>JALAZF010000094.1:600000-942500 GCA_022829125.1 Lathyrus tuberosus | reverse complement strand
CCGCGCATAAAGCAAAAATCATAGACAATCACCAATAAAGATTTGTAAAGCAAGTTTTATACAACGCCATGGGCGACAAATATACATGAGTTCAGAACAAATACATATACAACAACCCAACATAGATGAAAAACACAAAGAAGAAAAGAGATAAACCAAATATCTCGCGGTTTGTCAACGCCGGTCGACGATCAATCCATCCCGATTCATCCGTGTGCAAGCTTCCATGTTGTTTTCAAGCTAATCCTATGAAAAATGAAGTTTGATGGAGTTGGGATCACAAAACCCCTAAACCATCCTTAAAAAATTACAGAATTCTAATATATACAAATCAGATTTTCGCAGGTTCGCTAGGCGAACCCTTCCATTCGCTAAGCGAATGCACAAAAATGGCACTTAAGTGCCTACAAAAAGTTAAACCGCCTCTTGCTTCCTTCAAAAGTTCGCTAAGCGAACGATTTATTCGCCTAGCGAATGCTCGCTAGGAAGTTCGCAAAGCGAACTTTGGGAACTTCGCCGGCCTTCGCTAAGCGAACATTCGCTGTCACATTCGCTAAGCGAACATGACAGCAAAATAACCCCTTATTGCGACCACAACTTTTGCCCCGTAGCTCGGATTGACGCACGGTTGAAAGTGCTGGAAAGCTTATTAGATGCTCTATACAACAATGGAGAAATCCCTTTAATTGAATACCTACAAAAATGAATGGAAAGCAATTAAACTCAACGATATATACAAGAAAACACAATATACACACGAAAATGTAAAGTAAACGTATTTACACATAAAGTGGGGTTTATTCAACCACTATTAACACAAAGTACAGATAAGTGCAACAAAACTTATTTACAAAAATAGGTACATTTTGCACTTATCAAACTCTCCCTAACTTACATAATTGTTTTTCCTCAAACAAAGATCAAACAACTCAACGAAACCGAGTGATAACCAAAGAATCACGAATCAACAAGTTTTGAAAAACGGAAAACAAATGTATGGTTCAAATGAAAAACGGTACACACAAAGTAAATACTTACCACTAAACTACGACGACAACATAGTCACGAAACAAAAGCAAAGTACAAAAGTCATGCCAAAAATTCTAAAACCACACAAGTTCAAATGTGAATCACACCTAGCAAAAACAATCATCGGTAGATGAAAAACACAAAATGAGGTTCTTATCACTCACACAACAATCATGCAAACAACAGACTAAATTATGCAACCATCCAAAAATTCACATTGAACATACAAAGGTAAGAATCACAAGGACTTTCAAGGTTGTAATGTGGTCGGGCAAACAAACAAGGGGCAATTCCTAAAGCCAATCGAAACAAAAACTTGCTTAAACCTAAGGGAGTGATCAACTCACAAAAGTTCAAACACAAAATTTCAATCAAACTTCTTCTTTCATCCCAAGTGTTACACAAACACAATACTTATTTAGCACAATTATTTGAACTCTTTTTGTTTCCTTTCTCAAGGATTTTCTTTTTCTTTCTTTTTCATTTTTTCTTTTCTTTTTCATATTCTTATCTTTTTTTTTCATCCTCATAGAAAACAACCAATGAGCAAACAATCATTCTCTCCCCAACTTGAATTCAACCACATCATCATTTGAATATTCCCTACTTTCTAAGGCAAGGTAAAAATTCATACAACAACAGAAAGTTTAGGGTCCAAGAAAAAACAAAATCCATTCAAAAATAAGTGAACTAAATACTCATAGACAAGCATTAAGTTCAATTAAAACATGGATCAAAAAGCTCAAAGGGGTTATGAATTCTCACACACTCACAAGGTGAATGACTATTTGGCTAGGTAGTTGTTCTGGACTGGACCAATGGCTAGAATTGGCCCAATCCGCCTCTGCTCTAAAGCGGCCCATACTACCTAAGTCCAATCCACAGAGGGGCAAAAGTGACATTTCTGCCCCTCCAACCGGGCAAGGAACGCAACGTTCCTCCTCGGCTTCTATGCCCGTCACGCACGGAACCACGTTTATGCCCGACATAACGGCTAGTTTCTGACACCCTGCCCGACATAACGGCTAGTTTGGGCAGTTACCTATTCTTTGGGGAAAACAGTTAGTTCGCCCCCGAAAATAGGACCGTTGGCCACGCGCTGGGGGCTCTATATAAACCCTCTCGCTTGAGAGGGTCAGGTATCACATTTCCACCCTAAGAATACATTTTGTACTTGCCCCTTTTCTCTGACCCTTTCTTACTTGAGCGTCGGAGTGCCTTGCAGGTACACCCCCTTTTCTCCTCATCAACATTCCGAGCACCTCTCCCGTCCGAAGACCAACACCTTGCTGAGCACCTTGCCATCCGACGACCAGCATGCGTGGACCTGATCGAACACTCGAGATCAGTGGCGTCGTCTGTGGGAAGCGGGAGTCCGCTTCCCCAAACAGCTGCCGGCCAGACCAGGCGTGGATAAATCCAAGTATTGCCGCTTTCACAAGAGTCACGACCATACGACGGAAGAGTGCATCCACCTCAGAGACACCATAGAGATCCTTATTCGTGACGGCCACCTGAAGCAGTTCGCAAAAAAGAAAGATGCTCCCCAGCAAGAAACCCAGGAGAGCAAGAAGGTTGTAGAAGAGACTCCGCCCTCGGACGACAGCAACGTACAGGTAACCATGTTCGTAACCCGACCAGTGGACTTCCGCATCCCTGATAGCCTGCCCGTCTCCACGTACATCGCTGCTCACAGCCCGTGGGAGGCATTCCCGTCGGCCATGGTTATTTGTGGTGGTGGATACAACAAAATCACGGTCGGCTCAGTCAAGAGGAGATTCGACCAGCTGATCAGCAAGAGCTTCAATGAAGTCACTACGTTGGACACCACTCGTAAGGGATCCGTCCCTATTTCATTCTACAAGGAGGAACTCCTCGGCGGGTCGCCAAACTCAAGCATTCCCCTGCTTATCCGAGCAAGGGTGGCGAACTTCGACGTTCGCAGAATACTCGTGGACCAGGGCAGTTCGGTTGATATAATGTACAACCATCTGTTCGAGACGCTGCAGCTGAATGACTCTCACCTCACTCCATACGTTGGATCCGACCTGCAGGGATTCAACGGAGCCGTGACAAAGCCTCGAGGTTACGTAGAGCTCATCGTAACATTCGGTTCAGGAAAGACAACCCAAGCAATTAAAGCACAGTTTCTGGTAATCGATTGCCCATCACTATACCAGTGCATCTTTGGAAGGCCAACCCTGGCAGAGTTGATTGCAATGCCTTCCACCGTACATCTCAAGATGAATTACTACACTTCTGAAGGGATGGTCGCCACCCTCCACGGCGACATCGAAGCTGCCCGTCGGTGCTTTGAAGCAGCATCAAAAGGACTAAGCACCATCTCAGCAGGCCCGAGGACTTCTGGTCGTCCCCCTCTGCCCAACAGCTCCGAGCAGCCAAAACCGCTCCCCCAAGTCGAATCTATCGACTTGGACAACCGTTTCAGCGAGGAAGATCACGCCAAGGGCCCAACGACTTCGGGCAGACAGTCCGACAACAACGGTAATCTCCTACGCCCCGTTCCAGACGGCAACTTCGAGATCGTTCCGTTCGGAGAAGACCCCCAACGGGAAATGAAGATCGGAGCAGACCTCCCCGACCTGGCCAAGAGACAACTAAAAGCATGCCTCTGAGAGAATGCAGACTTGTTTGCATGGAGCGCTGCTGAAATGCCAGGATTGGACCCGTCCGTCGCTTGCCACCAGCTTACAATTGATCCGGCCGTCAAGGTCGTTGCCCAGCGCAGAAGGAAATAGTCCCCGGAGAAGACAGAGGCCGCGGAGAAAGCTGTCAAAGACCTTCTAGAAGCTAGGTTTATTTCTGAGGCCAAATACACTACATGGCTCTCAAATGTTGTACTTGTAAGAAAAAATAATGGCAAATGGAGGATGTGCGTTGATTATACCGATGTTAATAAGGTCTGTCCGAAGGACGCCTACCCCCTCCCAAATATAGATAAGCTCGTAGATAACTCCGCAGGTTTTAAACTTTTATCGTTCCTCGACGCCTACTCGGGCTATAACCAAATCCCAATGGCCGCGAGCGATAAAACTTACACGACCTTCATGACCGAAGCGGGCAACTATTACTACAACGTAATGCCCTTCGGGCTGAAGAACGCCGGTGCTACGTACCAACGAATGATGAACAAAGTCTTCCAAAGACAAATAGGCGACATGCTCGAGGTATACATGGACGACATGATCGTCAAGTCCCACGAGGAACTAGACCATGTCGCCCATCTTCGCAAAATTTTCGAGCAAGCGAGAAAATATCGAATGCGTTTTAACCCAGAGAAGTGCACGTTCGGCGTACGGGCAGGAAAATTCCTTGGCTTCTACCTAACAGAATGAGGAATAGAAGCTAACCCCGACAAATGTCGGGCATTATCTGAGTTCCCAACGCCCACGTCTAAGAAGAATATCCAGTCCCTCAACGGGGTACTTACTTCGTTATCCCGCTTCGTTGCAAAGTCCGCCCAACACGCCCTTCCTTTCTTCAAGCTCTTGCGAAAGGAAGCAACGTTCGAATGGACCGAGGAATGTGAAGCATCCCTCCTTCACCTGAAGCAAGCTCTATCGAAACCGCCCGTGTTATCACGACCTGACACCGGGGAAGTCTTGTTTCTATACCTCGCCGTCACTACCGAGGCCGTCAGCGCCGTTCTCATTCGCGAGAATCCTAGCGGGCAAAAGCCAGTATACTTCACGAGCAAAGCATTGCAGGACGCAGAATTGCGATATCAGCAGATAGAGAAGGTAGCATTAGCCCTCGTCAACGCTGCCAGACGACTGAGACACTATTTCTTGGCCCACACGATCGTGGTAAGGATGGATCAGCCCATCAAGCAATTACTGGGACTACCCGACATGGCGGGCAGGATGCTCAAATGGTCGTTGGAACTGTCCGAGTTCGACATCCAGTACGAAAGCAGAAAAGCTCTTAAAGCTCAGACCCTGGCCGATTTCGTGGCAGAAGTGACCTTCTCAGACTCCTCGCCCCACACAGCAAACAGATGGACCATCTACGTGGACGGAGCATCCAGCTTGAGCGGCAGCGGGGCTGGAGTAATTTTGGAAAACGACGAAGGGACCATAGTCGAGGCATCTCTCACATTGTCCTTCCCCACATCGAATAACCAAGCTGAGTATGAAGCCTTCCTCGCCGGGTTGCGCCTAGCCGAAGACCTAGGGGCAGATGAAATCGTCATCTGCACGGACTCTCAGCTCGTAGCCCACCAAATTTCCGGGGAATATCAGGCCAAAAATGACAGTCTATCTGAATACCTTACCCTAGTCAAGGAAAAGATGTCGAAGTTCAGGGCGGTAGCAGTAAGACATGTTCCCCGCGAACACAACGTGCGAGCAGACGTCCTGTCCAAACTAGCGAGCACCAAGAGGAAAGGCGGAAACATGACAGTCATCCAAGAGATACTTCCCCGATCCAGCATCGATAAGGGGTCCTCGACCCTACACGTGCACGCGATCGGGGACAGCGACTGCTGGATGATGCCCGTGTACAACTACCTCACCAAGGACGAACTTCTGGATGACCCCATGGAAGCCAGCACCATCAGACGAAGAGCTTGCTCGTACGTCATCCTCGAAAATAAACTTTACCGAAGGGGCTTCTCCATCCCACTACTAAAGTGCATAGAGGAGAAGATTGTCCCCCACGTATTAAGAGAAATCCACAAAGGCATTAACGCCCAGCACCTGGGAGGAAGGTCCCTTGCCCGCAAGGCACTCTGGGCAGGATATTACTGGCCAACTATGCAGCAAGACGCCAAGGAGCATGTGAAGAAATGCGACAAATGCCAACGGCACGGAGATATACACCTAGCTCCACCTAACGAGCTGAAAAGCTTGACATCCCCGTGGCCATTCGCCTGGTGGGGCCTAGACATCCTAGGACCCTTCGTGACGGGGTCTAGCCAAAACAAATACCTGATAGTGGGCGTAGATTATTTCACAAAATGGATAGAAGCAGAAGCCTTAGCGAAGATAACAGCACTTAACATTCTACGCTTCTACAAGCGGAATATCCTTGCCCGTTTTGGGATCCCCCAAGCAATCGTCATGGACAATGGAACACAATTCACGGACAAGAAGTTCCAAGACTTTGTCGCCCATCTCGGAACAAAACAACACTTCGCTTCGGTAGAACACCCCCAGACCAACGGGCAGGCGGAAGCGGCCAACCGCGTCATCCTCTGTGGCCTCAAACGAAGACTGGATGAAACAAAGAAAGTCTGGGTCGAGGAGCTCCACAGCGTCTTATGGGCATATCGTACTACTCCCCAGTCCACCACCGGGGAAACGTCTTTCCGCTTAGCATATGGCATGGAGGCTGTTTTACCCATCGAAATCCACGTACCGTCCAGAAGGACCGAATCACCTCTAGACGAGGAAATGAATAACGAAGCAATGAGAGAAGAGCTCGACCTCGTCGAGGAAATCCGGTCAGGAGCAGCCCTCCGCGAAGCGTCCCTTAAGCAAAAAATACCAAACAGGCACAACACCAAAGTCTTACGGCGAGAGTTCGATGTGGGCAGCCTTGTCCTGCGAAGAAACCACAAGGACTCTCGCGAAGGCAAACTAGCAGCCAACTGGGAAGGACCATACAGAGTCCGTGCCAAGACGGGAAATGGTGCATACTTCCTCGAAACCCTTAACGGGGATACGCTCCCTCGACCATGGAACGCTGAGAAACTTAAGCAATACTACAGCTAAAGTAACTATAGGCTTCCTCGCATCAAGCGACCACCTAACGGTCGTCGTGCTCGTCCAGGTACAAACGACGCACGCGCACAAAGTAGAATCCCGCTCAAGTGAATGAGCCGGAGCTCTGCTCGTCGGCGGTCCTCAACCGAGCATCGCCTCCGCCCAAGTACCATGACTGGCAGAACCCCAGCTCGCGATGGGACGTTCACGCCGCGACCTCAGGCCTCAATCGCGACCTGAGATCTGCAACCTCGCCAGGGCCTTCCCTGGCTATTCGACCAGTTCTCCGCACTGGCGAATTCACACACAGCAAGCTATCTTTCAAAAGAAAGCTCCATTAACAGACACACCCTCCGACGGGCAGTCATACATGCACAACTAATGTAAAGTACAGCAATATGAACAAAAATTGCATAAATAACTGAGCATTAAATAAAAAAGCCACGAGGGCCAAAATTTGTGCGTATTACATAAAAAAGGGGGGCCACACCCCCCAAAATCAAATAAGTTACAAGCAAATCAACGGCACGCAGGCCGGACAAGATACAACAACAACAAAATGACGAATCTCCTCATTCTTCCACATGCTCGGTCGTCGCGGGCTCAGGTCTCTGCTCCTCTACGGGCTGGTACTCGGGCTGAACCTCGGGGGTATCAAGAACAAGGCCTGCGGGAAAAACGATGCGGCCATCCTCCACACGTGCAAGATAGTGGATACCCTCGGTCAAAATCTCGAGCCCAGGGTTCACCACCTGCAACTGGGCCACGACACTGTCGAAGGACTCCGCTGCCACGGTGATACCGTCTTCCTCGGCCTGCAGAATGCCGGTGACCAACTCAGCCCTAGTCTTCAATACTTTGATCTCATCCGGTTCATCAGAACCCGGGGCACTGGCCGCCATCAGCTCCTTGTTCAACTCCTCGACAGCCTTTTTCTCCGCCTTCAGCTTGGCGAGCTCCTCTTTCAGCCTGGCCGTCTCCTCTTTGGCCTTCTTCCTAGCCTCACGAGCACCCTTGACGTCCTCCTTTAGGGACGCCTCGGAGGCCCGGGCAGCAGTGAGTTCAGCCTCAAGCACGGAGTCCCCCTCCGCATAAACGGCCGCCATTTCCAGCATCCTCACCATGGCGGAAGCATCCTGAGCCACCAGCACCCTCTTGCTCGCTCGATCCATGCTTCCCAGGCTGAGCGATTATGCCCGCGGAACGACCAAAGTGTTACCCTCAAAGAATTTCCTGTCAAGGACGCACGGAGGGATCTCAAACTTCCCCTTCTCAGGCGCCCGGGTCAGGTCCACGGCATCCGACGACCTTTGTCGCTTCGCTCGCCCAGTCAGAGCCAGTGGGGAGTCCCGGGGAGCTGGAGTGGGAGAAGCAGAGGTCCTCGGAGCAGTCTGAACAAGGGAAGAAGCACGAGTACCAGCGGCAGTCCGGGTCTTAGGGGGAGCCGCTCCAGCCTTACCCCTCGCCATGGCGTTCCTCACCACACGATCACGAGATTGAGGCATCTCACCTGCACAAATGAAAACAAGCACGTTAGTTACGGGGAAAGGAAATAACACAAACAAAATCTAAGTAACTATGACTACCGAGCAGCTTCTCAGCATCCGCAAGAGTTTTGGACTCCAGCAGTGCCTTCACGTTGATAAACCTGCACTCAACCCTCTGGCTACCATCCTCCTCGAAGATGGGGTTACCCTTGCTCGTCCAACAGCTCGCGAGCTGAAAAGAGTTGACCCAATTCACCAAATTCTCATAAGACGTGGCATCCTGCCCGCGTAGCACGCTCGACTCAAAGACATAAGCACTAGGTTTCCTTGAGAAGTGGTCAGGTGTCCAGCGGATCGGGAACTTGTACACTCTCTCCCCAATATACTTCCCTTCCTCGTTGATCAGCTCCTCTCCGTTTTCATCACACTCCACCTCCCAGGCGTACACGTTGTCCTAAGCAGCTTCGGACAAAGGCTCGACGATGTAGTACCGTCCCTTGAACGTCCGGATGGACTCCGAGAACGGCTTAAACAACTTTCTGGGCTGCTTCAAAGAGACCCATCCATACCTCTTCCCCGCCAGCTGCCGCTGTAGGTGGAAAACAACAAAGAATAAAGGAAGAGTGGTCCCCAGAGCAAGGTGCTCGCACACCAACTCGAAGGCCCGTATAAAGGCCAGCGAATTGGGGTGGAGTTGAGAAGGCGCCAGCTTCAGATGCACAAACACCGACCGCTGGAAGTCAGTGAAGGGGATCCTCAGCCCCAATTCCTTGAAGGCATATTCGTTCATCGCAAAGCAGTCCCCGAAGTTCGAGCAGATCCGCTCGTCCGAATTAGGCAGAAGCACTCTCCATTCACCCGCTGGCCCCACCTCGGTAAAAGCGTCCGCCGCAGACCTGGCAAACGTGGAAATATGGTCGGAAGGTTCGGCCACCTCCCACTCTTCCGGGCAGAACACATTAACATCCTCTTCCATTACGTCCTCCTCCACGACCTCCAAATCCTCTCCCTCCTCAGCATCACTCGCTTCCCCCTCAACTTCGCTTGAGGAGTTCAAAGCCGACGAGCTCGAGGACGCAGAGCTCAAGGCTGTTGTACTACTGCTCTCCTCGGAGACAGTCTCCTCCTCGGATGTAACTGGGATAACTTCCCTCTCTGGCTCCATCGCCACTTCGATCACCTGAAAAAGCAGAGAAAGACAGTGAATTCGACAGAAAATCAAATCCACCCTTCCACCGCTAAGTCAAGTGAAAGGGCGCGCAGAAGGCTAAGGACAACGTCCCCGGCCTAAGCCCTAACATCAAACGGAGAAGGAAGAACCTCCCCGCGAGGAGATGCCCGAGACAAACTAACTTCCACGAGGAACCTCCCCGCATTCGTACCCAGATTCCGTTTAAAGCTCCACCGGAAACTGCAAAGCTCCACCGAAATCTGGAAACGTTCTACCGGGAAATTCACCAATACATCAAAGGATGATAAGACGCGGTAATCACGTCTCACCACCACACCCACCGGACTCGCTACCTACTCCGGCGAGATGCTTGAAGCAGCAAAAGGGCAGAACCACCGCCCACCACCAATACTCGCCGGAAATCTACCTATTTTGTCACCTAAAACTAACCCTAGCCGCATGCAATCTACCACTAACAACAAGAGAAAGTAAAACAAGATGGAAATCAGAGAACTTACTTGACTTGAGTAGAAAAGAGAGGCTGCTCGAAACTTGGCACGGTGGTCGGTTGCTATGAATACGGCGACGAGTAAGAACGCTGACGACGACGAAGAAAAATCAGAAGGGAAAAAGTGCAAAATGGGACAACCTTCCCCCTTTTATACTAAGGGGCACGTGCACACACGCGCCCGTAGGCAATAATGATTTCCCATTAGCCATGATTACCTATTAACTGCTACACAGGGCTCGATGCACACGTGGCAACCCAACGTTTCCCATTCTGTCTGGCGCTTTATCTCCCCGAATACCGGGCAATAGGTTCACGACCACAAACATCACGGGCGCAGAGGGCCACGGGCACCTCGAGACAATCTTCCTCGTCTCAAACTACGACTCCGCGCTAGCTCCCCGGAGCAACGAACAGTCCTTAAGTCATCACTCCCATGCTCGGAAGCAACGACTTGGGGGGCTCCTGTTCTGGACTGGACCAATGGCTAGAATTGGCCCAATCCGCCTCTGCTCTAAAGCGGCCCATACTACCTAAGTCCAATCCACAGAGCGGCAAAAGTGACATTTTTTCCCCTCCAACCGGGCAAGGAACGCAACGTTCCTCCTCGGCTTCTATGCCCGTCACGCACGGAACCACGTTTATGCCCGACATAACGGCTAGTTTCTGACACCCTGCCCGACATAACGGCTAGTTTGGGCAGTTACCTATTCTTTGGGGAAAACGGTTAGTTCGCCCCGAAAATAGGACCGTTGGCCACGCGCTGGGGGCTCTATATAAACCCTCTCGCTTGAGAGGGTCAGGTATCACATTTCCACCCTAAGAATACATTTTGTACTTGCCCTTTTTCTCTGACCCTTTCTTACTTGAGCGACAGAGTGCCTTGCAGGTACATCCCTTCTTCTCCTCATCAATATTCCGAGCACCTCTCCCGTCCGACGACCAACACCTTCCTGAGCACCTTGCCATCAGACGACCAGCGTGCGTGGACCTGATCGAACACTCGAGATCAGTAGTTGTGCTCAAAATGAAACAAAATGCCTTGATCCTTTTCATGCTTTCATATAATCAACACAAACAAAAGATTAAGCATAATAAAATCCAGTTAGAACAAGAATGTTGGTACTCCACGCATATATGAACAATGGAAAGCTACCTCACAAAAAGGGTGGGAACTAAAGTGATTCACACAAGAACAAGTATACAAAAGAATGAATGGCATGAAAGTTTGTAAAAAGCCTAAGTATCATGAATATGCTAAAGTCAAGAAAGCGATAAACACATACTCGGAGGTGTACAAAACTTAACAAAATCATTACCATACATCCGCAAGTTGAAACGATCAAACTTGGAAAATCACCACAACTTCCTCAAGATACTCAAAACAAGTTCATTGACAAAAACGAAAACTATTAATATACACAAACTGAAAAACCGACAAAAATTCATTAAACAAGTTGTAAAGTGAAGATTTGAGAATTTTACGAAAAATCCGAGTACAACTTGTTTAATGAATACTCACCACACTACCTAAACTAAACAACAACAAAAGAAAAGAATACACCATGCTTTTTTTACGTCACAAGCTCGACGCCTTTACAATGCTTAGCTAGTAACTTCCTTCCTTCATGCCATAGTGATGCCTCACCGCGCAAACCAAAAGCAAGTGCCCTAACCAAACACTTAAACAAACGTTACGGGAACAAAATGTATACAACACTTGAACAAACATAATGGAAACAGACAATATATAAGATATATACAAAACTCAAAAACAAAGAAACTATCGCAATGCGATTCAATATCAAAACCAATCCCCGACAACGACGCCATTTTATTGGTTGCAGAATAGGGCAAGCAAGAAAAAATACTTATTTTCGGAAGAATTCCCTCCGGGATTTATGTCGTGTCCACAGAGATCGGTTCGAGGGAAAGAATGCCGTTCGAAAATCTCTCGCGTTAATGAGTTTGGATTAAAATGGTTTACAAGTAAATGCAGAAAAATAAACATTAAAACATAAAACAAATTCATTCTTCAGCACGACAAACTTTTCCGGCATGCACATAACCGACTCCTCACAAACTTAAACTTACCGACCAGTTATACTCAACCTACAATACTCCTCAATATCACCCAGCATCGCTCACAACAAAGGTTATGTCTAACGCAAAATTGAGAGAACAACCGTGTTACCCTCGCCGACACTCTCGCACGCGACTCAAGGCACGAAGGCATTAAGCTTCGACGCCTATTGAAGATTGTTAGCTCTTAAATCTACCTCTAGAATCCAGAAACTAACAGATAATCATCCCTAATCGAAGTTTGCGAGGATTATCTTTAACGCAACTCAAACCCCGTGCATAAAGCAAAAATCAGAGACAATCACCAATAAAGATTTGTAAAGCAAGTTTTATACAACACCATGTGCGACAAATATACATGAGTTCAGAACAAATACATATACAACAACCCAACATAGAAGAAAAAAACAAAGAAGAAAAGAGATAAACCAAACATCTCGCAGTTTGTCAACGCCGGTCGACGATCAATCCACCCCCGATTCATCTGTGTGCAAGCTTCCATGTTGTTTTCAAGCTAATCCTATGAAAAATGAAGTTTGATGGAGTTGGGATCACAAAACCCCAAAACCATCCTTAAAAAATTACAGAATTCTAATATATACAAATCAGATTTTCGTAGGTTCGCTAGGCGAACCCTTCCATTCGCTAAGCGAATGCACAAAAATGGCACTTAAGTGCCTACAAAAAGTTAAACCGCCTCTTGCTTCCTTCAGAAGTTCGCTAAGCGAACGATTTATTCGCCTAGCGAATGCTCGCTAGGAAGTTCGCAAAGCAAACTTTGGTCTCTTTCTCCTCTGTCCAATTCTGGACTTCTTCGCTGGGGACTTCGCTGGCCTTCGCTAAGCGAACATGACAGCAAAACAACCCCTTATTGCGACCACAACTTCTGCACCGTAGCTTGGATTGACGCACGGTCGGAAGCGCTGGAAAGGTTATTAGATGCTCTATACAACAATGGATAAATCCCTTTAATTGAATACCTACAAAAATGAATGGAAAACAATTAAACTCAACAATATATACAAGAAAACACAATATACACATGAAAACGTAAAGTAAACGTATTTACACATAAAGTGGGGTTTATTCAACCACTATTAACACAAAGTACAGATAAGTGCAACAAAACTTATTTACAAAAATAGGTAAAAATTACCCATTACAAGCTAACTTAGGGTACAAGCTAACTTAAATAATTGGATCCTTAACACAAGGCCCAAATCGACAACTACATACTAGAACACAATTCGACTACAGCATGTAGGTCTTCGACAACAGCATGTGAACAGACTTCGACGACATCCTTAACTAGAGTTCGATCCAAAATCTCACAAATCTCCACCTTGGATCTAACTCTATAACATCAAGAAACAAACTAGTTATCTTCATGCAGCTTTATCAACTGCATACAGTGGAAGAACTTGCAACTTGGCAACGTCTTGGTGATCATATTAGCAGCATTATGATCTATCGAAACCTTCAGTACTTGGACTTCTCCATGTTCGATTACCCATCTGACGAAATGCAGCCTCACATCAATGTGCTTGGTTCGCTCATGATAGGCTGAATTCTTCGACAGGTGTATTACACTTTGACGATAACATTTAACAGTGACAAATCGACCTTGAAGTTTCAGCTCCTTTGCAAAACCTTCAAGCCACAATGATTGCTTCACAGCTTCAGTTAGGGCGATATATTCCACTTCAGGGGTTGATATGGCAACAACCTTCTGAAGTATTTCTTTCCAACTGATTGTTGTCCCAAACATAGTGAACAAATATCCAGAAATAGATTTTCTAGAATATATACAACCTGCATAATCAGAGTCGACATATCCTTCTATTGCTGCTTTACTATCTTCACCCAAGTCTCCACCATAAATTAGGACTCTGTTCAGAGACCCATTTATGTATCTTAAAATCCACTTCAATGCTTGCTAGCGAGTCTTTCCAGGATTCGTCATGTACCTGCTTATAAGACTAACTGCATATGCTATGTCGGGTCTAATACAGACCATAATGTAACACCCCCAATCTATACCCCCAAGTAAACAAATAGATAATTAAAAATTCAAAATTTCATCAGAGTATATTTAAATTATCATGGCATAGACATGGAGAATCACATTATATTGAAAGAAAACATACAACACCTGCTCATAAAGATATGCAACAGTGGGGTAGCAATCAACAGAGGAACTCAGTTCCTTACACCCACATTTCATCAGCTTTTAGAATAAAAGCAGAAAATCTAAAACTGATTATCATATATATATAGAAAGTTTGTCATACATCAAGTCATACATGTACAATCTAAAATATACTGATACATAATACACAATAATCACAAACGGCCTCCCTAACTACCCGGTGTCACATATCAGAGCCGACCGACAAAAGTATGAAGTCCTAAGCTTCACAAAAAGACCTCCATTAATCTAATCTGCAATGCCTCGTAGAGCATTATAAAACAGCAGAAGGGTGAGAAACACAATTATAATGTAAATGCATATAATTGTATATATCAACATAAAAATACACATATCAAGTATTCTCACCACAAATATCACATGCCATCACATAAAGCATATATAGATTATACTCACATAATCACATATTCACACATAATACATATGTTTATACACAAAACATATCATTCATAACTCGAGGCATTTAACACGAATGCACATCAATTCACAAATGTTATCACAAGCTCAATCACATAATCACTCCATTCCTAATTGCATATTAATTATGCACAATACATTTATCACAAATGCATATCACAATGTCTCACACATAATCAACTAAATCATGATTTTCCACGTATAACCAATGCAATCATAAACCATGCAGATGCAAAGAGACCGACACAACGACTCTATGCAAATGCACATGCGGTACCGACTCCATCAAATCTCAACACTAGTTCACTCAGGAACTCTGCAGGAATCATCGCTCGTTACATCACTGTAACTCCCCGTCGGGCCTACGATGTTCACCCGTCGTTTACAGTCCTCTTTGTATAAGGCTCACGACGTTTATGGATCGCTTGCAGTCCTCTTTGTATAAGGCTCACGATCCGATCGCTTTCAGTCCTCTTATTTTTAAGGCTATTCATACCTCTTATTTTTAAGGCTCACGATCAACTATAACCACCATTTCCAGTCCTCTTTGCATAAGGCTCACGATGTTATAACAGATTCTCTCAGGAATCAAACTGTCGCTCACACCCCACACGGGCACACGACGTTCATGGATTGTTTTCAGTCCTCTTGGTATAAGGCTCACAATCTGATCGCTCTCAGTCCTCTTTGTATAAGGCTCACGATCCCACAAGATACATATCATGATGCTTGACACACAAGAACTCATGACAACCAATGCATCTTCACACACATATGCAACCATAAACATGCATATTTAACCAAATACAACACATTGCATTTTCTTGCCCTAAGGCCACCAATCATTATCACCATATGTATTTCATGTAATTACATCACACAACAGTACGCAAGTCATAAAATATCCACACCAACAACATATTACACAAACACATCAAGTTCACACCATTAAACGACAAAAGTCGACAACAAAACAACACATTTCTAATTCCCGACATAATTTAATCGGCCAACAATTCTCAAAACCATCATCATAATAAATTACATTTTATAAGCTTTCTAACGCATCAAACCAAGCCTCAAACCGAACCACAGATCAAAAGTTATGAATTTTCAAAGAAAATAATGTATTGAGATACCGCCAAATTCGCCTGGCAACTTGAGAATTCGCCTGGCGGATTCCCATTCGCCAGCCATTCGCCATGTAGTTCACCTGGCGAATCCCATTCGCCAGCCCTTCGCCTGGCGAGCTAGTGGCGAGTCACCAATCTAGAAAAAATCCCACGAGTTACAGAAGCTAACCCATTTTTGAAATTCCGATTTCGCCTGGCGACTTACGAATTCGCCTGGCGAATCTCCCTTCGCCAGCACTTCGCCTGGCGAGCTAGTGGCGAGACTCAATTCGCCTGGAGACTCCCAAATTCGCCTGGCGAATCACACCAGAACCAGAAAAATTCTGTTACGGGTTACAATATTCCAAACCTCCCAAAAACCTCATTTTCCATTCCAAATCAACTCTAACAACAAAACAATTATCAGCAATGATTCATAAACACATGGTAATCATACAACGCAAATTATATCGATTTTCATCCGCAAAAGCATCGATTCCTAATCATTTTATCATTTTCGACCTAACACTCCAAAGCCATGGAAAGAAAAGAAACATCCAAGCAAACACATACATAATCATACACAAACATAGTATAATCGAGTTTCGCACCCTTACCCAATTAAATCGATTCCTAGAAGTTGATTTGATCCAATCTAACTTTTCCTCTTTTTCTTCTCTTTTTCTCTTCTCTTCTTCTTTTTCCTTCCTCTCTTTTTCCTCTTCCTATTTCTTTCTCTCTATTTTCTCTCTTCCCCTTATATTTCTATTTTCTTTCTTTCTAACTTATTAAATAATTAGGGAAAAGACTAAAATACCCTTACTCTCAATTATCCCGCAAACGCTCTCAAAACGCGATAAAATATAATAACAATGCAAAACAACATATTATCACACCAAAGTCATAAATAAAAATAATATAATACTCAAAATAATTAAATCGACTCGATTAGATAAAATGATCAAAACTGGGGCGTTACAACTCTCCCCCACTTAGAAATTTTCGTCCTCGAAAATATAGCCGATCCCAACAACTCCAGGCACGACCCTCGCATCCGACCAACAAACATTAAACCAACCAAAAGCACACCACAATTAACACAACTGATAATCCACCTTGCTAACAGCAGCAACAACAACGACAAGACGCAAAGCCCATACAATGCACTTGCCGACCAACTCACAACTCAAATAATACACAAGCACAACTCACTGGTTCACTTTCAAATACAAAATGTGCCACCTCACGCTTCCACCGCGCACTCTGATTACGCGAAACCATCAAGACTATCAATCTCACGTCCAAAACCTAACTCTTTCTCATATTCACCAAAAATCACTGTTCACTGCCAATATATCCAACCACACTCTCTACAGTGTTCTCTCCCACACTAAACACAAGCCTCTAAACAACTCAAATAAATCCAACTCTCTGACCTTTAAAACACACATGCATAAAGATTTTCGACTTACACATCAGGCACAACAACATCCTTTCCTCAAGGATAACCCCAAACCAATTCATAACTCGCCACGAATCCTAATCATCCTCGCTGTCTCTATTCCTTCAGACCAATCCAACATTCAATATTCTTGTAATTACCAAACACTTCGAATCTAGAATCATAAAGATAAGACTTCCAAAATCCCAACATAATATAGTTACCACCAATTCCAATTCCACAGTAGTACTGATCCTTTCACGAATCCTCAAATGTCGAAACACATAAGCCACGACTTTACTTTCTTGCATTAACACACTGACCATACTCCTCAAAGATGCATCCCAACCAATCGACTTCCCCTTTGCAAGTCAACTGAAGTAACGAAAACGCAAATCTTGAAAAAGCCTTCCATACCCTTCGGTAATAACCGACAAAAGTCCAAAAAGTTTCTAATCACCTTAACTAACTTCGGAGCCTCTCATAGTAACACCACATCTACTTCCAATGATAACAAATATAACCCGTCACACGAAGTCGATCAAAGCCTCAACTCAAGCAAATCACTACTTTTGTCGAACATTCCAACAATTGTAATGTTATTCAACCTCAACCAAACCATTCCAGTTACCTAATTCTGAAAGTGAACACTTAATCTCAATCGTCACCCTATACCACTGTCCGTAGTCCATACACAATTGCTTCTCTTGACAATCCAAATTCCAATCTATCGCAACAACCAACCAAAAAGGACTCTCAATGACTTCACAACTTAACCATCATACAAAAATCTTGATTCCGTCACACCGTCAGATATAAAATCTTCCTCAACTTGACAAAATAATCCGCAATCATTTCCTTAAATTTCAAGTAACCCATTCCGCACCACTACCAAAGCCGAAAAGACACGTCCATTCCATCCAACATAATTCCCGTCTGCTATCAACAAGAGATTAAGGGTGATCAGTTCCTCAATTTGTCAATAGACAGCCGACAACCATGATGGGGTACAAACCGTCTCCACCAAACTATAATAGCATTCCTTCTAAAATCTGGAACAACACTGTCCAAACAACACTTACACTCTTGCAATCTACAACCCACTGAGCCAACGCTCCACACCTGAAGCAACATGGAGAAGTACCAGCCTCTCCCCCACTTATCTCATTCTAACCCCTCCAACTGTAAACACACCAAATTCATCACAAGTCCTTACCATAAATGGTCAAAGAACAAATTAAACAAACCAAAGAAATAATTACCGACCCAAAAACAGAAGTATCGATAACCATCTAACCACCCCAAGAAGACAACAACAAATTCAAACGCTTCGCGCACTCATACGAACTAAACGAACGAGTCGCTCCCGTACCAATAATAGCAAAATAAAGGCGTATTATAATAAAACAAGTACCTTTAATCAAACGATCCGCACTAGAAGTTTCAGTCCTTGCCAATGAAAAGACCTCCCCATCAGCCTAAGCTTGCCTTGGTTTTGTACACCTCGTACTAATATGACCTGTCTCACCACAGTTGAAACACTTCACCATATTGTTCTTACAATCAGCTGTGACATGTCCCGAACGTCCACACTTGGAACATTTCAGTTTATTCTTCCCATAATCAAACTGAAGATGTCTTACTTCACCATACTTGTAACATCTCGGAGGATTAGACATTCCTCCCCCACTTGCCTTGTTCTCAAAGTTACCCCTATGCTTACTATCTTCAGCGGGTGTCACCTAAGGACCACTACGAGACTGTTGTTTTCCTTTCCTGTCATTCACACTCTTATAGTGAGTAGCACGCGCCTTCCTATCCTCTTCGTAAATCCTACAATAATCCACTAAATCAGAAAACCTTATAATCCTCTGATAACCGATTGCCTGTTTAATCTCAGGACGCAATCCGTTCTCATATTTCACACACTTAGAAAACTCAGCAGTCGCCTCAGCATAATGAGGATAAAATTGCACCAGCTTAACAAACTTAGCAGTATAGTCAACAACAGACATACTACCTTGTTTCAATTCCAAAAACTCTATCTCCTTCTTTCCTCTAACATCCTCGGGAAAATACTTCCTCAAGAATTCCCTACTAAACACTCCCCAAGTAATCTCTTCCCCCTCTGCAGCTTCCAACACATTACGAGTACCAACCCACCAATCATCAGCTTCTTCTAGTAACATGTGAGTACCCAGTCTCACCTTCTGATTCTTGTCACAATCCATCACTCGGAAAATCCTTTCAATCTCTTTCAGCCAAATATGTGCACCATCAGGATCATATTTTCCTTTGAAGACAGGTGGTTGATTCTTCCTGAACTCATCATTACCAACAGCATTCGGTGCACCCTGCACAACCCGAGCCATAGCTTGCATCGCAGCAGCTAAAGCATCATCGTTCCTTCCAGCCATATTCTGTTCATTTCCAATAACAATAACTATGGTTAAGCAAACAGCTCACCGAACCACAAGGCCAACAAAGACTGACACAAACTGACACGGACCGGCTCTGATACCACTTAATGTAACACCCCCAATCTATACCCCCAAGTAAACAAATAGATAATTAAAAATTCAAAATTTCATCAGAGTATATTTAAATTATCATGGCATAGACATGGAGAATCACATTATATTGAAACAAAACATACAACACCTGCTCATAAAGATATGCAACAGTGGGGTAGAAATCAACAGAGGAACTCAGTTCCTTACACCCACATTTCATCAGCTTTTAGAATAAAAGCGGAAAATCTAAAACTAATTATCATATATATATAGAAAGTTTGTCATACATCAAGTCATACATGTACAATCTAAAATATACAGATACATAATACACAATAATCACAAACGGCCTCCCTAACTACCCGGTGTCACATATCAGAGCCGACCAAAAAAAGTATGAAGTCCTAAGCTTCACAAAAAGACCTCCATTAATCTAATCTGCAATGCCTCGTAGAGCATTATAAAATAGCAGAAGGGTGAGAAACACAATTATAATGTAAATGCATATAATTATATATATCAACATAAAAATACACATATCAAGTATTCTCACCACAAATATCACATGTCATCACATAAAGCATATATAGATTATACTCACATAATCACATATTCACACATAATACATATGTTTATACACAAAACATATCATTCATAACTCGAGGCATTTAACACGAATGCACATCAATTCACAAATGCTATCACAAGCTCAATCATATAATCACTCCATTCCTAATTGCATATTAATCATGCACAATACATTTATCACAAATGCATATCACAATGTCTCACACATAATCAACTAAATCATGATTTTCCACGTATAACCAATGCAATCATAAACCATGCAGATGCAAAGAGACCGACACAACGACTCTATGCAAATGCACATGCGGGTACCGACTCCATCAAATCTCAACACTAGTTCACTCAGGAACTCTGCAGGAACCATCGCTCGTTACATCACTGTAACTCCCCGTCGGGCCTACGATGTTCACCCGTCGTTTACAGTCCTCTTTGTATAAGGCTCACGACGTTTATGGATCGCTTGCAGTCCTCTTTGTATAAGGCTCACGATCCGATCGCTTTCAGTCCTCTTATTTTTAAGGCTATTCATACCTCTTATTTTTAAGGCTCACGATCAACTATAACCACCGTTTCCAGTCCTCTTTGCATAAGG
This sequence comes from Lathyrus tuberosus, assembly GCA_022829125.1. Taxonomy (NCBI): domain Eukaryota; kingdom Viridiplantae; phylum Streptophyta; class Magnoliopsida; order Fabales; family Fabaceae; genus Lathyrus; species Lathyrus tuberosus. Next base: position 921,625 of record JALAZF010000094.1, on the reverse strand, counting down.
CTCACGATGTTATAACAGATTCTCTCAGGAATCAAACCGTCGCTCACACCCCACACGGGCACACGACGTTCATGGATTGTTTTCAGTCCTCTTGGTATAAGGCTCACAATCCAATCGCTCTCAGTCCTCTTTGTATAAGGCTCACGATCCCACAAGATGCATATCATGATGCTGGACACACAAGAACTCATGACAACCAATTCATCTTCACACACATATGCAACCATAAACATGCATATTTAACCAAATACAACACATTGCATTTTCTTGCACTAAGGCCACCAATCATTATCACCATATGTATTTCATGTAATTACATCACACAACAGTACGCAAGTCATAAAATATCCACACCAACAGCATATTACACAAACACATCAAGTTCACACCATTAAACGACAAAAGTCGACAACAAAACAACACATTTCTAATTCCCGACATAATTTAATCGGCCAACAATTCTCAAAACCATCATCATAATAAAGTACATTTTATAAGCTTTCTAATGCATCAAACCACGCCTCAAACCGAACCACAGATCAAAAGTTATGAATTTTCAAAGAAAATAATGTATTGAGATACAGCCAAATTCGCCTGGCAACTTGAGAATTCGCCTGGCGGATTCCCATTCGACAGCCATTCACCATGTAATTCGCCTGGCAAATCCCATTCGCCAGCCCTTCGTCTGGCGAGCTAGTGGTGAGTCACCAATCTAGAAAAAATCCCACGAGTTACAGAAGCTAACCCATTTTTGAAATTCCGATTTCGCCTGGCGACTTACGAATTCGCCTAGCGAATCTCCCTTCGCCAGCACTTCGCTTGACGAGCTAGTGGCGAGACTCAATTCGCCTGGCGACTCCCAAATTCGCCTGACGAATCACACCAGAACCAGAAAAATTCTGTTACGGGTTACACTATTCCAAACCTCCCAAAAACCTCATTTTCCATTCCAAATCAACTCTAACAACAAAACAATTATCAGCAATGATTCATAAACACATGGTAATCATACAACGCAAATTATATCGATTTTCATCCGCAAAAGCATCGATTCCTAATCATTTTATCATTTTCGACCTAAAAATCCAAAGCCATGGAAAGAAAAGAAACATCCAAGCAAACACATACATAATCATACACAAACATAGTATAATCGAGTTTCGCACCCTTACCCGATTAAATCGATTCCTAGAAGTTGATTTGATCCAATCTAACTTTTCCTCTTTTTCTTCTCTTTTTCTCTTCTCTTCTTCTTTTTCCTTCTTCTCTTTTTCCTCTTCCTATTTCTTTCTCTCTATTTTCTCTCTTCCCCTTATATTTCTATTTTCTTTCTTTCTAACTTATTAAATAATTAGGGAAAAGACTAAAATACCCTTACTCTCAATTATCCCGCAAACGCTCTCAAAACGCGATAAAATATAATAACAATGCAAAACAATTTATTATCACACCAAAGTCATTAATAAAAATAATATAATACTCAAAATAATTAAATCGACTCTATTAGATAAAATGATCAAAACTGGGGCGTTACACATAACATACATCAAAGAACCCACTATATTAGCATATGGAATGTTATTCATATAAGCTCTTTCAACATCAGTATTGGGACACTGATCTATACTCAGCTTGAACTGAGGGTTTGTCAGAGTCACAACAGTCTTTGTATTCGACATACCAAACTTTCCAAGAATCTTCCGTAGGTATGCCTCTTGAGACAAGCATAATTTCGACTGCTTTCTATCTCTTCGGATGTCAATCCCAAGAATCCTAGATGCAGCTCCCAAATCCTTCATTTCGAACTCCTTATTGAGTTCAGCCTCCACCCTCATTACATCTTCGACATTGTTGCTAGCTATTAGAATATCATCAACATAGAGCAACAAAATAACAAATGAATTACCCGGTCAAAATTTGAAGTAAACACAGTGGTCGAACTGACTTCTGATGAACCTTATGCATGCCATGAACTTATTGAATCTCCTATTCCATTGTTGATGAGATTGTTTCAGTCTATATAAAGATCTCTTCAGTTTTCACACATAATCTTCCTTCCCCCTTTCTACATACCCTTCAGGTTGCCTCATTAGGATTGTTTCATCCAAATCACCATACAAGAACACAGTTTTCACATCCATCTGTTCTAGTTCAAGGTCGAACTGTGCCACCATGGCAAGCAACATTCGAATGGACCTATGCTTCACAACAGGAGAGAACATATAATTGAAATTGACACCTTCTTTCTGAGTGAACCCCCTAGCGATCAATCTTGCCTTGTACCTTTTCGATGTCACTCCTTCGATTCCTTCCTTAACTTTGAAAATCCATTTACAACTGACTAACTTGACTCCAACAGGTTTCTTTATCAGTTCCCAATTGTTGTTATCATGAAGAGATTTAATCCCATCATCCATGGCCTTCATCCATTCAGTCTTATTTTGACTCCTCATAACTTCCTTATAGTCTCTAGGTTCTTCGTCTAGAACCTTACTCGTAGAAAGTAAAGCATAAGCTATAAGATATGCATACCCAAGTCTCTGACATGGCTTGATGATTCTCCTCAACCTGTCTCTTGCTAGCAGGTAGTCATTATCAGTCTCCTTATCTTCGACATCATCTTCTGCTTCTTCTTCGACTTCATCTGGGATATGCAATTCAGCATCAACATGCTCCACCTCAACAGAAATCTCTCCTTGTTCCAGCTCTTTGTCAGCATCATCAGTTTTCTTGAAAGCCATCTCAACTTCATTGAAAACTACATCTCGACTGGTGATACACCTCCTGTGATCTGCCTCTAGGCACCATAGCCTATAAGCTTTGACTCCTTCAGGGTATCCCATGAACATGCATTTCAGAGCTCTAGGTTAGACCTTGTCTTGCCTAATGTGGGCATAGGCCACACAGCCAAATACTCTCATTCTTTCGAGACTAGGTGGATGTCCTGACTAAACTTCTTCAGGAGTCTTCATATCTAACGCAGTCAAAGGACATCTGTTTATCAGATATGTTGTTGTCAAAACAACCTCAACCCAAAACACCTTCTTTAACCCAGCACTAGTCAACATGCATCTAACTCTTTCCAAAATAGTTCGATCAAACCTTTCCGCCAAACCATTTTGTTGTGGAATACCTGCAGTAGTTTTGTGTCATGTAATACCTGAGGCAGCACAAAGAGTGTCGAACGCCTCATTGGAAAATTCAAGGCCATTGTCGGCTCTCAACCTCTTGACCTTTCTGCCAGTCTGATTTTTGACCAGAGTCTTCCAACCTTTGAAATTCTCAAAAGTTTAATCCTTAGTCTTCTAGATGAATACCCATACCTTTCTGGAATAATCATCAACTATGGATAGAAAATACCTTGCTCCTGAATGTGATGGACACCTTGCAGGTCCCCTAAAGATCAGCATTGATGTAATCAAGGGATCCATGAGTTATTTGTTTGCCTTTGTTGAACTTCACTCTGCAAGATTTTCCAAGTGCACAGGGTTCACAAAATTTCAGCTTTTCGAATTTGTCTTCTCCAAGAAGATTTTGTTTTCCTAATTCGACCAGACCCCTTTCATTAACATGGCCCAATCTCATGTGCCAAATTTCTGTTTTCGACAACGGTTTCGTGGATGCAACATTTGTCGAACCACTTACAACTTCAGTCTCAAGGGTATACAAGCCTTGTTTCTTCACGCCTCTCAAGACTTCCTTTGACCCCTTCATGATTCTTAGGATACTTTTCTCTCCTTGAAAAACATATCCCTTCCTGTCGAATTCACCAAGAGAAATCAAATTTCTCTTCAAATCAGGCACATACCTGACTTCACTCAATAACCTTATTGACTCAACATGGAGCTTGAATCTCACAGATCCAATACCTTTAATTTTGCAAGCTTTGTTGTTTCCCAGCAGCACTGATCCACCATCTTGATCACATAACTCCTCGAACAATTCTCTATTTGAAGTCATGTGCCAAGTGCAACATGAATCCATAATCCACTCCTTTCTTGAGTCGCTGCTTGAAACCACAAGAACATCAGATGATTCAAAGTCATCTTGAACACTGGCTGCGTTGCCATTATCTTTACCTCCTTGATCTTTCAGGCGTCCAGGGCACACTTTTCTTGTGTGACCCTTCTTCTTACAGTGATACCATCGAATACCAGATACCTCGCCACTATAAGACTTCTGCTGACTTTTACCTTTCTTCTTGTCAAACTTACCATCCTTTCGCAAGAATTTTTCCTTAACGGCTAAACCTTCACCAACCGTCGAAGGTTTATGCTCCTTTTGTTCGTTCAAGTCCTTAAAATGCAAAGCTGATTGAACTTCTTCTAAGCTCAGAGACTCCCTTCCATACAAGAGAGTTTCTTTGAAGTGAACATGTGTTATGGGCAAAGCGCACAACAACAATAATGCTTGATCTTCATCATCAATCTTCACATCAATATTTTCAAGATCAAGGATCAGCTTGTTAAACATATCCAACTGCTCAACCAACATTTGTCTTCACTCATCTTGAATGAATACAAAGCTTGTTTCAGGTAGAGTCGATTCACCAGAGATTTGGTCATGTACAAGCTTTCAAGTTTCAACCATAACCCCGATGTCGTCGTCTCCTTTGATACCTGTCGGAGAACCTTATCACTAAGGCTCGACAATATTGCGCTGTGGGCTTTCTCTATCATGGTCATCTTTTCTTTTTCTGTTAATGCAGCACCCATGGTTGCCTCTCCCTTCAACGCTTCCAAACAACCCTGCTGAACTAGTAGGGCTTTCATCTTCAAGCGCCACAGACTGAAGTCGTTCACTCTGGTAAATTTTTCAATCTCATACTTTGTTGAAGGCATCTTTTCCATGCTCACTGCACCAATTTGTTGTGAATTAGGATGCTTTAAAACAAAGTATACTCGATTTCTTTATAGGCAAGAAACACACAAGGGTTAGGGTTAATAAGGAAAAACAACAAGGATTGATTATAACTGTTATTCTTTACTTTCTCTTTCAAATCAGATTACAAGTACTCAAAAATAACAAATAACCCTCTCACCCTAATTAGGATTTGCCACACCACACTTAAGATGAGAGACTAGTATGCTATTTATAAGAAAACCTGACATACTAAACTAATGGGCTTTTTAACAATTACCCATTACAAGCTAACTTAGGGTACAAGCTAACTTAAATTATTGGATCCTTAACATAAGGCCCGAATCGACAACTACATACTAAAACACAATTCAACTATAGCATGTAGGTCTTCGACAACAGCATATGAATAGACTTCGCGACATGCTTAACTAGAGTTCGATCCAAAATTTCAAAATACTTAATTTGAGAAATTAGATGTCGAACCAATGGTATAGGATGATTAGCCGTAATAATATATGTTTAAGTAATGTTGTTACCATGTGTCGATTAATTTCTCCAATTTGCGGTTAGCATACCCTGTTAGTCAATTGCCTATAAATTTATTTACCTTGATATTTTAAGAATGAAACTGAGATCATTAGAAACTAGACAAGATTTAGCACGAGATAGACTTCATTCTGAATCGATTCCGTTGTGGAAAAGGCTAGAAAACTTAATTGCAAGTTCAATTAATGTTTAGCAAACTCTACAACATAACTATTTGACATGTTGTTAGTCTCTTTAAGCTTTCCAAAACATATTCATTTGCTTGATTCTGATTTTTTTTTATATTTTAAATAAGTATTCGAATCTAATGTATGACTACCAGGAAACATGATTTTGGGATTGTTTTGATAAGATGATATGTGAATTAAGTGCTTAATCTTTTGGGACATTGATCCAATGTTTTAATGATATATTTATGTGAAATAAGATGTGGATATGTTTAGGACTTTGATTCAATATCTTGAAAGTATGTATATGAGTTAAGTTGTTAAAGTTAGGACTTAAGTCTAGTGTTGATGTGATTTATGTTTATGTTCTAAAGAATCAATGTTGAGATGTTTAGGTTCAGGAGAACCAACTATGACATGGCCTTACACTGGAAATTATTTGATGATGATGTGTTTAGGTTCGAAAGAACTAGTGACGTGTAGGACTTATGTCCAATGACGAGGATTGGAGTTGGAGGATTGTGGGTGTCGATTTGTATTAATTGTATCATTCATGCATCATGTACATCATAGATAGGTAGGACTTCAGTCCAGTGGCGAGTAGGACTTCGGTCCAGTGATGAGTAGGACTTCGGTCCAGTGACGTGTTGGATACATCAGTAACATACCTCTGATATCCAAGAGATTGACACCACATGCATGGGAGAAGAATATACGAACATTGCTTGCATAATTATCTATGCTATCTGATTGTGTGATGGTGATTTGATTGTATATGATGATTATATTATCCTTGCTGTTTTAACACTGTTTAATTTGCGGAATGTATTGTCACCCATTTCTTCTTGTTTCTATGTTATCTTATATGTATATTCTGCATATACTCAGGTTGAAATTGAGGAGTAGTTGTTGTGCTTAATCATGAAGGATGATGTAGTTAGCCTCTTCGCTTTATTTACCGTTTTATGTTCGCCACATCATTGTCAACTATTTAGTATTCCTCTTGTCGCTCTGATAGTATAACATTGGGTTGGGAATACCATGTTTCGTTTCTAAGTTGCTTACTTGAAAAATGATATTATGTTGTTTCGAAGTAAATTCCACATTTTGAATTAAAGATTGAATGTTGAGAGATATGTGTGACACCCTATTTTGTTTTATTTTCATATTTTATGCATTCATTTGTATAAAATATATGTTTGTATAAAATATATGATGGGGTTTAAGGTTTTCAGTACGATAGAGAGAGAGAGAGAGAGTGAACCTGCAAGGTTAACATTTCATCACTCAAATTAGTTATCAGGCGAAAAGTAGTATGAGAGTGGGAATAAATTGAATACCTGACATGACGCGATCCAGTCTTTATATAGTATAGACTGTTAAAATCGTCCACGCGTGATTCAACTCCTTGTGCTGACAGTCATTCGATTAGATATCAACGGTGAGAGATGTGACAAAGGTCATGATCACGTCTTCGGCAAAAATGAGGGTCCACCTATTCGATACATCTTTCCCTTCAACGTTTGTTATTGGATTTTCTTTGTAGGCCATGCCGACGAAAAATAATTATAATCAAACAATACAAATACACCCCTAAATATTAGTAGATTTTTTGCCACTACAATACCCTTCCCTCTGAGAAATTGTCAATGTCTTCCAACGTGTTTCTTCCACTCTTGTTTTAAAAGTTAAATAATGTAATAAAAGTGAAGTGGAAATGGCATCATGAAACGAGCACTCAATAATAATGTATAATCAAATGAGACATGTATGTATTGCTATGCTATTATTATACATGGACTAAATTGTATGCTTTATCTCCCTGTCACTGTAATATCAAATGAGGATTCAAAGGGTTCAGTATGAAACTCTTCTGTATCATCATATCTCCTCATTGAAGTAAACAAAGGTTGAATAGGCAATGGAAGAGTTGTTGCCTCACTTTCCAGCATCAACACCACTGAGGACATGTTTGGTCTATTAGAGGCTGAATCTTGCACACATAACATCCCTATGTGTATGCATCTCAAAGCTTTACTTTTTCTACAAGATTCACGGATCGAAGGATCAACAAGCTCCATTACTCTATCTTCATTCCATAGACGCCACGCCTACATTCATTTCATGACAAAAAAAAACATTATTCTCTCTGTTTCAAAATAACTGTCATTGCTAGTTGAATTGAAATTATTATATGGTAATGTAAAGTAGGAGTTACTCACATATCCTATGAGACTTGGATCATAAGAATCGCGAAAGCTAGTGTTTTTGCGGCCACTCACAATCTCTAGTAATAGTACACCAAAACTATAGACATCAGATTTAACTGAAAATAGTCCTTCCATCGCGTATTCTGGAGACATGTAACCACTGCAGCGCGTATGTTGTGATTAGTCTAGTTCTAGAAAGAATTAAGATGGTGATTTTTGTATACCAGTAAGATGTAAGATAGTATACTTACTATGTACCAACTACTCTGGTTGTATTGTCTTCATTTTGGTTTCCACCAAATATCCTTGCCAAGCCAAAATCTGATATTTTTGGATTCATATTTTCGTCCAACAAAATGTTGCTTGCTTTTAGATCCCGATGAATTATCCTAAGTCGTGAATCACGGTGCAGATAAAGTAGTCCTCTTGCAATGCCCTCGATGATTTCAGAACGTTTTGTCCAATCTAGTTTTGTTTGCTTGACTGAATCTGCAACGACGATAACCATAAAAACCAACTGTTATGCAAAAGCACTAATAATTTCTGTTTCACACTTATCCAAATGAAAATGCTGAAATCTTTAATGTAAAGAAACATACCAAATAAAAAGAAGTCCAAACTTTTGTTTGGCATGTATTCATATACCAGTAACTTTTCTTCCTCTAGAACTGAACATCCTAATAGTCTAACAAGATTTCTATGTTGTAATTTGGCTATTAGCATCATTTCATTCTTGAACTCATCTAAACCTTGGCTAGACTTTCTAGAAAGCCTCTTTACCGCGATTTCTTGTCCCCCCGGAAGCTTTCCCTGATAAACGGAATAAAAGTACTTCAAATATGTTTTGGCTCTCTATTACATTACAATCATATTAACAGTTACATAGTTTACCTTGTAGACAGGACCGAATCCTCCTTGTCCAAGCTTATTTTCGTCTGAGAAATTGTTTGTTGCTATGACAATGCTACTAAAATTGAAGAATGAAAGTTCTGCATTATTTAGAGGATTCCCTTCCGAATTAGGATCAACCGATCCTGAAAATTCTGCTGGTAGTAATAAGTTTGTACTCTTGGATGGTTCAGAAACTGTCACATTACCAATGTTTCTGTTGGGAGAAGAAGTTGAAGAGACTGTTGGAAAAATAGAAAGGAATATAGTTATACTCATGCAAGTAAACTTTGAAAAACAGTATGTAATTCGTCAAAGATAAAAACAAATACCTTTGAGTCTTCCCTTAAATCTCCATAGCAGCCATGTAAAGATTCCAAGGCAGATAAGCCCGATTACAACACCTAACACTATCCAAATCTTGGTCTTTTTCTTCATGTCATCTGTGTTTTTAGACACAAAAAATTTATTGTAATTACAACCTCCCATCAAAATCGAGAAACTAATACATGGAAATAAGGACAAATGATGATTTTTTTCTTTACCTAAATCAATATCGGCAAGACGAATATTGAGTGTATTTCCATAATTTTCTAGCCTTTGAACATCAACCAACTCTCCAAACCAAACCATACACCCGATCCCAATAGCATTTACATACGCGGTACAAGAACTATTCTGCAGACAATTTCTTTCACAGTCCTTGCTATCAACAACATTAATCAAATGTGCGAAATCCGGCAACTTCAAACCCCTTTGCACCAAAAAACCATCTTCTCCAACAGAACTATTAGTACTACTTCGCTCACCATTCAATGGATTCCTCCTCTTGCACCCTTTTGACCAATTCCCATTCTTCCAACTAATCATATCCTTTGGCTCAAACCCTTTTACGCACTTGCACAAAACTGAATCAGATTCATCACATATTGCAAAACTACCACATGAATTATAAAACTCACACTTCTTATAAGGCAAACTTTGTATCACATTCCATTCTTTTTCATCTTCATTCCACCTGAATTGTCTCTCAAATCCATCATAACTAATCTGAAACCTTATCTTATCACTACTATTCAATGCTTCATAAACAAAAAACCTTTCGCCTTTATCGTCCGTGTTAAGCCTAAAACCAAAAAAATAACTTCCTGTCATATTTGGCACACCTGAGAAAACTCTACCATCCCAATAACCACTTCTCCACCTTCTTTTCTCTCCTTCCATAGTCACTATCTGTGGCGATGCTTCCGAATCAACAATCATCGTGTAGTTTCCGAATGAAGGATCCTTCTCTGACTTCCACGCATGAAAGGTAGGATCCTTCCCGATTCCTTCTCCACTACTTGCGGGAACTTTCATACCAGGAAGATATGTATCAGTTGGATCTTCAAACGTTTGCCAAATCTCTTTGTTAGTTTCTCTATCTAAAACAACAAGGTTTCCATTGTCACGAAGAACAGCTTGTGAGTTTTTAATAGAAACTGATATATTACTAGACCAAACCTCGTTGTTCTCTCCATCAAGAACAACCAAGTTACCATCATTTTTCATTGTTATAGAACCTTGTCTGTTTTTTATGGGATTTTCTCTGTTTGCAACCCACACGTATGATGAAACCGGAACGTTGTAATACTTAATTCCAACGTATCTGGAAGATTTGTCAAAACTGAAGAAACCCATTTCGAATTTGAGACCTTCTGAGACCAAAGTAGAACCATCTTTGATAGATTCATTCTGTGTAATGGAGTGTGCAGCATGCAAAAACAAAGGATAAAAACATAGGAAAGACAAAAACAATAACAACAACATTAAAAATGAAACATTGAATCCTACGATCATGCCCATGTTCTTGAGATTGATTGCACAGAATACAATAGTATACAGTTTGGTTTATTATTTTTTGTTGACAATATTAATGGTCAAATACGAAAAGGAGAAGAAGTGTCAAAGTTGAAACGTGTTACATGACTAAGAAGGAGAAAACATGGAGAATGGATTTGACAAGTTGAATATTCATAATTCATGTGCGCCATAGAGATAGTTAGGTGAAGAAAATGTAAGGAAAATGATAAAGCATAGATTTTAGACAAGTTGAAATTTAAAAAGAGAAGAATATCTTTGTAAAAAGTGTTACTGATTAGTTAACTATTTTAATGTAATTAGTTGAGTTAATTTTAAGTAAATGAATATAAAGTAGTTAGGTTTTATTGTTTTGTATCACTTTGGTTTTAGTGGTGGGGCGGGGGTATTTTCCTTTCCAGCGGTTTACATTAAACCTGGTTTTTCAATCATTATCTTTATAAGGAGGCTTTATTCATACATGTTTGACTTAGATATAAGGAAAATAGAACAATTATATTGTTGAATATAGGGAAAATAGTAAAAATTATTGAAGAGTTGAGAGGGGAAAAATTATAAAACATGGACTCAAAAGTATACAGAAGATATTCGCAGAAGGAGGCTGTAAAACGCAACAAGTTACCGAATATTTCGTCACATTGGATGACGCCCGCCTCTTATTAGGAGTAGTTAGTAAGCGGATTAGAGCAAGGTTGCGCCAACCTTTATGTTCCTCTCAGTGTTGAATGTTCTTTCTTACTCATCCTATCTTTTTTTTTTTTTTTTTTAATATTTTGTATAAAGAATTAACTTGTATCACATGTGTCAATCTTTGATATCTTTTATACATCGAAACTCACTTTAACATGTCTTAGTATTTGAGTTAGATTCATTATAATTTTATTAGTCATCAATTTTATAATTTTATTAACTAATATTTTACATTTTATTAATAAATTTCATAAATTTATTTTAGTATTGAAATTTATTTTTAATATCTGGACATTATTAACCAACTTCATTATTTAATTAACCAATTTTTTACTATTTATTAATCAACTTTCTTTTATTAAAAACAAACTATTTTTATAGAAAAGCTTTTAGCTGAGGACATTGAAGGAACTTAAGGGAAGTTAATTTGTAATTTTTCTTTCTTTTGGGCCTTATGGCCCTCTTAATTACAAAAAAAAAAAAAAAAACTATTTTTAATATTTGAACGTTTATTAATCAACTTCATCACTTTATTAACCAATATTTTATATTTTATTAATTAATTTTATTGTAATACTTAAAGTCAATGTTCACTGTTATTGTTCACGTATACTGCTCACGTATTGTTTATGATATTATTTATGCATTGTTCATGTAGTGTTCATTTTGCTGTTCATAAATATATTTTTTATTTAAAAAAATATTATTCATCGTATAAATACAATAAAGAGTATATACAATATTAGTATTAGTGTAAACAATGGTGTTAAAGTAGTATTCTTGAAAAAAAAATATACAACTGAAGTGTGTAAGTTCTAATTTGACTAACAATATTGATATTTGTTTCATATGTATTTTTATTGAGATTAGAAATTTGTACAAGAGAGTTTGAGTGATACACTTAACGCACTTGATGTGAGTACGAAAAACAGAGAAAAGATAGCTTGACACTGTTTTTTAACCTCTACACCGTAATGGCATAAGTATAATATACTACTTTTGTTTTTTAAATTATTTATCTTACATTGATTTCTGTGCAAAGAAATCTTTACATTGCTGTTGCATACGGTATAAGATACAGTGTAAGTTAATGCAGTGTCAAAATATCACACCTCTAAAAAAATATTACAAGGTGGTTTCAATAGAGGGCATTAAAAAACTTTGGGGATTTATATATATCTATATATATATATATATTTCCTTCATTCCTATTTATAAACAAATTTCACACATTTCACGTATATCAATAAGGCTAATTAAAAGTCAATTAATTCTTTGATTTATACAAAAATTAGTTAAACTTTTCCAGCATTACCCTTTAGTAATTTTTTAAAAAAAGAATATTATAATTATGAGTCGCCTCTAACAATAATTACTGCATTAATTGGTGGTCTTTACAACACCACACTTTTATCTTCTATCCACGTTCCACAAACTTTTCTTTTTCTTTTTCTTTCAAAATAGTTTGCCAAATTTCATTCAAAATTTTCGTTTTACCGCTTTCTTTGTTCTTTAAATTGAAAACTGAGATGAATTTGTTTTCCTCTCTTTTATTTCCTCAATTATAAACATGCCTCCAGACCTTGATTTAAACAAATCTCCTGCAAAATTTTTGGATGATGAAAGTAGTTCAGATTCCATCAATCTTTCTTCAAGTTTGATTACGAATAACAACCAAGCAGATCTAAACTTTTTTTATGATGAAAACAGAACAACTTCCATGAATCAATCTCCAAATTTGGCGATGGATTACAGCAGAGCAAGTTTAGAATTTTTTGATAATGAAAATATTACAGCTTTCATGAATCCTTATTCAAGCTCTATAATGAATTACAACCAAACACCTTTAGACTTTTTTGAAGATGAAAATGTAGCAGCTTTCATGAACTCTTCTTTAAACTTGGAGTTGGATTACAACACAACAAATCAAGAAATGTTTGATGACTATAACACGTATCCTTCAAACATGAGTGATTTATTTTTCGATGAAGATGATAGTGAAGAAGATGAAGAAAACACTCAAATTATATCTCAAGAAGGTACATCAATTTTTAGATTTTGTATGTTATTTTTTCCGATGATTATTGATTTGTTTCACATTATTTATATATTAAAATTTCCTTATATGAAATTTATGTTTACTTCCAATATTATAATTGCACGTTTGTTGCTTTATATCAAAACCATACTGCATTTCATTTTACTATTTAAATATTTGTTTCCTTATATAAAATTCTTGTATTGCATTGATTTTGTTTGCTTTTTTTTAAAGAAGGCAGCGTGGTTGATGAGAGACATTCATCTGGAAAAAAACGTCACTTCCTGAATAACAACCAAAGAAAACTAATTTCTGAGTTATTGTTACATTCAAGTTATAATAGAAAACTTGAAAAAGAGACTGTTAAAAAGGTGGCTTCTTCATTTTTGGTATCTATCGATGTCATTTATCGGATATGGAGACAATTCTGTGAAACGGGAGATGTTTGTCATAAGAAAACAATAAATTGTGGTCGAAAAAGAGTTGAGATTGATTATGAGAAAATGCGTGATATTATATTAGCTAAATGTAGAAATATTCTATCTTTATCCCGTGCCTTGGGCATTGGCAAGACATCGTTGTTTAGATATGTAAAAGAAGGAGTTTTGCGTCGACATTCAAGCTCATTAAAGCCACACTTGAAAGATGATAATATGAAAGATCGACTTAGATTTTGTTTGTCTATGCTTGAGGAAAGTAGCATTCCTCATGATCCAAAGTTTAAGTCCATGCACAATATCGTACATATTGAAGAAAAATAGTTTTACATATCTAAGAAATCTACGAACTATTACCTTCTTGCAGATGAGGATGACCCATATCGTATGTGCAAAAACAAAAATTACATTGGTAAAGTCATGTTTTTAGCTGCAGTTGCTAGGCCTAAATTTGACAATGAAGGTAACGAGATATTTTCAGGAAAAATTGGTGTGTTTCCTCTTGTTAACAAGGTATCGGCAAGAAGGTCAAGTGTTAATAGAGCGGCGGGGACACTTGAAACAAAGCCGATAACTTCTATCAATAAAGAGATTAGTCAGATGTTTTTTAATTAATAAAGTTCTACCAGCCATTAAAGAAAAATGGTCGCAAGAACAAGCATCGGAAACAATTTACATACAACAAGATAATGCACCTTCCCATGTCTCTATTGATGATGAAGAATTTCGTCGAGTGGCTTCCGAAGGTGGTTTTGACATCCGTTTGACTTGTCAGCCTCCGAATTCTCCTGACTTGAATGTTTTAGATTTGGGTTTTTTTAATGTCATTCAGTCATTGCAACAAATGGAAGTGACTAATTCAGTTGATGAGCTTATCCATGCAGTGCAAAAATCTTATGACAGTTTTTCTAGCAAAGCTTCAAACAAAATTTTTCTCACACTTCAATCGTGTATGATTGAAATCATGAAGGTCAAAGGATCCAATAATTATAAAGTCCCTTATGTAAAGAAAGATGTAAGGCTTCACCAAGGAAGACTTCCTGTTGAACTAAAATGTGATGGTGAACTAGTTCATGAAGTAATGGAATATTTAGCCAATTGTTGAATTACTTTGTCGACTGATACCATATTTTAAAGTAATAATTTTGTTGTTGTTAGATTACTTTGGCAATTACTAGTTCACGAAATATTTATTTTAGTTCTGTCCTAGCTTGTTAAATTACTTTTGCCATCACTCTGTACCATTTCTAAAACCTCATTTTCTTAATTCTTTTGATAAAAAATTGGATCACAAAAAAGGTGCATACAAATGATAAGAATGGTTGTGGAGTTGCATGAATAATTTATCTCTAACTAGAGCTAAAAATTAAAGGACATCACAGAAACAATGAAGGTAAACACAATCAAATGGGTAATTGTAATAACATTTAAATATTCAACATTAACATAGTCCAACACAAGGTAGCAGCTCAAGAGCAATGGAGGGCGAAAGCTAATACTTGCACTTTTCTATATAGCATCAACACATATTTATACAAAATAAAGACCATTCATAAGAAGAAATATGAAGACACTAAAAGTAGGAGAAAAAACTTTCCTTAGAGACCATTATTCTTTTAAAACAAAATGGAAACTCAAACATTTGTGTTCTTAATAAAATTAAAATAACATACCATTGTTTTTCAATAACATTAATATAACAAAACACTTGTTCTCAATACTAACTAAAATGATGAACATAAGACAATATCTTAATCATAAACTCTAACATGAAAACTAATATTTTCCTTTCATTTTTTAGACACTTCTAATACAAAGAGTATAATAAAATCTTCAACATGTCATGAACCTCTTTTCCCAACTCTTCATTCTCTAAGCCAAAGACTAGCCCCTCATTTGGAAATTTATTCAAATCCAAAACAGCTTTGTTGAGGTCGAAAAATGCTCTCTCATATGGTTGAACAACTTCATTAGACACACTTGAATTCTTTGCATCTTCAGATCATGCATTCACTGAATACACAGTTTCATTATGGAGGTTGTTGAGGTCAAAATGTTTCATAGACTTATCTATGTTTGATGCACCTTCATCCTTCAAGCATCCATTTTTAACTGTACGTATGAAATGAAGGACTATAAAATTATCTATAGTTTTGACCTCAACAACCACCCTAATGAAACTAGGCATTGATGATGACTTGAAGGATGAAGGTGCAGCAAACATAGATAAGTCTTAGATGCATCTCCATAATATATCCTTAGATGCATTTCCGTAGCATACTGAAACATAAACGGAAGCAAAAAAACCATAAAGTTATATTTTGAAAAAAAAAATTATCATTCTTAACATAAAATCAACATTACATATGTGATGTTAACATAAAATAAAACATTACATTTCAATATTCAAGTGGACGTTTGTTAGCTAGGATTTTCAACAAGGGAAAAAATCTCAGCAAAGGACAAATTTGAAGGTACATTGATGATGTGTACGTAGGAGTCTTGGTTCGACGAGATTCATGACTTAGTGTTTTGGAATATTTTAAGAGAATCTCTACCGCATGGTATTTTCGATAGCATCAGATGGGTCGAAGAGGCGGTTATTTGAGCGCGTAGATGTTATGTTCAAATACAAATAACTGTTTTTTGAGTTTCTTTCTGAAGGACGCGTGGAGAGAGCACAGAGATGGACTGCAAGCAAAGCTTCACGTGGCGAACTCTGAAGATATGAACGTTAGAAGTATTTGTTTTCGTACTTGTATATATAGGAGTTCATTATGTTGAATTAGGTGTGTTCATTTTACTACATAAATATCACATAAAACTCGAAGTACTAGCATCCAGAGAAAAGAGTCATGGCTGAGAGAATGTGTGAACAATAAAACACCATCATTTACTTTTAATTCAAAAAATTTAAATTCCCTTTTACTTTGCCTCATCAATTGACTTTCAATCTTGTTCAAGTTAGATTACTTTACACTCTCACTCTTTGTTACATTTCCTTTACATTTTTAAAGTAGTCGAAGTTGACATCTTTTACATCCTTTTAGTCACTTCAATCACTATTTCGACTAAGTTGAAAATAGGTTGTTTACCAATAGAGAAATAAAACAAGGTTTTTCTTAGCACAATGTCCTAGGATTCACTAGTCAATCCTGCAAGTAACCTTTAATCAAGAGACTAGCGATTGTTTACCAATTTTCAGCATAAACAAATTGGCATGCCCAATGGGATCCGTTCTAAATTTCATATCTTTTTTTACAGATATTTTTGTTATCCTCTCTTTTAAAACTTGTTCTACGCTCATGAGTTTTTCTGGGTAGTTTGTATACAGTTAAGAAGTGGATAGGCTTTGTCCAAATTGTCGCGTCCTCCTATAGAAAATGTCAATCCCCATAATAATCCTCAAAATGTAGTGCAACAACCAACTGTGTTGACGGTTGAAGAGTCGGTTATCTCAACATCGATTAGGACAGTTGCTCTGGTGGTGTCAACGACGTCAGTCGCAGCGATACCATCGCAAGGGGCTACACCCCCGCCGCAACCAGGGAATCCCTTTAATAAGCCTGTAATTGCGAGACCTTTGTTTGGGTTTTCAATGCCACCAACTAGCAGAGACTACCCTTATAATGTATATGATGGCTAACCTTCAGACGAATATGTCAACCTTTAGTGACAATGCAGTGGCTACGACGCCATTGTATAACCCTTATAATGCCTCAGCGTCAACCATTAAAAATATGGCGCGACCAGGAGGGATAAACTACATCCCTCAAAATACGCCATCTTTAAATACGACTTCTATGATATCCATGAGGCAACAAATGGACAAGAGTAACTTAGAGTTAGTTAATACTCTCACCCAACAAATGTGAACCATTTTCACCCTTTAATTGCAAATACGAATCATACTTATGAAGTATTGGCGAATCAAATTGAGCGAATCACTGATTTCTTTGGCACGCCTCTAGTGTAAGTTTGACCTACTCCACAAATGTCAAACGTTAGGTTGGGCGAAACCCCTGAAAATGGGATAGCACAAGCCGTTGTAGGTCAAAACCAAGGGTTTTAACCAGAACCTCCCCCAAATAGGGAAGAGGTAGAATAAATAGAACAAAACAACCCTAGACCTTTGATTGTATAGAGAAATCAGAATGCTGACCAAGTGCTTAGACATGTCCAACAAAACAATTTTGGAGGGCATAACAACATGGCAAATATGGTCGAACGAATTTTGGCCCAGAATGGCCTTAATGTGGGACTCCACAGACCAAATTTTGTATCTCCTTTGTCAAAAGACGTTCAACAGACAGAGTTGCCTAAGGGATGGAAAATCCAATAGTTTACCAAGTTCACTGGAGATACCAATGAGTCGACAGTAGAACGTGTCACCTAGTATTAAATTGAGACTAGCGACATATCAAACAATGAGAATTTGAAGATGGAATACTTCCCCAATTCTATGATGAAGAACGCCTTGACTTGGTTCACAACTCTCACTCCACATTCTTTCCAATCATGGGGTCAGTTGGAGAGACTATTCCATGAACAATTTTTTATGGGATAGTCGAAGATCAGTTTGAAAGAGTTGGCTAGTGTCAGGCGAAAAGTACCTGAGTTGATAGATGACTGTTTGAATAGATTTAGATTGCTCAAAGAAAGGTGTTTCACCCAGGTGCCTGAACATGAGTTGGTTGAGATGGCCGCAGGTGGCCTAGACTATTCAATTAGGAAGAAATTAGATACCCAATACCTTAGGGACATGGATTAATTGGCAGATAGAGTTCTCCAAGTTGAATGCTTGAAAACTTAAAAAGGCTATAGCAAATAAATACCACAAAAAAAGAAAAGGTTGTTTATGTAGATGTAGATGATTACATCTTTGATATAGGCGACAATTATTCTGAAGAGAGCGAGGTCAACGTGGCCGAACTTAAGCTAGGACCCCCCTTATGTTTGCAAATTGCTAAAACCATCCAACAGAAAAAATCCTGTCGAGACCAGCAAAAATGAGAAGTTCGCCACTAGGACTTATACCTTTGATATTACAAAATGTGATGAGATATTTGATTTTTGGTCACAAATGGTCAGACTATAGTGCCTCCTGGCCTGAAAATTCCTCCTTTAGAACAAAGGAAGAAGATAGGGTTTTGTAAGTACCATAGTTTTCTAGGTCATAAAACTTCTCAATGTGTACTTTTTAGGGATTTGGTTCAGAAAATGCTGAAGGATGGAAGATTGCAGTTTAACGAGAAGCCTAAGTCGTCTATGAAGGTTGACTCAGATCCCATGCAGGCAAAAGATGCCCATTATGGCAAGCAAGTGGAAATTTTGATGGTTGAAGCTACTGATGGCTCCAACATGGAGGTTGATAAGGGTGAACAGATCTCTGTTGTCACCGAGTCTGACATGCAGGCAGCCTATCCCTAATCTGAATAAGGATTGATTGACTTCCTTGAGCGTTGCAAGCTTAATGATTCCAACACAATGCTTTGCCCACACTGTAGCCCTGTGTTCGATGAAGAAGCAACAAAAAAGTTGGAGGGTACAAGGAGGTTCAACCTCAAAAGAGGACGGGGTGGGAGTCAAGATGCTAGGGTCGCCTTAAACACAAGGGGTATACCTCGTAGAAATGAAGAATATAGGAGGCAGTTTCAACCGCCTCGACAGAGGACTTTCCGACCACTAGCAAGCGCACTTAAGGAGAAATGGGTGAAGCCTACAAATCATAGAGGGGTGAATCACCCCAAATGGAAGGAGGTCGACCCTAAGGTGGAGATGTAAAATCACAACGCTAAAAAAGATTCGAATGGCAAATATCATGTTCCTCCGGCATACAAGGGTGTCGCTCCCGGGATTTTCATCCAAGTACAAACGCGAAAGTGGTGAGGAAACAGAGTCGCCAGCAATGTGTATTTATCCCAAGAGAGGGAAAGGAAACAATGCGTAAACCTGAGGGAAGGAAAGAACGAGGTCTTGTGGCTAAGAGAAATGGGTTCGGGAGTCGGTTACGCGAAGGGAAGGTATTAGCACCCCCACGCGTCCATCGTACTCGATGGGATCCACGCTTGCTGTTTCGATCAAAGGGTGTAAGGAACTGGAAATCAACTGCGAACTGGAGAACTGGAAATGAAAGACAGAAAAGAAAAGGGAGAGGAGAAAGAAGTGACTCGACAGTACATTATCGTTGTCCTAGGCCTACGTATTCCCTCAGTGCAATGGGAAAGTCAGAGTCAACGTAGTTCGACGGACTACAGGGAAAGGTTGCTCGTCGAGATATCGCATCTCGTGCCTACGTATCTTCAATCAGATGAGAAGGAAGAATCAGAGCAAACGTAGTTCGTCTCAACAAGGGTTGCTTTGTTTGTGTTTTTTAGTGAAAACGTCAGAGTGCGCGTCCCAGCAGTTAGGTGTTGCAGCTCGCTGTATGGAGACTTAGGCGTTACCTGTTTGCGGTAGAACGGACAGGACGAGTCCTTAAGGAATAGAATGAAGGAGATGAGAAGAGAATTGTTTGTTTGTTTTTGTATTTTGAAAAGAAGTGTTTTGATTATTTTGTGTTTACAATGCATATTGTATTTAAGTCTTTCACGTAGGATCGAATGCCTCGCATATCGACCCAAGAAAGGACGTATGCTAAACATTCTAAGAAAAGTGAGAGAAGACCCCTCACTACCTTATTCTCACATGAAAGGCTCAAATACAATATATGTTATGCCTTTATTAAGTGTTTTTGCTTTTTGTTTTGAGATGAGAAGAAGAAGAACTCAAAGTTTGAAAGAAAATGCTAAGGGGAAACTAGGTCCTAAGGTTATCATATAATGATGGCCCTATGGTTGAGGTAAGAAAGGGAAGTCTACCTAATGTTAGCATACATGGATTACTATCCTAATGTTTCTCCTACCTCCGACTTAATCAAAAATTAAGCTGAGCGAGGAATCCTACGGGATCATGTCATCAGACGAGTAAACACGGGATGAATCAATCATAAAATGAAATAAAAGCAAGTAAGGAGTAAACAGTGTCAGTTAACAATAATGTCACACAATCACAATAAGAAAGAGGGAGCTTTAGCCAAGAGGTCACATCAACCGAGACAAACAAGCTAGGTGTGGGAAGTAGGGGTGCTCACCCAACGGTATCAGGAACCATGGAGAGCAGAGTAAGAATAGGGAAGATGTGAATCAGATCACATAAGCATCAGCATTGGTCAATGCGAGCTAAAGACAAAGCGTGGGGGTTGGTTACGAACCCTATCTTTCACTTGACGGACTCGATAACAAGCAAGTGATGTTCAAAGCTTCAATCATGTAATGAGAGCTGGGAACGACTCAACTAGAATAACGGGGGTCGATTGCGAACCTTACCTTCCGTCAATTGCCTTCTTAGAGGTCTTACAAGGGAATATGGGAATGGGATGCCTCTTTAGAGGTCTTTAGGCACAATATTAAACAAGCACAATCATGGCCTCACTTGAGGGCTTTCCATACAATCCTACTTATCATGGCATCGACTATTCCTACTTCTCATGGCATTTGAAAGCATCAAAGAGAAGTGAAGAGATAAGAAGTCCTACCAAACAGATATGAATCCGTAGCAAAGCAACGAAAGCAAGTCATGAAAGCACCTATAAACAAAACAAGTCCGAAATCGTATATCCGACGTAGGCGTCAAAGCATGGCCGATGTGAAAATAAATCACAATCGACATGTGGTGTGTATCAGACACAACCACACAATCAAATAGTACACCTGCAAGAAACGCAATCCTGACAACACGCAAGCAAGTGTATACATCCCACAAAGAAGGAGACAAGATAAGCTGCATCAGAAGTGAAGCGGTATCCCACAAATAAAGTGGAATACCGAGCGAATAACCATCGTCGGAGTCTTAGCGGAAACCTTGTACAATCTTAACAAACACATTAGAAACCACAAGGAGATGCAACCGGAAGTTGCACGTTCGCATCACAACTCAAAATCAAATAGAATAATGAGTACACTAGTAGTGAACATGTATTGGAACACATACTTTAAAAACTGGGCAGTAAGGTTGTTATAACACGAATCAAGCACAAAATCAAACCGGAATCAAACAAACTCAAGCACGATGATTCACAAATGACCAATAAACATAAGCACGTGTAAAATCAAGGTTAAGACGCAAATTTCACACCAAACGTAACTTGAAAAGCATTAAATCGGAAAATATGCGTAGAAAATCGTCGACTCGGAATCAAACGAAAATCGCATGGTAGCCTACAAACATGCCAACGGATTTAAATAAGCAAACGGTTCGAATTAAATCAAAGCGGAAGCATGACTTCCGCGCACTGGGCAGAAATGAAATAAGTGAAAAAAATTGCCTCGAAATCAAATAAAAAGTATACCAATGGCTCCGGAAGCATTAAACGGATCAAGTTACATTATTCATAAAGGCGAAAACATGCTACGATTTGAAAGTTAGCACATAAATGAGTTAGCATCAACACTAACCACAAACTATCACAAACATTCCGAAAAAGAGAATTTGCAACAAGAATTGAGTTTCAACATCAAGAGTTAACCGAGAATTGGTAAGAATACAAGGAACGTGCAAAAATGTGCATCAAAGTGAATTTGGCATAAAGTTTAACACAATACAAGCCAACAATATCAAACCGGATTCTCAAGAATTAAACACAAGCATTATGTCGGAACCAACAATTTGACACAAAGTTAGTAATCCGGAATTTTTAGATTCACACAATTATCACCTCAACTTAACCAATTACGGGTTTCACCATTAGGCTCAAATTTAGTAACACATCAAGAATCCCCAAGTTTATCACAATTAGTACAATTCTTGAATCAAGTATGTCAACAATTAGTATCAACAAATTCTAAGTCAAATTCACATCATCAACATCTTTGAGGAAATTTCACAAACATCTAATGTGCAAGAATCTAGTGTTATGTCAATGTCTAGAATTCAACTGCAATTCACTCAAGCCTTAACACAAACACTTGATTTACAACTAAAATTCTAAATGAAATTCACGATTCAAGAAGTGTAGTATTCTAAATCTAAACAAATCTACCTCATCAATTCAATATAATCCATAACAACCAAAGTATGAAACTAACATTATCAAGAATTTAGAGTATAGAATTTGTTACCTCAAGTGAAGATTGAAGGAGGATTGAAAGAAGATGCAAGATGATGATGTTGCCAAACCGAAGGAGAGACGGATGGAGATTGCCGCGATAGAGGGGGGAGGACCGAGGGAGTGGCCGGACGGAGTGGAGACGCGGCCGGGAGGAGACGGTCCGGTGGTAGTCCGCGGCTGCGAGTGAAGAGGGGGGAAGAGGGAGTTTGAAACCTTGAGTCTTTGTCTTGCGAAGTGAACAGTGCGAAATCAGAGGAAGGACGCGACCGCCAGAACAGTGTACCGATCAGAGCTGGAGGTGGCCGGAACAATGCGAAATCAGAGGGAGAGGGGAGAGAGTTCTGCGAGTGAGAGAGGGAGAGAACCTTGAGAGATTGTAGTCTTTTCCTTAATGTGTTCTTGAGAAAAATTGAGAGAATTCGAAGTTAAGAGTGTTTGATCTTTTAGAGAGTGAGTGATAATGTTTTTGGTGTTTGTTAGAATGAATGAAGTTATGAGAGAAATTATGGGTCAAAAGAATATTTAGTGGAGTCTAAAATGAATGGCAGAAGGTAGAATTTTGGCTTAAGTGAAAATAACACCGTCTTCGGCAAGAAATTTCGACTCTGAGTTTTCCACAACATCGTCCGCCTCTGAATAATGGTTGCAACGCAAAATGAACGGACGTCATACGATCAAAATCGAGTGCGATCGATACGTTTAAGCTGCAGGACTTCACTGAATAAGTTGTTTTTTCAGCTTATTTGGTATCCGCTACTCGAAAATGTGACGAGGTCAACCTCTTCGGAGCATAATCTCGGCTCGACTTTGTCAACAAAGTTGTAGATCTATGAGTCAGTGACCTCGTGTTAAAATGTGAGCTCAAACGAACAATACGACGAGGGAGATATGAATTTTCTCGCGAAACAACTCTCAACCATTTTTCCAATTCAGCACATCAGTTTTGCGAAATAAACCAAACCTACAATCTTCGGAGTACCGTTCGGACTCGAGCTTGTCTTGGAACTTGAAGATGATAAAACTTGTGAACCAACGCGTTGAGAACGGACGCAATCTGATAAAAATTGACCGAGTTATGAATTTTACAAAACCTGACAGACAGTGCACTGCATCAAAGAACCCCACTGGTAATTCACATTTTCGGGGTCCTTCCGCTCGGTCCTGACCCAAACTGAATTCACGGCACAAAGATAACATCTAAACAGAATTTTAGGCACCGAAACGGCATCAAACCGACGAACGAGCTGAGAGTTATGAATTTTTTATTGTCCAAAACTCACCGGTTCATCACTATTTTTCACTGTATCGACTCTGAAAACTCGCACATTCGGAGATCTTCTTCAAAGAATTAGTTCTCGGCCAAAACACGAAAGTTTGAGAGGATGTCAAGACGACACTTTTGGCATATGAATCTCTCAGAAACGTTGATCCAATCAGAAGTTACGAACTCTTGAATGCCGCTAGCACAGTTAATCGGCGAAACCGAAATTTCAGAAACAATTAATTCTCACCACTTTCCTTGATGAATTGGCCTCCGAGATGAACGTAAAAGTTGTGGAGAATGCCGAGACGGTCCTAACTTTTGAATTTCAGACCAAAATGAGTTTCCGGGCGAGAGTTACAAATTTTGCAAATTACACCGTAAAACTGATAGTCTGCTTAAACTTCTCGGAATCACCCGAGAACTTTAGCTTCCTCTGAGATTCTTGTGCACGTGCCGCATGACGAAATAAACGTCAGTCGCAACCTGTTAAAGCTTAGTGGAAATAATTTGGTCCCGTCACAATTAGGGGTGGGAATAGGCTGAGCCGAGCTAGGCTTTGCCAAGCCTAAGCCTGGCCTGCTAAAAAAGTCAAAGCCTAAGCCTGGCCTGTAACCTATCATAGGCTTCTTTTTAGGCCTGAGTCTGGCCTTTTCGAAGGCCTGATTGGCCTACTAGCCTATTTAAAAGCCTACTTTATTTGAACATTTGTAAATAAGAAAGTCAACTAATGTTAAATAGACTAACAAATTCAAAGATCAATGAGATTAAATGTTTGTTTTCATTGTCTCATTCAAGTTTACCTATTAGCATAAGTTTGGTGATACTATTTGTTGGAGAGAACTTATGAGAAAAACTTATGACAGCAACTTATGACATTGTTTATAATGTTTTTTCAACTTATTTTCACAAGTTCTTCAAGATAACTAAGTTTTATTTTCGTATTTTAATTCAAAGTACAAAATAGAATACAATAATAATAAATTTATTGAGTTTTTCTTAAAAAGGCCAGTCTAATAGGCTTAAAAGGCTTTTCTTACGGCCTGTGGCCTAGCCTCTTTAGCTAAATAGGCTTATAAAAAAGCCTAGGCCTTTTCTATTTAAGAAAAAGCTTGGTCTGGCCTGAGCCTATGTAGGCTAGGCCGTAGGCCCCTGTTAGTTGGCCTGGCCTATTCCCACCCCTAGTCACAATGCATGTACGTTCATGTATGTTTATGATGCAATTATGATCTAAATGCAATGCCATGAAACATAAGCTAGATAAAAATCAAGAGGGCAAATTTTGGGGTGTTACAGCTGCCCCTATTCAATCATCTGTTAACCTGAGAAGGATGAAAATAAGGGATATTCAGACGATCAAGGTAAATGGTGATTGAATACCAAAACAACCATAAAATTTGCACGCTGTGTGAAGAAGCAAAGGGATATAAACCCTACTAACGAAGAAAAGGAATCGAGGTAAACATGTATGAAGAAGAAAAGGGATATAAACCCTAATGGAGGTATCAGTAAGCGACTGCACATATCGATACGACGTGTATTGAAATAGGGATACAGACGATTATCAATGACCATACGGACGAGTATGGAAAGAAGACACAGACGGGTGTTTAGGTCAATGATACAAATAAGCATCGGACGATCATCAGAGGAACACGACGAGTGACCAAGTCGACGATACGAACGAGTATCAGACGATGATTAAGAAAGGAACACACACAAGTGTTCAGGTCAACGATACAAACGAGCATCGAGCAATCATTAAAGGAACACGACGAGTGACCAAGTCGACGATATGAATGAATATAGACGATGATTAAGAAAAGGAACACACAC
Source organism: Lathyrus tuberosus (assembly GCA_022829125.1). Lineage (NCBI taxonomy): Eukaryota > Viridiplantae > Streptophyta > Magnoliopsida > Fabales > Fabaceae > Lathyrus > Lathyrus tuberosus. Next base: position 895,681 of record JALAZF010000094.1, on the reverse strand, counting down.
AAGTGTTCGGGTTAACGATACGAACGAGCATCGGACAATCATCAAAGGAACACGACGAGTGACCAAGTCGACGATACGAACGAATATCGGACGATGATTAAGAAAATACGGACGAGTATCTCGAAGGTCAATACAGACAAGTTTCTAAGAGGTCAATACAGACGGATATTGAAAATAAGGGGTTTAAGCACGGACGAGCGTTGAAAGGGCACAGACGGATGTCCAAGGTCAATACGGACGGGTATTGAAAAATGAAAAGTTCACACACGGACGGGTGCTGAAAGGACACAGACGGGTGTCTAAGGTCAATACGGACGGGTATTGAAATGAAAAGTTCAAACACGGACGGGTGCTGAAAGGTCAATACGGACGAGTATTGAAATAAAAGGTTCAAACACGGACGGGTGCTGAAAGGTCAATATGGACGAGTATTGGCTAAAAAGTTCAAACACGGGCGGGTGCTGAAAGGACACAGACGGGTGTCTAAGGTCAATACGGATGGGTATTGAAATAAGAAGTTCAAACACGGACGGGTGCTGAAAGAAAAGGTTGAAACAAATGACAACTCTACTGGGGATTGAAATGTTAAACCGAACACAGACGAGTGTTAAAGGAACACAGACGAGTGTTTAAAATCAATACCGACGAAGTATTGAAGAAAAGAAAAAGGACACGAACGAATGTTTACAATCAATACGGACGAAGTATTTGAGGCGATGGAAAGGAACACGGACGAGTGTTTAACGCAAACTACTTTGAGGGAATAACCCACAAGACCACCTGGCCGAAGGGGTGAAAGGAAGAGAATTCACGGATCGACGATCCTGACAAACGACTCTGCAAGGGATAAGAAGGTAGGCCATCAACTCTGAGGTTGAGGGAAAATGGCATTCGCTCTGAGATTGAGAAAATTTGAAGTAAACAATAACACTGAGGTTGAGGACAAGATAGACATCAACTCTAAGGTCAGAAGAAGGATATACGACAACCTTGAAGTTGGTATAAAGGGCGTCAACTCTGAGGTTGGACAAAAACGAAGGTATTCATCAACTCTGAGGTTGAGAAAAGGTTTACAACCACTTTGAAGTCGGTATAAAGAGGCGTCAGCCCTGACGTAGGGGCAAAAAAAGGAGGTATGACAACTCTGAGGTTGGAGAAAGGCGACAACTCTGAGGTTGGAGAAGAAAGGGGCGTCAACTCTGAGGTTGAGAAAAAGTATACGACAACTTTGAAGTTGGTATAAAGGGCGTCAACTCTGAGGTTGGACAAAACAGGCGTCAACTCTGAGGTTGGGGAAAATAGGCGTCAACTCGGAGGTTGGGGATCACTGTTTTGATTGAGGGTTGATCTGGGCTTCCGCACAAGGTACCAAATCTGGCTTATGCTTCGATGCATGTTTGAATTTTGCCGTAATGCTCCATATCAATGGAATGCTACGCTTTAGAAAATGCTATGCAAACTATATGCAAATGCAAAAGAGACTCCGGACGAGGAATCCAACTCCGAGGGGAAAAGATCATTGCTCGATCCTTCAATTGCTCTGTGGGGATAAACCCTTATGCCGAGGATAACGCTTGCCACAAATTGCCAAAAATAAATTGGCTCGCAGATGCACTAAGGTGTGATGATCCTGTTGAGGAAGTTTCCACTTGAATGACTCTGCCTTAGAGAGAGATTATTCCGTTCATGGAACTCCGTTGGGGATAGAATTTTCTAAATGACGTTCTGCTGAGGAAAAGAGTCATTAAAACTCTGCTTGGGGCCCTATCAAACCCAAGATCCTTTGCGAGGGATAATCAACCTTCTGACTCAGCTGGGAAATACTCCGATTCTGACACTACTGGGGAATCAGCAACTGTTAACGACACAGAAAAGCTTGTAGTTGTTGGAAGTACTAAATGGGAGAATCGACTTAATAAGATACAATGATACCCAGTGGAAATTAACCTGCTGATATCGAATCGTCATGAGCGACCGTCGGCCGAATGATGGACTCAATCAGTAAAAGTTGTGACAAAAGGGTGACATGTGAACCCTTTCTTGAACATGATTGCCCTGGTATTCTGCATAGGGATAAGTGATTACTCGTTTGGAAGACACGCTTCATGCTCTCGTGTTTTGAAACCGCTTCAATCTTGCTTTTGAGCCTAATACGAGGCTGCTACCTGTAAGCAAAAGGATATGCACGTATGCCCCATGTTGGATATGACTTCTGCTACTGAGAAAATCTAATTCTGAACCACCACTTATTGGGGAGAAAGGTTTGGATGCATCTCTCACTAGGAACATGATTAATGAAGCCTGCTGAAAACAGGGGACCACCAGAAAAAATTGTCTCAATAGGATTTTACAGAAGACCTGACATCCGAAACGCCTCAATGTCTTCAAACTCTTGGAGAGATTCGTCGGGTCTCGAAGTAACTGCCTCAGACTGTATGGTCTACAGAGGAATTCGCCTCGAGAAGATTCATGAACAATCTCATATCACCGTGAGATATTCTGCCCCAATATTCTGAACCCTGGATAGGCTGATCAGTCGTCTGGATGGACTAAATTCTCATGCTCTTGGGATGGCCTGCCCCAGTATGAACCTTGAAGTGGTTTTGCCCCTGACTACTGATCTTCGAAGGAAGACCCAGAATACTTGCCTTTGGAGAGATTTGAATCTCGAAGTAATTGCCCTAGTTCGGCTGAACTCTAAAGAGATTTCTCGATGTGATTAGTCCAACTTGGCTACACCTTAAAGAGATGATTCGACGTGATTGCCCCAGATCGACTACGTCTTAACACAACTTGCTGGGAAAGTTCCCGCTCAACAAAGTTTCCTGAGGAAGTACCACTGGATGTGGCTACCCTTAGGGAGTTTCAGGATTCTCAACTCGGCAAGATTAAGCTTCTGGACTGAATTTCCATATGTAAACCTCTTTTGATGTCAAACAAATGTATGCAAGCAGAAAATGTTTTATTCAAAGAATGAAAATTCTAATGCAACACACATGTTAATCTTGAAGTTTTACTGAAAAGATGTCGCAAACCCTTTGTGAGCGGATCACGGGTTAGAATACGACATTAATTTTTGAACGAAAGAATGCAATGCACATGCAACACCAACAAAGATCTTTTAGCACAACTCACAGGAGTCAGGAACGCTATCTCTTGGTAGTACGCTTTCGAAATAACCCTGTTTCAATTGAGGACTTTCAATTTTGTAACGGGGCCTGGTTCACGGTTATTGAAACAAAGGATATAAGGCTCAAAATTTATTAGTGCCCACCCACTCTTCGTGATGTCCTCCAGTCCTACGTTCAGCTAGTTTGGCACTAGCGTTCACCTCTCAAAAGAAACCTTTGTGATGGTTGAGGAACCATTGACTTTTTAACGGTTTAAGCACCAATCAGTTTATTGGAGTAACAGTCATCCTTTTTCGTCTTTGTGTCTGTGTCACACGACTTTGTTCTTTCTTTTGAGGATCTTTCTTGGGTAATCCTGTTCGCATTTCGCTTTCAAATTCTTTTGCTTATCCCTAACTTTTTCCTGGACAGATTCTTTTGAATTTTTGATTTCGGAGTCCAGCGGGATACCCTAACTTTTTCCTAAGTTGCTTGTTTTCAAGTTTCAACTTAGCAGGCTTTTTCATTTCTTGTTTTTTTCTTCTCTTTTTTTTTCTTGAACACGTCGTGTGACACTGGCTGTCTTGATTTCTTTGGAAGGGTTGTGACTCTTTCACTTCTCAGTTGATGAGGGATAACCATTGTGGTTTCCGCTCTTTGGACCTCTTGATGTGGTAGAGTGAAAAGTAATAGATCCTCAGATGCACACTCCTTTTGAGGTTTGAACGCCTGGTCAAGCTAACTGACGCCTACCCTTCCCCGGGGTTAAATGTTAGGGTTTTTTTTACTAAAAGAAACTCCTACTTTAGGGCTCCTATTTTGGACGAGGGTTTATCTCCTTATATCTTCAGTGTTTGGGATTTGAAACAATACCTTTATACATCGTCAACAGGGTTTTATCCAAAAGCACACAATTAGAGATTTTTACGTTTTCAACTCATCATCCTTCCTCAAGAGTTTAAGCACGACAGTTGGTATTGCAATGCACATATGCAAACTTATGAGTGAATACGAATGGATTACTTCAGGAAAAACATGCGCGCTTTATTAGGATTAACATAAAAAGAAAAACAGATTTCATGCATGCATACAAATGTCTTTGACAAACATAGAAAGCTACACATGAGAATGCAGTAAAGAAACTAAATGATTAGCCTTGTTGAGGAGGCTTGAATCTATCTGGACTTATTGATACTGAAGATGTCTTCGCAAACTAGGTGCTCAATCTGATGAAGAAAGTTCAATTTATGGGCCACCCGTCTGGTGTGATAACCTTTGAGTCAATCAAGTCTCGCACCTTATGTTTGAACACTCTGCAATTATCAATTGTATGTCCAAACGTTCCCGAGTGAAACTCGCACCTGGCATTCATGTCATAATCCGGAGGAAAAGGAAACGGCACTGGCGCCACCTTGCCCAGCTGAATCAAAGAACCTTGGAGAAGGCGAGCAAGAAGCTGGCTTTGAGAAATAGGAACTGGAGCAGACACTCTCTCAGACTGGAGCAGACACTCTCTCAGACCTCCTAAGTCCTCGTTGCCTCTGTTGCTGACGGTTTTGCTGCCAATGTTGATTAGGGTGCCTAGTCTGCCCCTGTACTTTTCTTTCCACATTTGGCAAAGGAACAAACAAAGGTTGCCAACGTGATGACTTTGAGACCTGAAGCTGAGGAATACACCCGTGACCTGAGGTAGATCCTAGAGAAGGGGAAGGAATACTCACTTCCTTTGCAGCTACTGGCGTAAGATCACCTGATACCTTCATGCCATCCGGTCCGAACTCGATTACTTTGGAGTCAATTAAGTCTTGCACTTGGTGCTGGAATGCTCTACACCCCTCAATATCATGGCCTGGTGCCCCTGAGTGAAAATCACAATGAGCATTAGCATCCCATCCTTTTGGAAGCTTAGCAGGAGGAGGAGTCAACTTCCAGAGCTCAATTACTCTCAATTGAAGCAGTTGCTGAAGTAATTCGGCATGACACATCGGTAGAGAATAAAAAACCCTTTCTTGTTTCTGTTGATGATGAAGGGATGCAACCAGGAGGGTCCCAGCTGTGATTTGCTGATGCGGTAGTTTCGGAACCCAAGGCTTCTAGATTGAGGAAGGTCCCTGAGAGAGGGGAAGAATATCCACCTCTTTAGCAGCAGTTGGAGGAACATCTCTTCGTTTGATAGTGCTGATGGGCGCAAACTCGATTGCCCCTGAATCAATGAGCCCTTGGACCTTATACTTGAGCATCTTACAATTTTCAACATCATGACCAGGTACCCCTGAATGGAATTCACACCTATCATGGCCATTGGAACCCATACAAAAATTGGTGTGTGGAGGTCCCGCAGCGATCAATTCAATTAGCTGATGCTTGAGCAAGTGTTGAAGCAACTGAGCGTATGACATCGGGATCGGATCAAACTTCTTCTCAGTCTTTTCTGGCTTGAGACCCTCAAGAAACAGTTGTTGATGAAAAAGCTCTGACGGTGGAGAGGATTCACGAGGCAATCCATGGTTTGGAGGAGACCCCAAAGAGATAGGAAGAGTGAGAACCTCTGCTACGGAAGCGAGCACCTGATTGTGTTCCTTTTTTAACACGGCATTCAGAATTTCCATATCCATAACCCGGCCCATCTGAGTCTTCATCCGATTGACTTCTTCTCTTAACAGTTCCTGACCTCGGGACAACGCCTGAATGTCCATCATAAAATGCCCCAGCTGGACCTTCGTCTCAGTCACCTCCGCTCGGAGTTGTTCCATATCTGAACCTTGATTGTGGTGAATCGAGTAGTTGAAAGAAGTCATGTTGGCCGTTCTGCAGAGAATACCCCGTCAGAATGATAATCCACACCCTCGGATTTGGGTACCTGTTATGAATGCATGAGTGCATGAATGTATGCAAATGCCATGATTGGTTATTTCCAAGGAATCTATCTGCTTTGATTCAAATTTTGTACATAAATAATCCGCAAGAAAGGGGGAAACTGCTCAATAGAAAAATTCAGATATAAGATCCTTGGAAATAACAGAACATGTGTGCTGAAATGCTATGATGTTACATATGTACAGACATGTGATCAGGATTTCCATAAATATCCTGAATAAAACTGTGCTGAACCGATCTGGCTGAACAATAACCGGTCTAGTATGCAGGATCAAATGTCCAATGAGAAAACCAAAAAACCAGAAGAACCCATGTAGATTGATGGTCATACTTTACATGAATCTGCCCTGTCAGTGTAGAACCATGAGCCAAGTGCCTGAATAGAATCATATCAGGCATACCAGACCGAGTGCCGGTATAGAACCAAATTTAGAATACCAGAACAAAGTACCACTATCATTGATCATAGGAGAACCACACAAAAAGGTATGTAGGAAGTCAAGGTTACCTGCAAAGCTGTGAACATTCCCCCAATCTCACAGGTGTGTTCTAAAAGGTAGGATCCTCATATTCGGATCCCGGAATGAGAGGCAATAGCACATTCAGCCCATAGGATACAATGTTATCGCCAAACAAAAAGATCGTCCTCTGATTCACCTCAAAATAAAGAGGGGTCATCCTAAAGGTCATCCAGACTTAACAGCTTTTCCAGATAGCTCTACCATTGTGGCAGACCCACAACGCAGAATTCTCTAGAGAGAACCACATCCAGATTGTGTTTCATATTCCCTCCTCGCACCTAAATAGAGCGTGAGAGGATATGAAACACACTAAACATAAGTGCACTCAGGCCTGTGTACTGGGCCTATCTCTCAGATTCCCCATCCCACCAAACAGAAACAACACAGTCCAGTATAATACAGTATATGAAATGAAAATGCTAAAATGAGGTAAATACAGTAAAGTACGGTAAAGCAGTAATATAGTAAACAGCAAATACGGCAAAGTACAACATTATAGTAAACACCCAAAGAAAGAAAACAAACAAGCGCTAGGATTGACTTGCTTAGGGAGAAGGATCCCCAGCAGAGTCGCCAGCTGTCGCTCCTAGGATTTTCATCCAAGTACAAACGCGAAAGTGGCGCGGAAACAGAGTCGCCAGCAATGTGTATTTATCCCAAGAGAGGGAAAGGAAACACTGCGTAAACTTGAGGGAAGGAAAGAACGAGGTCTTGCGACCAAGAGAAATGGGTTCGGGAGTCGGTTACGCGAAGGGAAGGTATTAGCACCCCCACGCGTCCATCGTACTCGATGGGATCCACGCTTGCTGTTTCGATCAAAGGGTGTAAGGAAAAGGAAATCAATTGCGAACTGGAGAACTGGAAATGAAAGACAGACAGAGTTGCCTAAGGGATGGAAAATCCAATAGTTTACCAAGTTCACTGGAGATACCAATGTGTCGACAGTAGAACGTGTCACCCGGTATTAAATTGAGACTAGCGACATATCAAACAATGAGAATTTGAAAATGGAATACTTCCCCAATTCTATGATGAAGAACGCCTTGACTTGGTTCACAACTCTCACTCCACATTCTTTCCAATCATGGGGTCAGTTGGAGAGACTATTCCATGAACAATTTTTTATGGGATAGTCGAAGATCAGTTTGAAAGAGTTGGCTAGTGTCAGGCGAAAAGTACCTGAGTTGATAGATGACTGTTTGAATAGATTTAGATTGCTCAAAGAAAGGTGTTTCACCCAGGTGCCTGAACATGAGTTGGTTGAGATGGCCGCAGGTGGCCTAGACTATTCAATTAGGAAGAAATTAGATACCCAATACCTTAGGGACATGGATTAATTGGCAGATAGAGTTCTCCAAGTTGAATGCTTGAAAACTTAAAAAGGCTAGAGCAAATAAATACCACAAAAAAGAAAAGGTTGCTTATGTAGATGTAGATGATTACATCTCTGATATAGGCGATAATTATTCTGAAGAGGGCGAGGTCAACGTGGCCGAACTTAAGCTAGGACCCCCCTTATGTTTGCAAATTGCTAAAGCCATCCAACAGAAAAAATCCTGTCGAGACCAGCAAAAATGAGAAGTTCGCCACTAGGACTTATACCTTTGATATTACAAAATGTGATGAGATATTTGATTTTTGGTCACAAATGGTCAGACTATAGTGCCTCCTGGCCTGAAAATTCCTCCTTTAGAACAAAGGAAGAAGATAGGGTTTTGTAAGTACCATAGTTTTCTAGGTCATAAAACTTCTCAATGTGTATTTTTTAGGGATTTGGTTCAGAAAATGCAGAAGGATGGAAGATTACAGTTTGACGAGAAGCCTAAGTCGTCTATGAAGGTTGACTCAGATCCCATGCAGGTAAAAGATGCCCATTATGGCAAGCAAGTGGAAATTTTGATGGTTGAAGCTACTGATGGCTCCAACATGGAGGTTGATAAGGGTGAATAGATCTCTGTTGTCACCGAGTCTGACATGCAGGCAGCCTATCCCCAGTCTGAAGAGGGATTGATTGACTTCCTTGAGCGTTGCAAGCTTAATGGTTCCAACACAATGCTTTGTCCACACTGTAGCCCTGTGTTTGATGAAGAAGCAACAAAAAAGTTGGAGGGTACAAGGAGGTTCGACCTCAGAAGAGGACGGGGTGGGAGTCAAGATGCTAGGTTCGCCTTAAACACAAGGGGTATACCTCGTAGAAATTAAGAATATAGGAGGCAATTTCAACCGCCTCGACAGAGGACTTTCCGACCACTAGCAAGCGTACTTAAGGAGAAATGGGTGAAGCCTACAAATCATAGAGGGGTGAATCACCCCAAATGGAAGGAGGTCGACCCCAAGGTGGAGATGTAAAATCACAACGCTAAAAAAGATTCGAATGACAAATATCATGTTCCTCCGGCATACAAGGGTGTCGCTCCCGGGATTTTCATTCAAGTACAAACGCGAAAGTGGCGCAGAAACAGAGTCGCCAGCAATGTGTATTTATCCCAAGAGAGGGAAAGGAAACACTGCGTAAATATGAGGGAAGGAAAAAATGAGGTCTTGCGACCAAGAGAAATGGGTTCGGGAGTCGGTTACGCGAAGGGAAGGTATTAGCACCCCCATGCGTCCATCGTACTCGATGGGATCCACGCTTGTTGTTTCGATCAAAGGGTGTAAGGAACTGGAAATCAACTGCGAACTGGAGAACTGGAAATGAAAGACAGAAAAGAAATGGGAGAGGAGAAAGAAGTGACTCGATAGTACATTATCGTTGTCCTAGGCCTACGCATTCCCTCAGTGCAATGGGAAAGTCAGAGTCAACGTAGTTCGACGGACTACGGGGAAAGGTTGCTCGTCGAGATATCGCATCTCGTGCCTACGTATCTTCAATCAGACAAGAAGGAAGAATCAGAGCAAACATAGTTCAGCTCAACAAGGGTTGCATTGTTTGTGTTTTTTAGTGGAAACTTCAGAGTGCGCGTCCCAGCAGTTAGGTGTTGTAGCTCGCTGTATGGAGACTTAGGCGTTACCTGTTTGCGGTAGAACGGACAGGACGAGTCCTTAAGGAATAGAATGAAGGAGATGAGAAGAGAATTGTTTGTTTGTTTTTGTATTTTGAAAAGAAGTGTTTTGATTATTTTGTGTTTACAACGCATATTGTATTTAAGTCTTTCACGTAGGATCGAATGTCTCGCATATCGACCCAAGACATGACGTATGCTAAACATTCTAAGAAAAGTGAGAGAAGACCCCTCACTACCTTATTCTCACATGAAAGGCTCAAATACAATATATGTTATGCCTTTATTAAGTGTTTTTGCTTTTTGTTCTGAGATGAGAAGAAGAAGAACTCAAAGTTTGAAAGAAAATGCTAAGGGGAAACTAGGTCCTAATGTTATCATACAACAATGGCCCTATGGTTGAGGTAAGAAAGGGAAGTCTACCTAATGTTAGCATACATGGATTGCTATCCTAATGTTTCTCCTACCTCCGACTTAATCAAAAATTAAGCGGAGCGAGGAATCCTACAGGATCATGTCATCAGACGAGTAAACACGGGATGAATCAATCACAAAATGAAATAAAAGCAACTAAGGAGTAAATAGTGTCAGTTAACAATAATGTCACACAATCACAATAAGAAAGAGGGAGCTTTAGCCAAGGGGTCATATCAACCGAGGCAAACAAGCTAGGTGTGGGAAGTAGGGGTGCTCACCCAACGGTATCAGGAACCATGGAGAGCAGAGTAAGAAAGGGGAAGATGTGAATCAGATCACATAAGCATCAGCATTGGTCAATGCAAGCTAAAGACAAAGCATGGGGGTTGGTTACGAACCCTATCTTCCACTTGACGGACTCGATAACAAGCAAGTGATGTTCAAAGCTTCAATCATGTAATGAGAGCTGGAAACGACTCAACTAGAATAACGGGGGTCGATTGCGAACCCTACCTTCCGTCAATTGCCTTCTTGGAGGTCTTACAAGGGAATATGGGAATGGGATGCCTCTTTAGAGGTCTTTAGGCACAATATTAAACAAGCACAATCATGGTCTCACTTGAGGGCTTTCCATACAATCCTACTTATCATGGCATCGACTATTCCTACTTCTCATGGCATTTGAAAGCATCAAAGAGAAGTGAAGAGATAAGAAGTCCTACCAAACGGATATGAATCCGTAGCAAAGCAACGAAAGCAAGTCACAAAAGCACCTATAAACAAAACAAGTCCGAAATCGTATATCCGACGTAGGCGTCAAAGCATGGTCGGTGTGAAAATAAATCACAATCGACATGTGGTGTGTATCAGACACAACCACACAATCAAATAGTACACCTGCAAGAAACGCAATCCAGACAGCACACAAGCAAGTGTATACATCCCACAAAGTGAGAGACAAGATAAACCGCATCAGAAGTGAAGCAGTATCCCACAAATAAAGTGGAATACCGACCAAATAACCATCGTCGGAATCTTAGCGGAAACCTTGCACAATCTTAACAAACACGTTAGAAACCACAAGGAGATGAAACCGGAAGTTGCACGTTCGCATCACAACTCAAAATCAAATAGAATAATGAGTACACAAGTAGTGAACATGTATCGGAACACATACTTTAAAAACCGGGCAGCAAGGTTGTTATAACACAAATCAAGCGCAAAATCAAACCGGAATCAAACAAACTCAAGCACGATGATTCACAAATGACCAATAAACATAAGCACGTGTCAAATCAAGGTCAAGATGCAAATTTTACACCAAACATAACTTGAAAAGCATTAAATCGGAAAATATGCGTCGAAAATCGTCGACTCGGAATCAAACGAAAATCGCATGGTAGCCTACAAACATGCCAACGGATTTAATTAAGCAAACGGTTCGAATTAAATCAAAGCGGAAGCATGACTTCCGCTCACGGGGCAGAAATGAAATAAGTGAAAAAAATTGCCTCGGAATCAAATAAAAACTATACAATTGGCTCCGGAAGCATTAAACGGATCAAGTTACATTATTCATAAAGGCGAAAACATGCTACGATTTGAAAGTTAGCACATAAATGAGTTAGCATCAACACTAACCACAAACTATCACAAACATTCCGAAAAAGAGAATTTACAACAAGAATTGAGTTTCAACATCAAGAGTTAACCGAGAATTGGTAAGAATACAAGGAACGTGCAAAAATGTGCATCAAAGTGAATTTGGCATAAAGTTCAACACATTACAAGCCAACAATATCAAACCGGATTCTCAAGAATTAAGCACAAGCATTATGTCGGAACCAACAATTTGACACAAAGTTAGTAATCCAGAATTTTTAGATTCACACAATTATCACCTCAACTCAACCAATTCCGGGTTTCACCATTAGGCTCAAATTTAGTAACACATCAAGAATCCCCAAGTTTATCACAATTAGTACAATTCTTGAATCAAGTATGTCAACAATTAGTATCAACAAATTCTAAGTCAAATTCACATCATCAACATCTTTGAGGAAATTTCACAAACATCTAATGTGCAAGAATCTAGTGTTATGTCAATGCCTAGAATTCAACTGCAATTCACTCAAGCCTTAACACAAACACTTGATTTACAACTAAAATTCTCAATGAAATTCACGATTCAAGAAGTGCAGTATTCTAAATCTAAACAAATCTACCTCATCAATTCAATATAATCCATAACAACCAAAGTATGAAACTAACATTATCAAGAATTTAGAGTATAGAATTTGTTACCTCAAGTGAAGATTGAAGGAGGATTGAAAGAAGATGCAAGATGATGATGTTGCCAAACCGAAGGAGAGACAGATGGAGATTGCCGCGGCAGAGGGAGGCGGACCGATGGAGTGGCCGGACAGAGTGGAGACGCGGCCGGGAGGAGACGGTTCGGTGGTAGTCCGCGGCTGCGAGTGAAGAGGGGGGAAGTGGGAGTTTGAAACCTTGAGTCTTTGTCTTGCAAAGTGAACAGTGAGAAATCAGAGGAAGGACGCGACCACCGGAACAGTGCACCGATCGGAGCTGGAGGTGGCCGGAACAGTGCGAAATCAGAGGGAGAGGGGAGAGAGTTCCGCGAGTGAGAGAGGGAAAGAACCTTGAGAGATTGTAGTCTTTTCCTTAATGTGTTCTTGAGAAAATTCGAAGTTAAGAGTGTTTGATATTTTAGAGAGTGAGTGATAATATTTTTGGTGTTTGTGAGAATGAATGAAGTTATGAGAGAAATTATGGGTTAAAAGAAAATATAGTAGAGTCTAAAATGAATGGCAGACGGTAGAATTTGGCTTAAGTGAAAATAACACCGTCTTCGGCAAGAAATTTCGACTCTGAGCCTTCCACAACATTGTCCACCTCTGAATCACGATTGCAACGCAAAAAGATCGGACGTCATACGATCAATATCGAGTGCGATCGATACGTTTAAGCTGCAAGACATCACTGAATAAGTTTTTTTTCCAGCTTATTTGGTATCCGCTACTCGAAAACGTGACAAGGTCAACCTCTTCGGAGCATAATCTCGGCTCGACTTTGTCAGAAAAGTTGTAGATCTATGAGTCAGTGGCCTCGTGTTAAAATGTGAGCTCAAATGGACAAACGACGAGGGAGATATGAATTTTCTCGCGAAACAACTCTCAGCCATTTTTCCGATTCAACATGTCAGTTTTGCGAAATAAACCAAACCGACAATCTTCGGAGTACCGTTCGGACTCGAGCTTGTCTTGGAACTTGAAGATGATAAAACTTGTGAACCAAAGCTTCGAGAACGGACGCAATCCAATGAAAATTGACCGAGTTATGAATTTTACAAAACCTGACAGACAGTGCACTGCATCAAAGAACCCCACTGGTAATTCACATTTTCGGGTTCCTTCCACTCGGACCTGACCCAAACTAAATTCACGGCACGAAGATAACATCTAAAAGGAATTTTAGGCACCAGAACGGCATTAATCCGATGAAAGAGCTGAGAGTTATGAATTTTTTATTGTCCAAAACTCACCGGTTCATCACTATTTTTCACTGTATCGACTCTGAAAACTCGCACATTCGGAGATCTTCTTCAAAGAATTAGTTCTCGGCCAAAACACGAAATTTGGAGAGGATGTCAAGACGGCACTTTTGGCATACGAATCTCTCAGCAACGTTGATCCAATCATAAGTTACGAACTCTTGAATGCCGCTAGCACAGTTAATCGGCGAAACCGAAATTTCAGAAACAATTAATTCTCACCACTTTCCTTGATGAATTGGCCTCCGAGATGAACGTAAAAGTTGTGGAGAGTACCGAGACGGTCCTAACTTTTGAATTTCAGACCAAAATGAGTTTCCGGGCGAGAGTTACAAATTTTGTAAATTGCACCGTAAAACTGATAGTCTGCTTAAACTTCTCTGAATCACCCGAGAACTTTAGCTTCCTCTGAGATTCTTGTGCACGTGTCGCATGACGAAATAAACATTTGTCGCAACCTGTTAAAGCTTAGTGGAAATAATTTGGTCCTGTCACAATGCATGTACGTTCATGTATGTTTATGATGCAATTATGATCTAAATGCAATGCCATGAAACATAAGCTAGATAAAAATCAAGAGGACAAATTTTGGGGTGTTACAAAGGGCAATAATCCCATTACGCGAACCCAATGGAGGCATCATCAGAGAAAAAAGAAGGCTGAAAGAGAGGCCTTCGCAACAAAGCGTGACGCCCCAGAGGAAGATCGCAATCCAGTTGTGTCAAAGGCTCCATAGAAGCCTTACTCAAAGAGGCTTAACGAGGGGGACAAGTTGACAATCTCCCAAAGGTCAGCCTTGAGGGAGGACCGCATGAGCAAAAAGGCACCAAAGATGAGGGTAAAGATTCCTAAATATTCTCCATAATCCGAGGACACAACTCCACTTTATACTCCTTTTCCAGAGGAGGAGGAGCCTCAGTATACTCCTCAGCCGGAAAACAAAGAGCTGGAGTACACACCCAAATATGATGATGAAATGGTCGAAGACAACTTCGACGAAGACTGTGAGGATGATTTGCAGATAAATTATGGGATTGTCTCAGTGTTACCAGTGGAGCACGGCAGGGTGTCAGAAGTGTCAGAGGCTGAAGAGGAATTTGTACAGGATGAGGCTGCCAACCAAAAGCCTCTTTGCTACTACGTAATAAATAATGGCGTGGTCGAGGAACAACATGTTGTGTTTGAAAGGCCTGATCCTGGCATGATGTATCACCTTAAGCTACTATTTATCAGGGCAAAGGTAGACGACACGACCGTTAACAAAGTGTTTGTAGATGGAGGTGCAGTGATGACTTCTCGGCAGGTGTATCGATAATGTCACATTAATTAAAAGACCGAACTCGCAAGGATTGTGTTCGAACAGAACAATGATTTATGAAATATTAAATAAAAACAGTAAAAAGAAATTAAACGAGAAAACTAGGTCACGAAAGCGGCCAGGTTGTGTTTTAGAATCCCCTTATCCTCTCTTGTTGATGTACGATGCCTTGTATGAATTGATCTTATCCTTATAATTTTACGGCAAATTAATAAAACCGTTATAGCTAGTCTCCAACGAAATAACTCACTAACAACTACTCAGAGCTTTCTATCCCTATTCTGCCAACGTAAGTAGTGTTAAGCGATGTACAAACCATTAATTCCCTGTGCCACTACTTGAGGTCTCCTATCCTTATTTAGCTGGCTTAAGTATAACAGTTGCCCTAGTTCCAATACATAGGCTACGTATTAGGAATCCCTATGTATCTAACAACAAATGAATAGAGTATCTCAAATAATAAGCATTAAGTATAAGAAACAACTGAATAAAATTATAATTCAAAGGATTCATACAAAGTTAAAACGCCATATAATGCCAACAAGATTGAATCAAGTTCATCACAACACAACCTAACCTAGGAGAATTTTGTTACACATACTGAAAACTACAATACCAATTGAATAAAGATGAATTGAATATGAATTCCCTTGAAGGATTGGCCTCCAATGGCTTCTAATTCTCTCAAAATCACCCTCTCATGTTGTAAAATCGTGCTTCTAGTGCCAAATTTCGTAATTCTTGTAAAAGTGCAGAAAATCCCTTTTTAAATCTGTCAGAACGGGTCAGAATGCATCAGAAAAAGCCCAGAAAAAGCCATCATCGCACACATTATAGAAGCATCGCGCGCGCGATGAACCCTATTCTTTTCTATCGCGCACGCGATGTTGCGTGTGATTGTTCTAGTAGTTGCGTGTTTTTTCACCAGAATTCTCACTAGGTCGCATTCCTCCATACTTGGCTATTTTTCATTCATTCTTGGGTCTTTCTTCATCATTTTGGCTACTCTTTTTCTCGTTTTCCCCAATTCTTCGATTGATTATTTATAATGACGGACTGTCATCACAACCTCAAACATGAAATCATTGTTTGTCCTCAAGCAACTCATCTGCAACTGCACATTTTAACATACGACAAGTCGCGCATTAACAATTGAACATCCCCATATATTTTTATAGTTACCTGACCATTATTCAGGCTTCTAATTTCCATTCTGCAATTTTGAAAATGTCTTCAACCATGACTAATACTCAGCCTATCTCTCTGCTCACTTAACTCACTCAATTGATAGGGTTAACACTTAATTAACATGCAAAATCAATTAAAATTTTCTTGATTAAGTTCTTATAAAGTCAATCATAGAAATCTCAACACACACATTTAGAAGGCTTTTTCAGTTGTAACTTGGCTTATGTTAGGGTAGGATAGTTTTAGGAAAGTAGGGTTAAACCTTTGGAGTTAGGTTCCTAGTTCTCCCTCATTCATTGTACCTTTTTGTTGGTACTAGAGATTTGCGATCCTTCTGTCAATGTCATTCTTCTTCTTTTTTTTGTCATTTATTCATCATTTTTTTAAGAGTGCCTAATTCCACTTCTTTTTGTCAACAAATTTTTAAATTTTGGATCAAATTCTCTAGTGCCCCCACCCCAAACTTAAAGTGTTGCTTACTTCCAAGAGCAACCCTAAACTTAATCTTTTTCATACACTTGAGGAACTAAACTTCTACCTAACTCCAAATAGATGGTTGAATGAAAAGGATATTTTCAAGTAGTATGTCGAAGAATTTAAGGTTGCGTCATCGAAAGAAACGCTTAGGCTCAAAGTATTTTAGCAAAGGATAGTCCTACTACTAATGGGTGGTTTACAAAGGCTCAGAGTTATATAGAAAAAATTAATGCCTCAGTGTGTATTAATCAATCATGATAACTTAATCGGAAATAAATCAAACCAGACAAATGAATAATGCATGGATACACTTTAAGAAATAAAAACTGGACAATGGAAATATTTAGGCTCAAACCTTACCAAATGAAGTATTTGTAGGTTGAGTACAAGTCGGTCGATTTTTTTCTCTTCCATTGCCTTCAAGTCCTCAGATGGTTTTATTATTTACAAGTGACTCCTTTTTGTTCTTTTCTTGGATCATTTGTTCAATGCTACAACTAAACTTGTAAACCTGGAAGAAAAAAACAACCACACGTAAGTTTATTAAGAACATGATATCTTCTTCACAAGGTTCTTCTTTGGTAGCTAATTCTTCTTGTGGTTCGTTTTTGAAATAAAATAAAATTTCTACAAAACGAAAAAAACTGATTAAGAATTGATGGGTTGCCTCCCATCCAGCACTTCTTTTACGTCAATAGCTTGACGCTCAATCCTCAAAATACATCAAGCGCAAGGGCTACCCTCACGCCAGTAAAAACTCATTTCCTCATTCCCTTGTTAACTCCACCATCTCTTTCTCCCAACTTGTAACATGCCTCTAGATCATCCCATGTTGGTTTCCATTAATATGCATTAAACACCACATTCTCCTTATTAAATTTCAAAATCAATTCCACGGTTTCCACACCTATCTTTGCCTTTCCAGTTGCCAAAAATGGTCATCCAAGAATCACAGAACCTTCCGAATCATTTATCATGTCAACCACCATAAAGTTTATGGGGAAGGTCAAACCATTGACATGAACTAGCACATCTTGTACAATACCAAGCGGTTCAGTTTCAGATGAATTGGCTATAGTAAGCTTCATGTTGCTCGACTTGATCTTTCCTATATTTATCTCCTTGAATTTGCTTAGCAGCATAACATTGATGCTTGACCTCAAATCACATAAAGCATGTGGGATTTCTACCCCACCAATGGTACATGAAATGTTGAACTCTCCTTGATCCTTCATCTTTTGTGGCCTCTCTAAAAGTTCTATCGTCTCCGCTTTTTCTGTCAGGTTGGCTGGTGCTTGAATTAACTTCTGTTTTCCACCTTTTAGCAATACCTGCATAAACTTACCAAACTTTGGAATTAATTCTAAAATTTCATGAAAAGAGATACTTGCCTGAAGTTGTTTCAACCTCTTTTTGAATTTCTCAAACATCCCAGCTTCATCTTCGGTGCCTGTTTCTTTTTAATAATTGGGTAAGGTGGTTTCATATAAATGGGTAAAGGTGGGTTCGGTTTGATCAGGTCTTTCTCCTTTGTTTTATTTCCCAGAGAGTTTTCATATATGCCTTGCTCAAGTGTAACTTTTGTTTTTTCTTGGTTCCATTGAGGTTTTTTCTCATCCATCTCCTTTTCACCTTTCTTACTCTCAATTTCATTCTCTTGTACTTTTCAACCTCATTATTCTTAGTCACTACACCCAAATCGGTCCTCACCACCTTGCATGTTTCCTTCTTAGGATTGTCTATGGTGTTACCCGAGAATCCTCCACTCGAACTTGGGAAGGCCGCTAGTTGTCTTGACAATTACCCAATTTCTGTTTCCAAATTTTTGATGGAGGCATCATGGTTTCTACTCATGGTCTCATGGTTCTTATTCACCTGTTCCAAGCTAAGTTGAGTGGCTTTAATGAAATTTTCCAAGGTCTCTTCCAACTGTGAGGTTTTCCTTTGGATATTGGGATCTTGTTGATTTTGTTTCACAGCTTGGCTACCACTTTGATTTTGGTTGTTGCTCAAACAAAAGTTCGAATGACCTCTCCATCCCGGGTTGTAGGTGTTATAATAAGGGTCGTTCTTTTGAAAATTAGCATATTTAAATTCTTCACTCGACCCTTTCGATGAGCACCTTCCATTCTCATGTCCTCCTCCACAAAAATCACACCTAAGTGCTTGTACCTGGCTCACATTAGCGTTATTCAAGTAGCATGCAGCTAGCTTCTTATTCAATAATTCGATTTGAGCTAATAAAGCAGTTTGAGTATCAACAGTTAACCTTTGGGTGTACCTACCATCTCAATCTTTAACTATCTTTCACTCTTGGTGTGGTACTCATTCATGCGCATCTTCTCAATTAAGCCCTTGAGTTATGGCTCGGTCATTTGTCTAATTGTGCCTCCCGTGGAAGCATCTAGAAACATGTGTGTCTGACTCTTAAGGCCTTTGATAAAACTCTACATCTGCTTCATACTATTAAGATTATGGTTAGGTCACTTGCACATCAATAGTTTGAATCTCTCCCATGAGTCATATAAGGTCTCTGTATCTTGTTGCTCAAAATTTAAAATCTCAGCCCTTCGTTCAGTAAACTGGGTGGTGGTAAAAAGTCTTTCCAAGAACTTATCTTCTAGCTCCTTCCACGTTCGAATGGTTCCATTTGGAAGGAATAATAACCAATCTTTTGCCCTTCCAATATGAGAGAAACCAAACAATCTCAACTTCACTTGATCTTCTGTGACATTATATGGCTTGCACATCGAAACGTGCAAGATGAGCCCACGAATCTCTGATAGTGTTCACGTCGAATTGATTGTCTCTTAGACCTGAAAGCACATAATTTTTAATGTCAAAGCTACCAGGGTCTTCTGGTATAAACCCTCTAGAAACCTGACCGTTTTCGGTCCTTTTACAGTAATCTCCCATAGTTGGAAGTTGTGGAGCAGCCATGTTATTCTCGTCTTCCGAATTCGAAGAAAGTGTTGTTGGATCTACTAGGGGTTGGTTTCCATTAGCCAGAATTGCTTCTCTAGCTGCTTTTCTAAGGGTACGTGTGGTTCTTTCAATTTTTGGATCGAATGGTAGTAATTTTGATCCTGAACTGCGCATACACAAACTGAAAATACCTCAGTAGCACTATGATAAACAAGGAAACAAACAAAATAATAAAAACTAAAATTAACAGAAAATAAGAAAAAGATGTTGCACAAAGCGTTGCTCTGTTGCAATCAACAGTCCCCGACAACAGTGTCGAAAAATTGATGAATTCTTGGCAAGTGTATCAATAATGTCGCAGTAATAAAGATCGAACCCACAAGGATTGTGTTCGAACAGAACAATGATTTGTGCAATATTAAATAAAAATAGTAAAAGGGGGGTTGCAAGTTTTAGTGCAAAAAGAAATTAAACGAGAAAACTTGGTCATGAAAGCGGTCAGGTTGTATTTTAGAATCCCCTTATCCCCTTTTGTTGATGTATGATGCCTTGTATGAATTGATCTTATCCTTATAATTTTACGGCGAATTAACAAAACTGTTATAGCCAGTCCCCCATGAAATAACTCACTAACAACTACTTGGAGCTTTCTATCCCTAGTTCGCCAGCGTAAGTAGTGTTAGGCGATGTACAAACCGTTAATTAATTGTGCCACTCCTCGAGGTCTCCTATCCCTATTCAACCAGCTTAAGTAGAATAGTTTTCATAGGTCCAATACATAGGCTACATGTAAGGAATCCCTATGTATCTAACAATAGATTAACAGAGTATCTCAAATAATAAGCATTAAGCATGAGAAACAACTGGATAAAATTGTAATTCCATAGATTCATACAAAGTCAAAACGCCATATAATGCCAACAAGATTGAATAAAGTTCATAACAACACAACCTAACCTAGGAGAATTTAGTTACACATAGTGAAAATTACAATACCAATTAAATAAAGATGAATATCATATGAATTCCCTTGAAGGATTGGCCTTCAATGGCTTCCAATGCTCTCAAAATCACCCTTTAATGCTGTAAAATCATGCTCCCAATGCAAAATTTTATAACCCCTGTAAAAGTGCAGAAAATCCCCTTTTAAAGTTGTCAGAACGGGTCAGAACGCGTCAGAAAAAGCCATCATTGCATGCATTACGGAAGCATCGCGCACGCGATGAACCCTTGCTTTTCTATCGCCCATGTGATAGCACGCGATTTTGCACGTGATATTCCAGTAGTTGCATGTTTTTTCACCCTTTTTCACCAGAATTATCACTAAGTCCCATTCCTCCATACTTGGCCATTTTTCACTCATTCTTGGGTCTTTCTTCATCATTTTAGCTCCTATTTTCCTTGTTTTCCCCAATTCTTTGACTGATTATATGTAATGACGGACTGTCATCATGCGGTTGTCAACCTGATGCCATGTTCACTATTTAAAAAATGGGGAAGACCGATGAGGTTCTTAGGCCCCATAATATGGTATTGTCCAATTATGAGGGCAAAAGTAACATACTAGGTGTAATCCAGATAGACGTATCAGTTGGTTCGACTTCCATACCGACATTATTCATGGTCATCAAGTATAATGCTAATTACAACCTGCTGCTTGGACGTGAGTGGATACACGAAATTGGAGCGGTGCCTTCAACGATGCACCAAAGAGTAGCCATTTGGGTGGAAGATGGCATTGTCGAAAACATAGAAGCTAACCAAAGCTACTACAACACCGAATTTGGCAAGGTTGGAAGGAAAGTCTTCGACAGGAATTTGGCGAAGATACCGCCATGTTATGTTGCAGAGGAAGTATATACCTCTGAGAAAGACTCCACCTACTCCCTGAACCTACACCCAAACTATGGGTTTATCTAGGACAAGGAGTAGGTAGAGAGTGAGCATGTCAAAGAGGGGAGTCTACCCCCCACAGGTTAGACATTGGTCAATGAGAATGACTACTAAGTCAAGATAATTGGCTCGGATTTCGGCCTATATAGATGAAAACAGAATAAACTCGGATTTAAAGGATGAGGTGTCTCAGAATATAGCTTTTGGAGCCAGCTTCGAATGCTCCGGGAATATTGAAGATGGCCTAATGGATCAGACAACAGCTTCAGAAAGCTAGAGGCTCGATGTTGTACCCTAAATTTTACCTCTTATATGTCATAACATCTTGCATAGACATTTAGGATCAATCATATATGCATTTTTTTAACTAACCCACATCCTGAAAAGTTTGTTCTCCTATGTTTGAAATTAGGGTTTACATAGAGAGATTCAAGGCCTCCTAAGGAATTCTATGTCTCCATACAATCATCACAAGGATTCACCATTTGATTGGTACCAAGGTCTCAAGAACTTAGGTCAAATCAAGTCAACAAAAGACCTTCAGACCAAACTGTAGAATTAGAGTTTTAACCTGAGGAATCACTGAAGAGTTTTGTCATGATCACTCAAGATTTGGTTGGTTCATCAACCAATTGAGTTTATCTACCTTCAAGAGGTCTCATTCCACAAGAATTCAAGACCATTTGGTTCTCATCATAAGTAACTTGAGCCACAGTTTCACCCTGCCTCCAAATTAGGGTTTTTATCAAGACAAGTGGATCATGGCTTTGATGTTGATCAAGAGTTGTTATCAAACCCTAGGACTTGACT
The DNA here is from genome assembly GCA_022829125.1 of Lathyrus tuberosus. Classification (NCBI taxonomy): domain Eukaryota; kingdom Viridiplantae; phylum Streptophyta; class Magnoliopsida; order Fabales; family Fabaceae; genus Lathyrus; species Lathyrus tuberosus. Next base: position 873,572 of record JALAZF010000094.1, on the reverse strand, counting down.
CCATGTGATAGTAGACATCCCTAAAGACCATCTATGAGCTTTAGATGTGATGAAAGAAGCAAGATCACGAGAGATTATTCTAGTACATTCACAGTTAAAATTAGGGTTTTGATTAAGGCCCTAATCCTTGAGATTTTGATCCAGAATGAAACATCCAAGCCCTAAATCCATCATGACATGTCTCATTGATGATTTAGGGTATGAAAGATCAAGTTCTAAGAAGTTCCTTGCAAAGGAAGCAATGTTTGGTTCATGAAACTTTTCAAATGTGGAGATTTCACTACTTGTGCCAAAATTGAAACAGTCATAACTTTCAAACCACAGATCCAATTTGAGTGACTCAAAGCTCAAATAGGAGCTCTTTCCATGATCTTCAAAGTGTATTAGAGGACCCTCTTTCAGAATTTGCTTGGTTTTTAAGTTATGAGACTTGGAGTACAATATGCCTTAGAGACTTGGTGAAATTTTCAACCTTTTTACTCCAATTTTGAACACTACTTCATGGCTATTTTTCACCTAGTTCCAAACTCCAAATAAAAAATCTGTTAACATGAATGTTGTTCCTTATTCTTCAAGCTTTCCAAGCATGTGTAGAACTCCTCATTTGGATGAACCAATCTCTCAAGTTATGGTGCTTTGAAGTTGAGGTTTTCAAATTGGAAAAAACTCAAACTTAGAAGATCTTCTAAGTCCTTTTGCCTAATCATGCACATGACTTTTGGATATTTTTCTCATTATTACAAGCACTATCTCAGACAACTTTCCACATGAAAAGTGTACTATCAAATTCTTTCTTTCCACAGAATCAAAGAAGTCACAAAATGGAGCATTGGCCTTTGAGAAATCATGCATTGAAGTGGCCATGTCGTGAATGGTGGTGCACTTTGAAAAATCAGAAGTTCATTCTTTATGTGAACTAAACTTTGTCACATGTCTTCAAACACTATATGTTTCAAATATCGGCTTTTTTTTTTCTTTCTTGTTTCTAGCCATAATTTAATCTTTTTTTATGCCAATTTCCCAAAGAATTAAAGAGCATATTATTTGAATCTTTGGGTGAGGGTGGGTCGTGTACCAAAGAGAAAGATCACGTTTCAGCCTCATAGTACAAGTCATGTCCTATTTGAAATGAGGTCTGACCATATGCTAAGTACATTTGGCTACTTTTCCACTTTCCCAAACACTTTTCCACCCAAAAACCGTGTGAAGAAGGTTTTTTAAGTACAGTTATCTTGTACTTTGGCAGCTCACATATGGAAAGTAACTTTGTTATAAAACAAATAACCCTCATGTAAATAACTTGTGCACTTTAAACCCTTGGACATTCTTTTCTTCTTCTCTGACCTGAACCATAAAATAAGATAACAACAAATCTTCATTTGGCTCGAGGAAAGGATCATGCGTGTAGCAGCTCCCATGTTGTGCATTCTCTCTTAGATAAAGCCATGGTCCTATGTGTCATCAAGGTTATGGACCAGCTGCTTCCACTATAAAAGGAGAGGCATTCTCCTTCCTTAGACACCAATAATTCACGCGAGAAAATCACAAACTCAAAATACCTTTGGGTCTTGGCAAGCAAGAAGGAGGAAGAGGAGCCTTTGCATTAGCTTCTAAGTTTAAGGAGAAGGTGCAGTGGACTTATTCCACTAGGTAAACTTCATCTCCTTTATTCCATATATCTCATACTGTGATCATGCTGCCATTACATGTTTGTTAAGCATTTCAAGTCAATAGTCATTGAGGATATGTGATGCTTTTGTTTGTTAGTTCTTAAGGATATAACCTTTTATGTTGCCGCATGTATGTTGGTCATTCCATGTCTTTTTCTAGTCAATAACATGTAGTTATCAGTGAGCATGACGAATATTTTCTCTCACTGCCCCTTAACTCATAACATCGAGTTTAGAATGCAATGACCTCATAATCAAGTTCAGTTAAGTTCCATATTGATTATGTTGATGAAGTTTTGCACTGTAATGACCTCATAAAATTAATGTTGAGTCTACTTCATGCTTCTTAAAATTTGCTAGTTGTAGATGGTATGGTGAGTGTTAATGCGAAACTCATATGATGTTTGACAATGTCAATGGTTGATGATGTGTTAGGTTAAGGTCGATATGCTTGTAAACACCCTCAAAACGTGTGTTCTGTGTCAAGGCAGGACTTTTGCTTAGTTCAAGTTCATCCTTGAAACTCACCAATGCATTACTATCATGTTTGTTCTAAGGATTCTTTTTTAGTTTAGCCATAGAGCGATTGGTGTCATGTTACCCTCTGTATGCTTTGACCTAGTGCTTTATTTCATGGATGTAGATGAGAGATGTTCGTTAGGTCAGTGGCCTTTCTTTTAGTTAGTGAGATTTTGTAAGAGCATATGTGGGTAATGTCTTGAGGTCTGATTTAGCTCAGTGCAAGTTTAGAACTTTATTTGAGTCTTCGTTGGCATAAGGATAGCAGAAGAAGAAAGAATGGTATGAGGGAATTTTCCAGTTTGCTTTAGCTAGAGGTTGTGTCAGTAGCGAAAACATATTGTCATATCTCCAACTCTAGTGTTTATGTTGTGTTGCTGAAGGTTCATTTTTGGTTCTACTATATGAGTGCTACAAGTTGGTATTTTGTTTCATTAAAATTGATTAAGATCTGATGGAGATAATGATGGAACAAGGTTGATAAACCACTTGTTGTTGCTACCTCGTTGTTTTTCTTCACGACAAACGCATAATTTGTTGCATGTTTGCATGAAGAATTGAAACCGTGGCAATAGGTGATAGGCCCGGTGTTAACTTTGTCGTGTAGTGTTTAAAGATCCAGGTGACCGGTTGATGAATGGTTGCAGCGCGTGTATGTAACATTTTTTTAATGTCTCTTTGTGAAGCTAGCATTTTATTTCACTGATTGGTTTAAGTATAGATGGGGTGGGCATCCGTTTGGACCTGGGCCTCGCTAATGGCACCCCCCAATCAGGTGGCCCATGCGCCCTATAGCACATTTCAGTGTGCTATCAGCTTACTAACACACCCCCTTTTTGTTACCTTATTGTGCATATTTTATTTTACTTTTATTTTCAAAATTGTTTTAGTAAAAATAGTTTCCATTAACTAAAAATCCCAAAGATCTTCATAAATATCCTGTAATGTTTAATTTAATTTTCCATGATTTTTATTTCCACTTTTATTTTATTTTGTACTAATTTCTAAATTTACAAAAATATAAACTTTTCACCTAATTTTGAATTTTCTTTGAAAAAATACTTAAATCTTGAGAATTTTTTTGGAGAGTTCTTTAGGTTTGTTCTTGATGTTGAGATAGTTGCCTTGAGAGTGTCCCTTGACCTTGGATAGAGGTCATTCCTTTAGAGTCTTGTTTGTATCCCTTGACTTTGTTGCTAAGCCTTTTTTACCTTGAATATTTTGTCTTGGATCTCAACTTTAAGATGCCATCTTTATGAATGTGAATTCATTTGTTCATGCTTTTGAGGTTGATCATGCTTAATTATTGTACATTCCTCTATGAATTCTTGAACCTGTTTTGTTCATTGTAATCTCAATTCGCTTGTAATACTCTTAAGTTACCTCTCCCTTCCTTCCAAAGGAAAGACTCTCTATTGACTTTTATGTCGTAGATAGCTCATATACTATCTTGGCCTCCTAGGAGCCACCTTCCTTCTTGGCCTCCTAAGAGCCATCTTTCCCCTAGGCCTCCTAAGAGCCTTTATCCCTTCTTGGCCTCTTGAGAGCCTTGAATCTTACAACTTAGAATTAATTTAGAGTTCTTGGAATCTACGTGATACTCACCATGTTGAGTACTCACATTCTCCCCCATAACTTAGACTTAGATAGTTTCCTTAAACTCTAAAATGAGCTCATACTCATTTCCCCTTGGAACTTTGGCCATAGTTAATGGTTCCTCAAATTCACCCTTAGTTAGGTGAACTACGGTTGCTCTGATTCTTTAGTCATATACGTAGGCACAAGATGCGACGTCTTGGCGAGCAAATTTAGTATATACCCCCAGGTTCTTACCCTTAGCATTTTAGGTCATTACCTTAACCTTAGCAGATTTTCCTTAGTAACCAAACATAACATAACACAAACTAAACAAGAGGTTCATGTAGAGTACTACAGATATTAAGGGTGCTAATACCTTCCCTTAGTATAACCAACCCCCGAACCTTAGATCTCCCCCCTTTAGGTTTTCTCGATCTTGAACCTTTCCTTTGGATAAATCAAAGTCGGTGGTGAATTCAAAGAAATGTGATGCAAGTTAATCAATAACTTGTTATCCGATTCTCACCGCAACAGAAATGGCGACTTCACTGGGGAATTATTTGAGGGTTAAGCCCACCTTGTTTTGTTTATGTTATTTATGATTGCTTGCTATATTTGTACATGTCTGTATATATCTGTATATCTGCTTTGTTTGGGATCTTCTGTTTGGCAGGGTGCTACTATTGAGTGGTGAGATAAGTCCTAACCCGGACTTGAGAGTACATTTGATTAGGATCGTGGGCATAGTCAAGGAGACTTCGAGGAAGTAATCCCAAAGGAGTTGACTTGAAGTTCCACACTCAGTTGAGGCCCTCTTGGAGGTGGTATATGTTGAACGAGCAATCGTGAGTGCGTTACCACTTTCGACCTTGGTGCCAGGGATACTGATGACCTTTAGTTACCCTTTTACCCCACTTGGACTATTTAGGATGTAGTGCGATGACTATGAGGGAGTAATCCTAAATGGTTGCTACGCGATACTACACTCAGACGAGACTCTCTTGAGAACTTTATTGATTACCAAGTAATTGGGAAGTCGATAAAATCCGAAAGATGGGTTGTCGACTCTGGGCACTTCTTAGAACCCTATTCTACAGTTGATAAACCCATAACACATACCTATTTGGGAAGGGTAGACCATGGCTCCACGCTTGTGACCTCCGACCCTAGGCTCTTTGTGTTGCATGTATATATGTGTCTATCTGTCTATGTGTGTTTTGTGTTGCATACATTCATCCATACATCATTTCCATGCCATATTCAAGGAACTCAATTTTGTTTTGCAAACTCTATAGGATGGATTTTGGAAGAAAGAAAATGCAGAAGTACACCTTCATTAGTCCAAAGTTGGAAAATCTGAAGAGTCTGGGCGAGCCAATCAACGAATCATCAACATTCTGAAGCAAGTATGGGAAGATTTTCTCCTTGATGAAGTTAAAAATGGTAGATGGGATGCTTCCCACTCTTGTGCAATTTTATGATCCTTTGTACCATTGATTCATTTTCCCAGATTATCAGTTGATGCCTACTCTTGAGGAGTATGTTATCTTGGTTGGTATTCCCATCACTCCAAATCCGCCTTACTCTGGTTTGGAAAGGGCACCTAAAGAGAAGGACATTGCAAAAGCCGCTCACCTCAAATTGTCAGATGGCAAAGCTAACTTGGTTACTAAGGGAGGAATTTTCAGTTTGCCTGCCAGGTTTCTAATGGAGAAGGCTCATCATTATGCCAGTACGAAGAACATGGGGGACTATGAAGCTGTTATGGCTCTACTCATTTATGGGCTGTTTCTGTTTCCCAACATCGGCAATTTCGTCGACATGAATGTAATCAAAATCTTCATCTTTGGAAATCCAGTTTCAACTCTGCTTGCTGACGCTTACCATTCAGTACATCTGAGGAACTCCCATGGAGGAGGGATGGTAACTTGCTGTGCTACATTGTTATATAAGTGGTTTATTTCTCACTTACCTCGTTCAACAACCTTTTGGGACCTCAAAGATGGGCTTCTATGGTCAGAGAAGATTATGTCCCTCACAAATACTTATTTGGAGTGGTACAATCCGACACTCAAAGACAGAGACATGATTGATAGTTGTGGAGGTTTCTCTAATGTACCTCTTCTTGGTACAAAAGGGTGTGTAAGATACAATCCAGCCTTGGCCCGTCGCCAACATGGCTACTCTATGGAGGCCAAGCTAAGTAACATTTATTTAGAGGGACTGTTCTTTGAAGAAGACAAGGATTCTGTGCTCAAGGATAAAATTGTGCATGCTTGGCGTCATGTCCACAAGAAAAGAATTTATGCTTTAGGAAAACCCGAGTGTTTGGCTTCAGAATCTTATACTCGTTGGGTACAGGAAAGGGCTGTTAATTTGGAGATGCCCTACAACCGTCATGAACCCATTCCACTAGCTCCTCGTGACAATGTTCCATTTTCACAAGCAATGAGGACGAATTGAAGATTCAGTTGGCTCAGGCAGAATGAGAGAGGGACGCATGGAAGAATAAATACCAGATCCTCGACTACGAGATAAATGAACTCCAAAAGATCCATAGAAGAGAGAAAGAAGAGTCTGCCAAGAAGAGGAAGGCGCAAAGGGATTTATTTTCTCCTGGCACATCATCTAATGCTAGTGTTCCGTCTCCATCAGGACAATGGAAGCCATATGTGGACAAAGTTGTTCTTGAGAATGAAAGATTGCAGAAGGAGGTCCAGAAGCTTACAATGAGGTTGATGGGAGAAGACTGATCCGAAGGCCCTAAGACTTAGTTTCTTTTATGTTGTACTTTTATTTTGGCTTTTGAAGGTGTAATCATCTCTTTTGTAATCCAAAAAGACTATCATTAATGAAATGAGATTCCCTTTTAAATCTTACAAAGTGTTCCTTATCCAATAGTGTTTGCAAAATACAGTTTGAGTTTCCTTGAATTACGCATGTCATTTGCATTGCACCTCGCATTTTTGCTAAACTATCAAGATACTAACTTTATTTTGCAGATTTTGTAGACATGGATGCTGCAGGAAAATGAGTCTGGCCTTACTTCTTTGAGCTCCTAGAGTTGGAACAATTGTTGTGGTTGGGGGACATGGTCGAAGACCAATAAGCCTTCGCTGACAGATATGGGTGTATTCTTCCCTTGATGAGACTCCCGGTGACTGAGGGGCCTCTTGAAGTTCTGGTTCAACTATATCATCCAGCATATCGCTGCTTCGTGTTCCCAGAATTCCAGTTGGTGCCAACTTTGGAAGAATTCTCCGCTATGATAGGGATTCCTGTCAGGGAAGCTCCTATCTTTTCTGGAATTGAGGGAATGCCCTCCCTTAGAGACATCGCCAGGACAACAAGGATCAGAGTGTCTGACATCCAGGCTAATCTGACTATCAAAGGAGGACGGCGCAGACTACCCTTCCAATTCTTGCTGGAAAAAGCTCTTTATTTCAAGAACAGAGGGAATGAGGCACTGTTTGAGTCAACTTTCGCTCTAATGATCAATGGTTTATTTTTGTTTCCAAATGCAAAGCACTTTGTGGATGTTCAGGCCATCCAGATATTCACATTCAACAATCCAGTTCCAACACTGCTAGCAGATGTCTACAATGTCGTGCACACCAGGTATACAAGAGGTTGTGGGCAAATTGTCTGTTGTGGGCCATTTTCTACAAATGGTTTATTTCCTACTTGCCAAAGACTCTAGCCTTCTGGGAGGTTGAGGACTGCAAAATCTGGTCCAAAAAGCTGATGGAATTGAAGCATACCGACATCGAATGGTATGATTCAACTGATGAAGGAGTTATTGTAATCCATAGCTGTGGGGATTGCCCCAATGTACCCCTCATGGGAAGGAACGATTATATCAATTACAACCCTATCCTAGCCCGCCGCCAGCTGGGCCATCTGAAAGAGGGAATTCCAGATAATGATGACATACAGATGATGTACTATGAAGAAGAAGAAGAAGGATTCAAGATGAAGATCCGATTTGAGCGTGTCTGGCGCCAGATCAACAAGCAACTATGGATGGCTGAATGCCCTATCACTAAGGCCCACTTACAATGGTCTCGTGACATAGCTCGTGTGATGAGGAAGCCATTTCCTCACCACGAATCACCCTCGAAGGCTAAACAGAGGATGGTAGAAGCTCTAACAGATTTGTTTGTCGAGAAGAAGAGGATCAAGGAGCGTATTGATGAGCTTATGAAGAAGATTAATGAAGGGGAAGGGTCATCAACTAGTGGATCCAATCCTTAGTTTCCTTGATTTTGCTGTTGCTGTTTCTTTTAATGTTATTTCCTTTGTCGTTGTTGCTATTCCCCTTTTGTTATGGTTGTATTCCCACTTATGTACTTGGAGTATGAAGGTGCACTGCTCCTAATGTAATGTTCACCAGATTTCTTAATGAAGAAGTTTATTTTGATGAAGATTCCATTGTATACATTATTTGCAAAATCTCTTTGGTTTCTTGATAGTTTAGCTTGCATTTGCATCCCCATTTGTACCATGTCATAACATGTGCATTCTCTTCGTTGTCCTTATCTTATGTTACCATTGACCTCTCCAGAATCGTCACACTGAATCCCATACACAACTACAACACTCGGGACCAAGCTCGATTAAAGATGTCAGAAGCATACGGAGAAATGGATAGAGTCAACAACGAATTGAATGAGATACGAGGAGGGATGGGACAGATCCTCGAGGCTATCAATGTCATGAAGGCAAAAATGGACACCCAGGCCACTGTGGTTTCCGAAATCATCACTACAACGGTAGAGCCTCCTGTTATCTCAATTTTAAACCCTACCTTGGGCATGCCCTTTGATTTAATCCGTGCCACTGTTCCTTTGTCTACTCATCAAACAGTCCCTCTGGTTAATGAAACTCTGCAGGTTATTCCCACTTTTGCTCCACCGGTGGTACAGACATAGGTACACCCTGTTTTCCACAACCATCATCCTTATGATTACATTGATGTGTCTAAAGAGGGGGATGACTGAAACAAAAAATTGAAAGAGAGTGTCTAGACGATGCAAAGAAAGATAAAAGCAATGGAAGGGAGTAACGCATTTAGCACTGGTGTTAAGGATATGTGTTTGGTTTCAGACTTGGTGATTCCCTATAAATTCAAATTGCCAAGCTTTGAGCTGTACTCCGGCGCCACATGTCCCAGATCTCATCTGATCATGTATTATCGAAGAATGGCTGCACATGTACGTAATGACAAATTGATGATCCATTGTTTTCAAGATAATCTAAAGGGGGCTGCTGCTAAGTGGTATTTAAGCCTGGACCAGTCCCAGGTCCGTTGTTTCTAGGATGTGACCGATGCTTTTGTAAAACACTACAAGTATAACATGGATCTGGCTCTTGACTGCAAGCAGTTATTAAGTATGACCCAGAGCAATGCTGAATCTTTCAAAGAATATGCACAACGATGGATAGAAATAGCATCTCAAGTTGAACCACCCTTGACTGAGAAGGAGTTGACTGATTGGTTTGTAGACACAGTAAAGCCAAAATTTAATGAGAGAATGATCAGCAGTGTCAACGCTAATTTCACTAATATTGTTGCAGTTGGCGTAAAAGTGGAGGCTGGATTGAAGAGTGGGAAGGTAATCAGTTCTTCGGGCAGTTCGACTAGCACCGATGTCAAGAAATCTCCTAGTCATTTTCACAAAAAGAAGGAAGGGGAAACCAATGCCATCATGGCAGGAAAGAAGCAGAAACCTAGATGGAAACAACTGATCTACCAACAACAGACAGATCCTAACTTTTCTCAACAACCAATTTACCCAATGCAGTATGCTCAGCAACTTTACATAGCAGCTGTTACGCCTACTTTCAACCATCAAGCAGCGCAACAGGCGCCAACCTATCAATGGCCCCTTTATCAGCAATGACCGAAAAATCAAAATTATCAACAGCCGAGACAACAGGTTCCACAGCAGAATGCTCCTCACAGAAGGCAAGGGGCAACGCCAACGTTTCCACCTATACCGATGCCCTATACTGAGCTCTACCCTTCCTTAGTGGAACAGGGGCTGATCGTTACTAGACCTTTGGGACCACAACTGAGAAGTCTATGCCATTCTTCAATCCAAATGTGAATTATGCTTTTCATCAAGGAGGGGCTGGTCACGATTTGGAAGGTTGTTTAGCATTGAAAAACATAGTGAAGAGATTGATGGAGAAGAATATCCTATCATTTGCAGACAATCAGCCGAATGTGAAAAACAATCCTTTGCCTACCCATGGGGCTACTAATGCCATTGAAGATGAAAATGATGAGGCGTTGGTTTTGGACGCAGCGAAGATCAAAACTCCTATCAAGGCCTTTCATGCTAAGTTATTTGAAGCTGGTTTGGTCAAAGTCTGTCATAGTGACTGTAAGGAGTGTAAGGACAGTACCAAGGGTTGCCAGTTGGTCCGAGACGACATTCAGGGTTTGATTGATGAAGGATTCCTACAGGTGTTCAGTAAAGAAAAGAAGGATGAGATTATAGTAATCAAACCTGTGTTTAACCTACCAAAGGCAAGAGAGCAGGTGCCTGTGTTCAACATACCTAAGTCTGGCTCTTTGGTTCCTGTATTTAATAAACCAGTACCAATTTTCAACAACTCTGAATCTGATGTTGCTTCCACTGCCAATCATTCCAAGCAATATGACGTTCGACAACCTATTCCATTTAGGTTCAGAGGGACAAAAGTTGTGCCGTGGATTTATGAGAATGTTATGGGTAACAAAAGACGTGAAGAAGTGATTCCAAGGATTGAGGTGGGAATCGTTGTCGAAGACGTGGTTCCAAGGAATGAGGTGGGAACCACTGTTGAAGATGTGACAAACATAGTTGGAACAGGGAAAATAACCCGAAGAGGCAGAGTTTACACTTCTTCTTTCAAAGAAACTGAACCCAAGGAGACCGTTGTTCCCGTACCCCCTAAGGACAAAGGAAATGAGGTAATTTCTAAAGAAGAAGATGAAGAATTCCTAAGGATTATAAAGAGAAGTGATTACAAGGTGGTAGATCAGCTCCATCAGACTCTATCCAAGATTTCAATCTTGTCTCTATTAGTCAATTCACCAGTTCACAGATCAGCTTTACAGAAGGTACTGGCCCAGGCACACGTGGCCCAAGATATAACCGCTGGACAATTTGACCATGTCGTTGCCAACATTACAGCTTGTAACACTCTCAGTTTCAGTGACGAGGAGTTGCCTCGAGCAGGTAAAAACCATAACCTTGCGCTACATGTGTCAATAAAATGTCAAGAGGATACATTGGCCAGAGTTCTTGTGGATATCGGTTCGTCTTTGAATGTTCTACCAAAAAGAACCCTTGAAAATTTGTCTTACCGAGGAGCTGTGATGAAACCCACTTCACTTGTTGTTAAAGCCTTTAATGGCTCGAGAAGATCAGTGATGGGTGAAATTGAGTTGCCTATTTTGATTGGTCCTCAAGTATTCAACATCTTTTTCCAAATCCTGGACATCAAACCTGCTTACAGTTGTTTGTTAGGTAGACCATGGATCCATGAGGCTGGTGTTGTGACCTCTACTCTGCATCAGAAAATGAAGTTTGTGGCCGAAGAGAAATTGGTTATTATACACGGAGAGGAAGACCTGATGGTCAGCAATTTGTCCTATTTCCGTTATATTGAAGCTGATGAGGATGCTCTGGAAACTTCCTTCCAGGCTCTTGAGATAGCAAACACCGTTATGCTCGATGATAAGGAACCAGTGACCTCCAACTGTCCATCCTTTTCTTCTTTTAAAAGCATTCAATCTGCCCTACAAAAAGGTGTTCCAGAAGGCTGGGGAAAAGTCGTCGAAATCCAAGAGAGAGAAAAGTACCAAGGGTTGGGTTACAAACCAACTCTTGAGGAAAAAGCTGCTCCAACAAAGGGAAGATCGAAGATAATTCAAGAGATGTTTGTCAGTGGAGGACATCAAGTCCATGCCATCATTGAAGACGCTGAAGACAAAGACATCAGCCACTTGGTTTTTCAGTGTGACGCCGCATTGAGTAATTGGGAGGCTATTGAAATCCCTGTCTTATACCCTATGTCAGAGTAATTTGTTTGCTTTTGTTGTTGTTTTCAATTCCCTAGCCTTGCCCGAGGCTAGTGGATTATTTTGTATGGGCCACCGCTTTTATTTCCTATTAATCAATGAAAGTGATGTTTTGCTAAATTTCTCTGTCTTTACTTTACTGTTTTTACTTTTAAAGAAAAATGACAATCTTTTCAAAACTACAAAAACTTTTTTTTCTTGCATCCATTTTTTGTGCATTTTAATAAAATAAATCCCTCCATCATGCAGACTGAATCCCAACCCCATTGTATTTAATGACCCTGCTCTCACTATTGACTTTGATTCACCTATTTATCAAGCTGAGGATGAGGAGGATTATAAGGTCCCCGATGACTTGGCAGAAATATGTGAGTATCAATACACGGATCTTCAACCACGTGAAGAACAGGTTGACGTCATCAATCTTGGTACCAAGGAAAGAAAGAAAGAGGTCAAGATTGGGGCAACACTTGGGGCAGAAATCAGACAACGGTTAGTATTGCTTCTTGAAGAGTATGTGGATGTGTTTGCTTGGTCTTATCAAGATATGCCTAGTTTGGATACAGACATCGTAGTTCATAAGCTACCACTCAAGCCCGAATGTCCCCCTGTGAAACAGAAGCTCCGTAGAAGTCGACCTGACATGGCTCTCAAGATCAGAGATGAAGTTAAAAGACAACTGGATACAGGTTTCTTGGCAGTTTTGAAGTATCCTGAATGGGTAGCCAACATTGTGCCAGTAATGAAGAAGAACGGTAAAGTGAGGATGTGTGTAGACTACAGGGATCTCAACAAAGCCAGTCTTAAGGACGATTTCCCTTTTCCGCATATTGACACTCTTGTGGATAATACGACTCGATTTGCAGTTTTCTCATTTATGGATGGCTTCTCAGGTTATAACCAGATCAGAATGGATCCGGCCGACATGGATAAAACTACATTCATCACCCCATGGGGAACTTATTGCTACAAAGTCATGCCCTTCGGTTTGAAAAATGCAGGGGCAACCTACCAAAGAGCCTTGGTGACTTTATTCCACGACATGATCCATAAAGAAATTGAGGTGTATGTGGATGACATGATTGCTAAGTCTCAGAGTGAAGAGGAACATTTGGGTCATCTTCTAAAGTTATTTAAGAGACTCCAGAAGTATCAGCTGAAGTTGAATCCTGCCAAATGTACTTTCTGTGTCAGATCAGGGAAGCTACTCGATTTTATTGTCAGTCAAAGAGGAATTGAAGTAGATCCTGACAAGGTGCGAGCCATTCAAGAGATGCCAATTCAGCAGACTGAATCTCAAGTAAGAGGGTTTCTGGGCAGTTTGAATTATATTTCTAGGTTCATCTCCAATATGAATCCTATTTATGAACCAATCTTCAAGTTGCTCTGCAAAGATCAGACTGTAGAGTGGAACTCTGATTGCCAGCAAGCTTTTGAAAAACTTAAGAACTATCTACAAGAACCACCTATTTTGATTCCTCATGTTCCTATAAGCTCTCTCTTCATGTACATGACTATTTTAGAAGGATCCATGGGCTGCGTCTTGGGCTAACATGATGAAACTGGTCGCAAAGAACATGACATCTATTACTTGAGCAAGAAGTTTACTGATAGCGAGAGTCGTTATTCACTGCTTGAGAATACCTGTTGTGCTTTAGCATGGGTCGCCAAATGTTTGAGGCAGTATTTGATTTGTCACACTACTTTGTTGATCTCGAAAATGGATCCAATAAAGTACGTCTTTGAAAAGCCTGCTCAAACAGGAAGGCTTGCTCGTTGGCACATGCTCTTTTCAGAATATGATATCCAATATGTTGCTCAGAAGGCTATCAAAGGAAGTGTCTTATCAGAGTATCTTGCAAATCAACCTGTTGAAGATTATGAACCTCTCAAGTTTGACTTTCCCGATGAAGATATCATGGTGGTAAAAGATTGTGAAGAGCCAGGCCCTAATGAAGGTCCTGAACCTGGTTCTAGATGGAAGATGATGTTTGATGGTTCTTCCAACTACAAAGGACATGGTGTAGGTGTTGTGTTGATAAACCCCGAGGGCGGTTACACTCCTTTCACGGCAAGGTTAGACTTTGGATGCACGAATAATATTGCTGAATATGAAGCATGTATCCTGGGTCTAGAGGTTGCAATTGATCTTAGGATCAAGATTCTTGAAGTCATGGGTGATTCTGCTTTGGTTATCTACCAAGTTAAGGGTGAATGGGAGACTAAAGATGAGAAACTGATCCCATACCGTGCTTATATTGTGGAAATGATCAAATACTTTGATGAGATTACCTTTCGTCATGTTCCTCGCATTGAAAATCACATAGCTGACTCCTTAGCCATGTTAGCCTCAATGTGGAGAGTTAACTTTGTCAATGAAGCACCGCTCATCAGCATTGAACGCAAGACCGAACCTGCTTACTGCCAGTCAGTCGAAGAAGAGGTAGATGGTAAACCTTGGTTTCACGACATTATGAATTATCTGAAGACTCAAGAGTATCCTGCCAATGCTTCCAGTCTTGATAAGAAAACTTTGCGGAGGTTGTCATCCAAATTCTTCCTCAGCAATAATGTGCTTTACAAGAGGAATCACGACATGGTCCTGCTAAGATGTGTTGACAAACGAGAAGCAGACCTGTTGATTCACGATATTCATGAATGAGCCTTTGGTACTCACGCTAGTGGGCATGCTATGGTTAAGAAAATCCTGAGAGCCGGTTATTATTGGTTGACTATGGAAATTGGTTGTATCCAATACGCCAGAAAGTGTAATAAATGTCAGATCTACGCTGATAAGATGCATGTGCCTCCGACATTGCTGAATGTGCTGTCATCTCCGTGGCCTTTCTCTATGTGGGGAATTGACATGATTGGGCAATTGAGCAGAAAGCTTCTAATGGTCATCGCTTCATTCTAGTGGCCATCAATTATTTTACCAAGTGGGTTGAAGCTGCTTCTTATGCCAATGTGACCAAGCAAGTGGTTGCCCGTTTCATAAAAAACAATATCATCTGTCGTTATAGAATCCCTGACAGAATCATAACTGACAACGGGACAAACCTGAACAACAAGACGATGAAAGAACTGTGTGACAATTTCAAGATTGAGCATCACAATTCTTCACCCTATCGTCCTAAGATGAATGGAGCTGTCGAAGCTGCAAACAAAAACATCAAGAAGATCTTGCAGAAAATGGTCAAGACTTATAAGGATTGGCATGAAATGTTACCATTTGCCTTGCATGGATACAAAATTTCGGTTCGAACTTTGACAGGGGCAACTCCCTTTTCTCTGGTATATGGAATTGATGTTGTCCTTCCCATTGAGGTAGAGATACCATCTTTGAGAATCCTGATGGAAACCAAGCTTGATGAAGCAGAATGGGTCCAAGAGAGATATGACCAATTGAATCTCATTGATGAAAAGCGACGGACTGCTATGTGTCATGGGTATTTGTATCAGAAGAGAATGAAGAGGGCATTTGACAAAAAGGTCCGTGTTCGAGAACTTCGAGAAGAAGAACTTGTACTCAAGAAAATCCTGGCATCTCAAAGGGATGCTCGCGGAAAATGGGCACCTAACTATGAGGGTCCATTTGTGGTAAAAATTGTGTTCTCAGGAGGCTCTTTATTCCTCACAACGATGGATGATGAACAACTCGCACACCCTGTGAATGTTGACTCAGTACGAAAATATTACGCCTAAAAAGCCCGCTAAGTCGAAAACCAAAAATGGCGACTTAGGCAAGAAAAGGGTATCCCGGTGGGTCATAACCTATGAAGGAGACTCAGGCAAAAGATATGGATCAAATAAAAAGAAAGAGCTCGCTAGGTTGAAAACCCGAAAGGGCGGCCTATGCAAAAAAGAGCGTCCCGGTGGACTGAAAACCCGAAAGGGCGGTCCAGACAAAAGTTAGGGACAAAGGCGTTTCACTGTGTCAGATAGGGTTGTCACCTACATCCAGAGATTCATGAAGAAATTCAAAGTTTAATTCACCCTCATCAGCAGCGAAGATTTTTAGGACTCTTAGTCATTAGGGATAGTAGTAGTCATTGAATATGATGTAACCTTTTCCCAAATTGCCATTTTTCAATTGTAATGATCCATGGAACTTCGCTATTGGAAAGTTACCATTCTAATAAAATCAGATTTTGAGCCATTCTTTGTTTGATATTTATCATTACTCTGATATTTTCCCTGTTATACAAAATTTCATTTATTCATTAATAATGGTTTTGAAAGCGGAAAATGTTTTGAAAAATCTTTTGAGAAAACACAATTAAAATATACATCTTGCTCTGGAATTAGGGACGATTTAATGAAATCATTTGCCTCCCACAAAAACTCTAGTTGTGATGAAAGCACTGACAAATCATCTGGTGTGAACTTGTTGTTAAAGAGAGATCGGAAATACTTCCCTGAATTAAATATTTCAGTAATGACTGACCACCGATACAAAGGACTTCTCCCCAGTATCTTCACAAGATGCTTGTTGAAAATGTGATTCCCCAGTGAAGTAAAGACATTCCCAGATTGACTCCAAAACCTATGGCCTTCAGACTTCAGTGTGATGGATGTGTCATCCTTCCTTTCACTATTTCCAGTATGTCGTCTCTCGTTAGTGTTGTTTCTTGCATATCATTAAGCATTCATATCATACCATGGCATTGTGCATCTTTGCATTTGGACATTTTGCTTGTGGAGTCTTTATCTCTCTTTAGCTCCATTTTTTGGTCTTTGGATATTTGTCTGTGTCTTGCTTGCGTCCGGCCTTCACCTTCGTGCGCCAGATTCCGGCTCTTTATTCATTTTTCCCCAGGAAGTCTAATCTTCGTTTATGCAACCCCGATATTGACCTATCTGATACATAATCTCCTCACGTGGATACTATAAGTCCAGTCATCGCTGGCATTGCTTGTTTCAGGTCACCTATGAACCTTGGTTAACTATGTACCTAAACTTTGGTCACCTATGAACCTTAAGTCCAGTTATCGCTGGCATTGTTTGTTTCAGGTCAACTGTGAACCTAAAACATTATTTCAGGTCACCTATGAGCCTTAAGTCCAGTAATCACCGACATTGTTTGTTTCAGGTCAACTGTGAACCTAAAACATTATTTCAGGTCACCTATGAACCTTAAGTCTAGTAATCACTGGCATTGTTTGTTTCAGGTCAACTGTGAACCTAAACATTGTTTCAGGTCACCTATGAACCTTAAGTCCAGTAATCGCTGGCATTGTTTGTTTCAGGTCAACTGTGAGCCTAAACATTATTTCAGGTCACCTATGAACCTTAAGTCCAGTAATCGTTGGCATTGTCTATTTCAGGTCAACTATGAACCTTGGTCACCTATGAACCTTAAGTCTAGTAATCATTGGCATTGTCTATTTCAGGTCAACTATGAACCTTGGTCACCTATGAACCTTAACCTTGGTCAACTATGAACCTTGGTCACCTATGAACCAAAATCTCAGGTCAACTGTGAACCTCGATTCTTATCCAACTCATATTAGTTCCTTAAGTTTATCCCCAGCTAAAAAGTCCAATCATATTTTTACAATCTGGCACGCGAGTTTATCTCTGTTTTTTCTGGTTCTTCTTGAAGATCCCGTTTGAACTCTTCAGTATAAAAGTCCCCAGAAAACCTTTGTAGGATGTCCATCATTTTAGTTCAAACTGGTCCCCAGTGGAGATCATTTCTTCTTTCTGGTTTCATGCCCAGTAAGAATGTGTCTTTATTTCCCCAGTGTCGTTCGGTCACATATGAACCTGTCATCCATCTCCCTGGATCTTTCTCCAGTGGAGAATACCTCTCTGGCTCCTATTTCCAGTAAGGATCTGTAGGGTTTACCCTCAGCTCTGTCTTTTTATCCCCGGTATTTCCTCAGAGTCTCCCTAGTGAGTCTCTTTCGCTGGTCAGCCTGTATCCCCAGTGAGTTTTCCTCATGGATACTAACCTTCATCCTTCCCCGGTGTTATTCGCCTGTGGTTATTTATTTCCTTATCTCTGGTGTCTAGTCTGTCTGCATCTTTGCACTATCATGACATCATATCATCATACTAAAAGTTCATGGCATGTCAACATTTGCATGTCCATCGCTTATCCTTGGCATCTGCATTCTATCTAAGGGAAAAATTTTTGGTTTGCTATATTTAAATACCTTTCACCTTGATGTCCCAAGGATCTTCATTCCTCGTGCCATCTGGAAAAGCTATTTAAATAGGGGTAACTGTTGTACCCTAAATTTTACCTCTTAGATGTCATAACATCTTGCATAGACATTTAGGATCAATCATATATGCATTTTTTTAACTAACCCACATCCTGCAAAGTTTGTTCTCCTATGTTTGAAATTAGGGTTTACACAGAGAGATTCAAGGCCTCCTAAGGCATTCTATGGCTCCATACAATCATCACAAGGATTCACCATTTGATTGGTACCAAGGTCTCAAGACATTAGGTCAAATCAAGTCAACAAAAGACCTTCAGACCAAACTGTAGAATTAGGGTTTTAACCAATGTTTTAAAAACCGGACCGGAGATCGAACCGGTAAAACGTACGGTTTAAGGTTCAATTGGTTAAACCGGTTAAACCTACGGTCGAACCGTTTATTAAATAAACTAATAATATGAAACTAAATTTCATAGATATGTCACACATTATTATATGTTCTCAACTTAATAAAATAAATATTTCAAAAATCCATTACAAATTTAATACAACAATATCAATAATATATAACATTAACATATCTTTACACTTCATTTCAACTATCATTTAAGAATATTTTGACCAAACTAAATAATTACAACAAAATAAATTAAATTAATTCAAAGTAAGATTAAAATAATATAATATAGTAACTAAAATAAAGTTCAAATAATTAAGAATACCTAAATTAAATAAGATAGAATATCAAAATATAAATAATACAATATATTTCATTAAACAACAAAAAATCGAATTTGAGTTGAACTACGACAAACAAGTCTTAATAGACAACAACAAACAATATTGACTTGAACGACAATCAATAGAGTTGGACATCATGACTATGTTTGAAAGAGACGGTATAATAATGATGGAGTGTGCTATAATGGAGTGACAAAACTTAAGAGTTTGTATGGTTGTAAAAAACACACGAAATTCGTTTTTGTGATTGGGGAATGTATGTTAAGTTTTGATATTAAAATATTAAAATTAAAAAAAAAATTAAAAAAAAATGTTCAATTTGATGAATTTTTTTTGAACCAGACGGTCTTACAAAACCGGCTCCGGTTCTTTGGTTCGAATGGTTTTGGACGGTTCCATCCGGTTTTTCCGGTTTAACCACGGTTTTGACCCACTAGCAGTTTTGAAAAGTTGACTCAACCAGATTCATCTCCAGGTCCCGGTCTAACCGGTTGAACCGACCGGTTCAGTCCAGTTTTTAAAACATTGGTTTTAACCTAAAGAATCACTAAAGAGTTTTGTCATGATTAGTCAAGATTTGGTTGGTTCATCAACCAATTAAGTTTATATACCTTCAAGAGGTCTCATTCCACAAGAATTCAAGACCATTTGGTTCTCATCATAAGTAACTTGAGCCACAGTTTCACCCTGCCTCCAAATTAGGGTTTTTGTCAAGACAAGTGGATCATGGCTTTGATGTTAATCAAGAGTTATTCTCAAACCCTAGGACTTGACTCCATGTGATAGTAGACATCCCTAAAGACCATCTATGAGCTTTAGATGTGATGAAAGAAGCAAGATCACGAGAGATTATTCCAGTACATTCACAGTTAAAATTAGGGTTTTGATTAAGGCCCTAATCCTTGAGATTTTGATCCAGAATGAAACATACAAGGCCTCAATCCATCATGACATGTCTCATTGATGATTTAGGGTATGAGAGATCAAGTTCTAAGAAGTTCCTTGCAAAGGAAGCAATGTTTGGTTCATGAAACTTTTCAAATGTGGAGATTTCACTACTTGTGCCAAAATTGAAACAGTCATAACTTTCAAACCACACATCCAATTTGAGTGACTCAAAGCTCAAATGGGAGCTCTTTCGGTGATCTTCAAAGTGTATTAGAGGACCCTCTTTCATAATTTGCTTGGTTTTTAAGTTATGAGACATGGAGTACAATATGCCTTAGAGACTTGGTGAAATTTTCAACCTTTTTGCTCCAATTTTGAACACTACTTCATGGCTGTTTTTCACCTAGTTACAAACTCCAAATCAAAAATCTTTGAACATGAATGTTGTTCCTTATTCTTCAAGCTTTCCAACCATGTGTAGAACTCCTCATTTGGATGAACCAATCTCAAGTTATGGTGCTTTGAAGTTGAGGTTTTCAAATTGGAAAAAACTCAAACTTACAAGATTTTCTAAGGCCTTTTGCCTAATCATGCGCATGACTTTAGGATATTTTTCTCATTATTACAAGCACTATCTCAGACAACTTTCCACATGAAAATTGTACTATCAAATGCTTTCTCTCCACAGAATCAAAGAAGTCACAAAATGGAGCATTGGCCTTTGAGAAATCATGCATTGAAGTGGCCATGTCGTGAATGGTGGTGCACTTTGAAAAATCAGAAGTTCATTCTTTATGTGAACTAAACTTTGTCACATGTCTTCAAACACTCTATGTTTCAAATCTCAGTTTTTTTCTTTCTTTCTTGTTTCTAGCCATAATTTAATCTTTTTTTATGCCAATTTCCCAAAGAATTAAAGAGCATATTATTTGAATCTTTGGGTGAGGGTGGGTCGTGTAACAAAGAGAAAGATCACGTTTCAGCCTCATAGTACAAGTCATGTCCCATTTGAAATGAGGTCTGACCATATGCTAAGTACATTTGGCTACTTTTCCACTTTCCCAAACACTTTTCCACCCAAAAACCGTGTGAAGAAGGTTTTACAAGTACAGTTATCTTGTACTTTGGCAGCTCACATATGGAAACTGACTTTGTTATAAAACAAATAACCCTCATGTAAATAACTTGTGCACTTTAAACCCTTGGACATTCTTTTCTTCTTCTCTGACCTGAACCATAAAATAAGATAACAACAAATCTTCATTTGGCTCGAGGAAAGGATCATGCGTGGAGCAGCTCCCATGTTGTGCATTCTCTCTTAGGCAAAGCCATTGTCCTATGTGTCATCAAGGCTATGGACCAGCTGCTTCCACTATAAAAGGAGAGGCATTCTCCTTCATTAGACATCAACAATTCACGCGAGAAAATCACAAACTCAAAATACCTTTGGGTCTTGGCAAGCAAGAAGGAGGAAGAGGAGCCTTTGCAGTAGCTTCTAAGTTTAAGGAGAAGGTGCAGTGGACTTATTCCACTAGGTAAACTTCATCTCCTTTATTCCATATATCTCATACTGTGATCATGCTGCCATTACATGTTTGTTCAGCATTTCAAGTCAATAATCATTGAGGATATGTGATGCTTTTGTTTGTTAGTTCTTAAGGATATAACCTTTTATGTTGTCGCATGTATGTTGGTCATTCCATGTCTTTTCCAGTCAATAACATATAGTTATCAGTGAGCATGACGAATATTTGCTCTCACTGCCCCGTAACTCATAACGTCGAGTTTAGAACGCAATGACCTCATAATCAAGTTCAGTTAAGTTCCATGTTGATTATGTTGATGAAGTCTTGCACTGTAATGACCTCATAAAATTAATGTTGAGTCTACTTCATGCTTCTTGAAATTTGCTAGTTATAGATGGTATGGTGAGTGTTAATGCGAAACTCATATGATGTTTGACACTGTCAATGGTTGATGATGTGTTAGGTTAAGGTCTATATGCTTGTAAACACCCTCAAAACGTGTGTTCTGTGTCAAGGCAAAACTTTTGCTTAGTTAAAGTTCATCCTTGAAACTCACCAATGCATTACTATCATATTTGTTTTAAGGATTCTTTTTTAGTTTAGCCATAGAGCGCTTGGTGACATGTTACCCTCTGTATGCTTTGACCTAGTGCTTTATTTCATGGATGTAGATGAGAGATGTTCGTTAGGTCAGTGGCCTTTCTTTTAGTTAGTGAGATTTTGTAAGAGTATATGTGGGTAATGTCTTGAGGTCTGAGTTAGCTCAGTGCAAGTTTAGAACTTTATTTGAGTCTTCGTCGGCATAAGGATAGCAGAAGAAGAAAGAATGGTATGAGGGAATTTTCCAGTTTGCTTTAGCTAGAGGTTATGTCAGTAGCGAAAACATATTGTTATATCTCCAACTCTAGTGTTTATGTTGTATTGCTGAAGGTTCACTTTTGGTTCTACATATGAGTGATACACGTTGGTATTTTGTTTCATTAAAATAGATTAAGATCCGATGGAGATAATGATGGAACAAGGTTGATAAACCACTTGTTGCTGCTACCTCGTTGTTTTTCTTCACGACTAACACATAATTTGTTGCATGTTTGCATGGAGAATTGAAACCGTGGCAATAGGTGATATGCCCAGTGTTAACTTTGTCGTGTAGTGTTTAAAGATCCAGGTGACCGTTTGATGAATGGTTGCAGCGCGTGTATGTAACATTTTTTTTATGTCTCTTTGTGAAGCTAGCATTTTATTTCACTGATTGGTTTAAGTATAGATGAGGTGGGCATCCGTTTGGACCTGGGCCTCGCTAATGGCACCCCCAATCAGGTGGCCCATGCGCCCTATAGCACATTTCAGTGTGCTGTCAGCTTACTAACACACCCCCTTTTTGTTACCTTATTGTGCATATTTTATTTTACTTTTATTTTCAAAATTGTTTTAGTAAAAATAGTTTCCATTAACTAAAAATCCCAAAGATCTTCATAAATATCCTGTTATTTTTAATTTAATTTTCCAGATTTTTATTTCCACTTTTATTTTATTTTGTACTAATTTCTAAATTTACAAAAATATAAACTTTTCACTTAATTTTGAATTTTCTTTGAAAAAATACTTAAATCTTGAGAATTTTTGTGGAGAGTTCTTTAGGTTTGTTCTTGATGTTGAGATAGTTGCCTTGAGAGTGTCCTTTGACCTTGGGTAGAGGTCATTCCTTTAGAGTCTTGTTTGTATCCCTTGACTTTGTTGCTAAGCCTTTTTTATCTTGAATATTTTGTCTTGGATCTCAACTTTAAGATGCCATCTTTATGAATGTGAATTAATTTGTTCATGCTTTTGAGGTTGATCATGCTTAATTATTGTACATTCCTCTATGAATTCTTGAACCTGTTTTATTCATTGTAATCTCAATTCACTTGTAATACTCTTAAGTTACCCCCCCTTCCTTCCAAAGGAAAGACTCTCTATTGACTTTTATGTCGTAGATAGCTCATATACTATCTTGGCCTCCTAGGAGCCACCTTCCCTCTTGGCCTCCTAAGAGCCATCTTTCCCCTAGGCCTCCTAAGAGCCTTTATCCCTTCTTGGCCTCCTGAGAGCCTTGAATCTTACAACTTAGAATTAATTTAGAGTTCTTGGACTCTACGTGATACTCACCATGTTGAGTACTCACATTCTCCCCCTTAACTTAGACTTAGAGAGTTTCCTTAAACTCTAAAATAAGCTCATACTCATTTCCCCTTGGAACTTTGGCCATAGTCAATGGTTCCTCAAATTCACCCTTAGTTAGGTGAACTACGGTTGCTCTGATTCTTTAGTCAGATACGTAGGCACAAGATGCGACGTCTTGGCGAGCAAACTTAGTATATACCCCCTAGGTTCTTACCTTTAGCATTTTAGGTCCTTACCTTAACCTTAGCAGATTTTCCTTAGTAAGCAAACATAACATAACACAAACTAAACAAGAGGTTCCTGCAGAGTACTACAGATATTAAGGGTGCTAATACCTTCCCTTAGTATAACCAACCCCCGAACCTTAGATCTCCCCCCTTTAGGTTTTCTCGATCTTGAACCTTTCCTTTGTATAAATCAAAGTCGGTGGTGAATTCAAAGAAATGTGATGCAAGTTAATCAATAGCTTGTTATCCGATTCTCACCGCAACACTCGATTACATTTATTACAACGAGCCTTTTGGGTTTGAAAAGACCCATTTGAAACTAACAAGAAAATGCAGGGCCAAGACCCTTTAGAGGAGATAGACTTGGGCGAAGGAGCAGTGAAGCGACCAACTTACATCAGCGCCAGGATTGACCCAGGCATGAAAAAGAAAGTGGTTGAGCTGCTCAAGGAATATAAAGATTTTTTCACATGGGTTCCTAGTTAACACATTGTATACACATTGTATACATGAATCCAAGTTTTGGTATTGAAATATCATAAGTTCCTAGTTAACACATTGTATACGTTACACGCCCAAAATACAAAACACTAAAAATCTAAGGCATAATATATAAAAGATGTTCAAAAGTACTAAGAAATAGATCAATAAAATGATCTTAAAATAAATCTCCAACTATGGAAGCCATGCCATCCCAAAAGCCAAGATACATAAGGATAATCAAACGACTTTATCCTTACCCTTCGCGGAACCTGAAGTACCTGTAATATAATCAACAACATGGGGTGAGATATTAAATCTCAGTGAGTTCCCTATCTTATAGATTCTCTCGGCTTTACAAGGTTCTATCATCCTAACTCAAGTCAAAAGGAAGGGAAGTGACATTGAGTTCACAATCTCTCACTATATGGAAACATGCTTATGAGTCCGTTAACTCAAAATTATCACTTATCGACAACCCTATCAAGGCATCCCTTTTTCCCGTCCTCTTCTACGTCTAGAAATTAGAACGAGTCATGGATCCTCGTAGATTACTTGGCATACGAGATGGATTCGGAGTTAAGGGACACATTATCACCTTAATTCGTCACTTCACACGGTCCGTTCACCGTTACAAGGCTCTTTACCTTATAGGTTTCATTTGTACTATAATCGGGAATCAAACCTACCAAGCAATCGTGCATTCATTCCAGAGGAGCTCGTTACTCATAGAACGACACATTGGGGAAATGGTTACGATTTCGTGATTTCACATACAACCGTGGTTGTATTCAACAATTCTAGGTCACACTTGCCTTATGGCCTCATTTGCCTTTTCTCAACATTACAATGGTTTACACATGTTCCATACTAGTGACTTATTTTTTTCTAGACCATTCATAATTTCCTAGTCACACTACTAGGTTCCACTATAGTTTTATGTTTAGATTTTCCTCACTCTTCCTATACCATATTTTAAACATGCATACTCTCTCAATCATGCTTAACAACAATATATTAGACAAAGTATAATACAATTATATAATCAAATTACATATAATAATTCAATCACAAAGTTAACATAACTCTTGGGTTCCCTTCGATTTATTTAATCGGGTATCGAAATCAATATTTTTCACTTTTATCCCGTAGTATATTTTCATAGCTTTCCAATGACTATCACTATGCCTCGATCGAAATTATGATCCAAAAGATATCAATTTTTAAACATTTTTAAAAAATCATAACAGTGGGAACCAGTTACCTCAAAGTGAGTAACCGGTTACTCAAGCTGCACTGTTCAAAACAAAATCAAAATGAGAGTTAGAGACACATTTTGGTAACCGGTTACCTCAAAGTGAGTAACCGGTTAATTAGTTCATTTTTCACGTATGACTAAAATTTTTCTTGCATGTAACCGGTTACCTCAAAATGAGTAACCGGTTACCACTGAACCAGAAGCATAAAAACCTGTAATTTTCAACATAAAAATCCAATAGAAACTCATATAACCTCAATGGATCATAAAATCAATTATCACACATCACAAACACACATATATCACTCATGCTACATATTTTTATTCGCATTTGCACCGTCAAAATATCGATTTCATACTATTAATCACAATCCAACATTTCTAACCTAAATTTTAACATTTCCAAAATTTCTAAAACTTAAGTTCTAACTAGAACCCACCTATAAGCAAGATGATGATGAAGATTGAGAGATGATTTGAAGAATAATGATGAAGATCCAAGCTTGTTCTTCAATTTCCAAGTTTCTCATCTTTTCCTCTTTGCTCTCCCTTCTCTTTACTCTTACTATCTTTTCTTTCTATTTTGGCACAAGTGAGGGGAAAGGAAATGATATAGAGAAATGTTTATTAGTTAGTAACACTACTAAATGTCCAAAATATCTCTATAGCACCAATTTGCTAAAACCTCTGAGTCAGATAATATTAATTTGATCTGCTTTGAGCTCATCAGTTACTCTAATTATCTTAACAGATAATTTCTCAGAGCACACCGGAACCCAGTTGATCATAACTAATATTATCCAGAGCAAAATAAAATACGGGGTATTACATCCTCCGCTCCTCAAATAGAAATTCGTCCTCGAATTTAAAGATTACCTGAAAAGATGAGGGTAAGCATCCCGCATTTCTGATTCGAGTTCCCAAGTTGCATCGCCCGGATGCGTCGCATCCGACTGAACTTTCACATGATGAAACTCTTTATTCCTTAGTACCTTAGTTTCTCTTCCAGTGATACTACTTGGTTGAGGTTCAAATGTCAAATCTACTTCTATCTCAATCGTATCTGGTAGAATTGGCTGAAGAGGATCTGGAATAAACTTCCGGAGTTGAGACACATGAAAAACATCGTGCATCTCAGACAGAGAAGGGGGTAAGGCTAATCTGTAAGCTATTTCACCAATCTTTTCTAAAATTTGATACGGTTCCACGTATAACTTTCGCGACTTAAACGGTCATTTCAACCTCAATCTCGGAGTAACCTTCAAAAACACATGGTCACCTTCATCAAACTCTGAAGATCTCCTACGATTATCCGCATAACTCTTCTGACGATCTTGTGCTTGTTTAACTTTGTCACGGATCATCCTAATCTTTTCCGTGGTCTCTTGAATAATCTCGAGTCCCAAAATTCTATCCTCACCAACTTCCGCCCAACACAAAGGCGTCCTACATTTCCTTCCATACAATGCCTCGTAAGGAGTCATACCAATACTTGCATGATAACTATTATTGTACGAAAACTCAATTAACGGTAAAAGTTCTATCCAATTTCCTCCACTTCCAAGTACACAAGCCCTTAACATATCTTCCATCATTTGTATCGTCCATTCCGTCTGACCATCCATTCGAGGATGATTCGACGTACTCAAACACAACTTCATTCCCATAGCTTGTTGAAAAGCTCTCCAAAATCTTGAAGTAAACTTTGGATCTCTATCCAAACAATACTAGAGGGAATACCATGTAACCTCACAATTTCCGAAACGAACAACCTGGCAAGATGACATGCCTTGTAAGTAGTCTTCACGTCTAAGAAATGCACAAATTTCGTCAACCGATCCACAATCACCCAAATAGAATCATAACCACCTTGAGCACGGGGTAATCTGACTGCAAAGTCCATAGAAATACTATCCCACTTCCATACTGGAATTTCTAACGGTTGTAATAAGCCACCCGGTCTCTGGTGTTCAATCTTTACTTGTTGGCATACCGCACATTCCGATACATACACCGCAATATCTCTTTTCATACCGGACCACCAGTAGTCCCTCTTTAAGTATTGATACATTTTTGAAGAACCAGGATGTATAGTAAAAGCACCCTTATGCGCTTCCTCCAAAATTCTTCTTTTCAACATTGCATCATCCGGAACACAAATCCTTTGGTTAAATAGAATAATTCTATCGGTAGCTCGCACGAAACCCGGTTGAACTAACTCTCTTGTAACTTCTCATCCAACACTTGCCCTTGTTGAATTTCCTCTCTAAGAGTATAATTAACATTCAAGTTTCCCATAATCATACCATTAGGAGTCCAAATAAATTAAAGATTAAGATCCCGAAACTTTTCCTATAAGGCATACTCTAACATCATCAACTCGGCATTATGCAACATTTTCCGACTCAATGCATCTACTACTTTATTCGCTTTACCCGGATGGTACTTTAGTTCTAAATCAAAATCCTTCAAATACTTCATCCATCTCCTTTGACGCATGTTCAACTCTTTTTGGTCAAATAGATACTTCAAACTTTTGTGGTCGCTAAACATCTCAAAATGTACCCCATACAAATAATGACGCCACACTTTTAGTGTAAAAACAACCGCCGCCAATTCCAAATCACGCGTTGGATAATTCTTCTCGTGAACCTTTAATTGTCGAGAAGCATAAGCTACCATGTGACTATCCTACATTAAGACACCTCCTAATCCCATCTTTGATGCATCACAAAATACCTCGTACGACTTGCTAGGATCAAGATGATCAAAACAGGAGCATTCGTCAATCTTTCCTTCAAATTCATAAAACTTTGTTCACAAGCCGAATCCCACTCATAAGGACAATCATTTCGAGTAAGTTTGGTCATTGGTAAAGCCAATTGAGAAAAGCCTTTGATAAATCTTCTATAATAACCTACTAGTCCCAAGAAACTTCTAACTTCGAAAACATTCTTCGGTCTCTCCCAATTAATCACCGCTTCAACTTTTGATGGATCTACCGCCACACCTCCTTGAGATATGACGTGACCAAGAAAACTAACCTCCGACATCCAAAACTCACACTTTCTTAGCTTGGCAAAAAGTTGCCTCTCTTGTAAGATCGACAAAACGATTCTTAAATGTTCTTCGTGCTCTTGAGAAGTACGAGAATAAATAGGAATGTCATCGATAAAGATCACTACAAATTGATCCAAGTAAGTTTGAAATATCCGATTCATATAATCCATAAAAACTTCCGGAGAATTCGTCACACCGAAAGGCATTACTAAGAATTCATAATGGCCATAATGGTTTCTAAATGCGGTCTTCGATACATCTAAACTCTTCACACGGATCTGATGATAACCCGACCGTAAGTTAATCTTCGAGAACACACAGGCTCATTTCAATTGATCTAACAGGTCGTCTATCCTGGGTAATGGGTACTTGTTCTTGACGGTGACTTTATTCAACTGTTGGAAATCAATACACAACCGCATTCCATCATCCATCTTCTTTACTAACAGCACTGGAGCTCCCCAGGGCGAAACACTGGGTCGAACAAAATGCTTAGCCATTAACTCTTCCAATTGACCCTTCAATTTTCATAACTCAAGTGGTGCCATCCGATACGAAGAAACGGATATAGGAGCCGTTCCCTGTATCAGGTCAATATAGAATTCCACTTCCCTTTCCGTAGGAAGAGAAGTGACATCCTCGAGGAAAACTTTTGAAAACTCACAGACTACAGAAATATTCAGAACTTGAAGGTCGCTACTCTCCTCCTTAGTGAGAACCAATAGGATAGATTTTTCCTTCTCAAACAAGAAATTTATCATTCCAACCGTACCTTCTACAATAGTAGTTAACACATCCTTCGAAGTAGCTTCAACAGATGGAATGGTGATTAGCTTTTCTTCACAACCAATAAATACCGAATTAGCAGAAAGCCAATCCATTCCCAAAACAACATCCACTCTCTTAAGCGGTAAACAAATAAGATCAATCTGAAAAACTCTCCCATCCATAGATAATACACAGTTTTCACACATTAAAGGTGTTCCAACCATCTCATCCATGGCAGTAGTAACCACCATGGGTGTAGACAACGAAATAGCTTGCAACCCAAGTCGCTTCACACATTGCATTGACACAAAAGAGTGTGTTGCTCCATAATCAAATAATACAAAACAAGGATGCTCATTAATGAAACACGTACCAGCAATTAAAGAGTTATCACCCTTAGCCTTTTTTGCATCCAATGTATAAACTCGAGCGGTACTCCTTCCTTGTGGCTGATCCTCATTCTGAGGACAAACCCTCGCTATATGACCCCCTTTTTGGCACTGATAGCACTTCGCTCCTTTGAAGTTACACCTACCATAATGAATCCTACCACATGTACGACACGCTGGAGATGCACTAGGTCTGGAATTCTGAACTTGTTTCCCTTTGGTAGCTTGCGATCTAGGCCTAAACTGTTGGCTTGACCTCCCACGATCATTCTGATTCATCCTAACCAATTATCCTTCCGCCTAAACTCTCTTAAGATCATTCTCAGCCATATAACATTGCCTTAGCGACTCAGCATAAGCAGTTACTGCCACACTACCTTGCCTCAACTGTTGGAATTCAAACTCTCTTCGGGTCCTCAAAGAATTTGGAAGGCACTTTTCCATAAAAGTAGTCTTGAATTGCTCCCACACTTTAGGCACACCTTGCATAGTCATAAAAGCTGAAGCAATATCCCACCACCTCATAGCAGGACCTCTCAATGAGTGAGAAGCAAACACTACCCTGTTCTCCTCACTACAGTGAACTATCCGAGAGATTCTCTCCATACTAGCCACCCATTCATGAGCTTTCACAGGATCTAATCCGCCATGAAATTCTGGAGGATTCATGCAGATGAAATCCCAAAAACTCCCACCTACAGCATCTGGAACAACCACCTGAGGATGAAAACCCCCATTCATCTGTTGTACCATCTACTGCATGAATTGGTTCTGATGCATCTGCTATAAAAGCTGGGGCCATGGGACATACTCGTCGCTGCCTGGCGGATTCGTCTCAGCAGAAGTAGTTACGGGCCTACCACAGTTGCTTCTGCGTCCGTCAGCCATGTTCCTAAACGTCATACAGATATGATTAAGTTGATCAGGCTTAATACTATACATATAACACTTAAGACCAATGGCGACACAATGCATATGAAACAGAAAGAATTACTTATACTATTTCATGGCTAGGTCGAGGATACGACCTGCTCCTACCAAGCAATCGTGCATTCATTCCAGAGGAGCTCGTTACTCATAGAACGACACATTGGGGAAATGGTTACGATTTCGTGATTTCACATACAACCGCGATTGTATTCAACAATTCTAGGCCACACTTTCCTTAAGGCCTCATTTGCCTTTTCTCAATATTACAATAGTTTACACATGTCTCATACTAGTGTCTTATTCTTTTCTAGACCATTCATAATTTCCTAGTCACACTACAAGGTTCCACTATAGTTTTATGTTAAGATTTTCTTCACTCTTACTATACCATATTTTAAACATGCATACTCTCTCAATCATGCTTAACAACAATAGATTAGACAAGGTATAATACAATTATATAATAAAATTACATATAATATCAATCACAAAGTTAACATAACTCTTGGGTTCCCTCCGATTTATTTAATCGAGTATCGAAATCAATGTTTTTCACTTTTATCCCGTAGGATATTTTCATAGCTTTCCAACGGCTATCACTATGCCTCGATCGGAATTACGATCCAAAAGATATCAATTTTTAAACATTTTTCAAAAATCATAACAATGGTAACTGGTTACCTCAAAGTGAGTAACCGGTTACTCAAGCTGCACTGTTTAAAACAGAATCAAAATGAGATTTAGAGACACATTTTGGTAACCGGTTACCTCAAAGTGAGTAACCGGTTACTTAGTTCATTTTTCACGTAAGACTGAAATTTTTCCTGCATGTAATCGGTTGACTCAAAATGAGTAACCGGTTACCACTGAACCAGAAGCATAAAAACCTGTAATTTTCAACATAAAAATCCAATAGAAACTCATATAACCCCAATGGATCATAAAATCAATTATCACACATCATATACACACATATATCACTCATGCTACAAATTTTTATTCGTATTTGCACCGTTAAAACATCGATTTCATACTATTAATCACAATCCAACATTTCTAACCTAAACTCTAACATTTCCAAAATTTCTAAAATTTAAGTTCTAACTAGAACCCACCTCTAAACAAGATGATGATGAAGATTGAGAGATGATTTGAAGAAGAAATGATGAAGATCCAAACTTATTCTTCAATTTCCAAGTTTCTCCTCTTTTCCTCTTTGCTCTCCCTTCTCTCTACTCTTACTATCTTTTCTTTTTATTTTGGCACAAGTGAGGGGAAAGGAAATGATATAGAGAAATGTTTATTAGTTAGTAACATTACTAAATGTCCAAAATATCTCTATAGCACCAATTTGCTAAAACCTCTGAGTCAGATAATATTAATTTGATCTGCTTTGAGCTCATCAGTTACTCTAATTATCTTAACAAATAATTTCTCAGAGCACACCGGAACCCAGTTGATCACAACTAATATTATCCAGGGCAAAATAAAATACGGGGTATTACCATAAACGCAGAAACTAGGTATAACCCGATTGAAAAATTATGTTTGTGCCTATACTTTTCATGTACAAAATTGAAGCATTATATTAAACTAGTGGAAGTTTATGTTTACTTTCATTTCGACGTTAATAAACATATGCTATCAAAACCTATTTTGTATAGTCGAATAGGAAAGTGGGAGCATTATGTTTATTGTCCTTTGAAAGCAGTAAAAGGACAAATTGTCGCAGACTTCATTGTTGACCATTCAATGGTCGAGACAATGGACGCATACTTAGGAACCAAGCCTTGGAGGCTATATTTCGACAGTTCTAGACATAAGGATGACTCCAGGGTGAATATCTTTATCCTTTCGCCGGAAAACATACCGACTAAGTTTAGGAATAAGATCAAAGGGTCATGTTCTAATAACAATGTCGAATATGAAGCCCTGATGACAAGCCTCCAGATTTATCTAGACTTGGGGGCAAGAGATGTCGAAATAAAAGGAGATTCGGAACAGGTGATTCGATAATTGAAGAAAGAGTATAAATGCACCAAAGGGAACTTGATGGTATACTTTGTCAGAGCTAACATTTTTTTGAAACATTTTGACCATGTTTCAATCGACCAAATCCCTCAATTGGAAAATCAGGAAGCTAATGATTTGGCTCAGATAACCTCAAGATATAAAATCTCTAAGGAAAGGTTGGAAGATCTAGTCGAGATTAAATAAAAATTAGTCTCAGATAAGAATCCTCAAGAGACACATTCAATGTCAAAACTTGGGGGGCCATATGAGTTTGAGGATTCACTGAACTTAGAGTATTATGAGCGTGATAAATGTTTGAACTATGAAGTTTTGTACATTGACTTAATGTCAGATAATGACTGGCGAAAACCCATAGTCGAGTATTTACGAAATACAACGGGAGCAACTAATAGGAAAGTCAAATACAGAGCCTTGAGCTACGTATTTATAGGTAACAAATTGTTAAATAATACTCTTGAAGGACTTCTCCTCAAGTGCCTGGCCAAAAGTGAAGCGTATTTAGGAATTTCTAAGGTGCATAGTGGATCATGTGGTTCCCACCAGGCTGGGCACAAGATGAAATGGTTGTTATTTTGACTAGGGGTATACTAGGAAACTATGTTGAAAGATTATATAGACTTCGCCAAAGGTTGCTAAGAAAACCAAAAATATTCAGGTATCTAACATGTGCTTGCTAGCGAGTTACACTCAACAGTGAACCCATGGCCTTTCAGAGGTTGGGCTTTAGACATAATTGGCGAAATCTAACCCTTTTCATCAAAAGGGCATATGTACATTTTGGTGGGAATAAATTATTTTACTAAGTGGATAGAAGCCATACCCTTGCCTAATGTCGACCAAGAGGAGGTGATAAGTTTCATCCAGAATCACATTATATATAGATTTGAGATACCTGAAATTATTACCACAGACCAAGGTTTAGTTTTTATAGGGCGTAAAATGGCGGATTTTGCCTTAGAAATAGGTTTTAAATTGTAAACCTCGACACCATACTATACCTAAGCTAACGGCCAGGTCGAAGCGCCAAACAACATATTTATTGGTTTGATAAAAAACATGTGGGTCAAAAGCCAAAGAATTGACATAAAACCTTAAACCAAGTTCTATGGGCATGTTGTAATTCTCCCAAGGAGTCAACTAATTCTACACCATTCCAACTTTTTTATGGGCATGATGCGGTGTTGCCTTTAGAAATTTACCTGCAGTAATTTAGGATTCAAAGGCAATCTGAGATCCCAACTGACTTTTATTGGGGAATGATGTTTGACGAACTGGTCGAGTTAGACAAAGATAGATTAACCGCTCTAGATGTATTGATGAGACAAAAGGAGAGAGTTGATAAAGCTTACAACAAAAAAATTAAGTCCAAAACTTTCAGCTTTGGCAACTTAGTTTGGAAAGTCATACTGCCCATGAATCGAAATGATAGAGTTCTGGGCAAGTGGTTCCCTAATTCGGAAGGACCATTCAATATTCTGCAAGTGTATTCTAATAATGCGTATGAAATTGAAGAATCAACCCCTGAGAGTCGAGTCCTGCGAATAAATGGTAAATTTTTGAAGCAATATAGACCTATTTTGCAGGAGATATGTATTAATGCAAAATAAGAAATTTTATTCAAAATTAAGAAGGCTTAAAAAATAGATAGCTTTCAACATTGTCATAATGCCACGAAGGCATACTTAAAGATTACATCATTCAGAATGTTAAAACGTTGCAACATACAGAGAAAAGAAATGTCAACAAAAATACACCATGCTATAACCCTAGAATGGGAAAGAAGGCTTAAGTCGTTCATACTAAATTCTGGCATAGGTAAGTCGACGATCATCCTGAGAAATGATGGAAGCATATGCATAAATCTCGTGGTCAAGGGAGGTGGCCATCTCCAGGTGTTGAATCCATTTTTTAGTTTTTTCATCTAGATTCAGGGTCTTGCAACCAGCAATCTTGGCATCCAAAGCAGCAACAACACTAACCTCTTGACGAAGGATTTCTTCCAGTTCTTCGGCGCGTTGGTCGGATTCGTTGGCTAAGTTGCACGACTTTGCTCTCTCATTCACCTTGGGAGACATTTTGGTCTTGGCATCTCCCCGGAAGAAGAGTTAAAGTGACCTGCTACACGTAGCCGCACTACCCTACAAAATCCGAGGTATGATGATTAAAGGTATCAGGTAGTAGGAAACACACGTTTTTGAGGTGGCAGTTGAAAAAAACATCATGATGATCATGATGTCAGCTCACTAGGTGAATAGTATCTAAAAAGATAAAAAATACCCCTATCTCCTAGGTTCGTCGAAAGAGGCCTTTTGGGGGGCAATTTATTAACTGGGATTTTCGATAAGGGAAAAAATCTCAACAAAGGACAAGGTGAAGGTACATTGATGATGTGTACGTGGGAGTCTTGGTTCGACGAGATTTAGGACATAGTGTTTTGGAATGTTGTAAAAGCATCTCGATTGCGTGGTATTTTCGACAGCATCAGATGGGTCGAAGAGGTAGTTATTTGAGCACACAAATGTTCCATTCAAATATGAATAACTATTTTTAAGGTTTCTTTATGAAGGACGTGTGGAGAGAGCACAGAGATAGGTTGCATGCAAAGCTTCACATGGAGAACTCTTAAGATACGAACATTAGAAGTAGTTATTTTCGTACTTGTATACATAGGAGTTCATTATGTTGAATTAGGTGTGTTCATTTTACTACAAAAATCTCACATAAAACTAAAGTACCAGCGTCCAGAGAAAAGAGTCATGGCTGAGAGAATGCATGAATAATGAAACACCATCATTTACTTTTAATGCAAAGTTTTTAAATTCCCTTTTACTTTGCCTCGTCAATTTACTTTCAATCTTGTTCAAGTGACATTACTTTACACTTTCAGTCTTTGTTACATTTCCTTTACATTTTTAAAATAGTCTAAGTTGACATATTTTACATCCTTTTAGTCACTTAAATCATTATTTCGACTAAGTCGAAAATAGTTTGTTTATCAATAGATAATTAAAACAAGGTTTTTCATAGCACAATGTCCTACGTTTCACTAGTCGATCCTGCAAGTAACCTTTAATCAAGAGACTAGCGATTGTTTACGAATTTTTCAGCGTAAACAATGTTTCGACAATTTCACAATATCTTCGACCAATCTTGAAATCTCACTTCCAACTCGATCGAAACATTTGTTTTGAGACGGAAAAATGTATTCCACATAGCCCTTACATCTACATCAGTCTTGAGCTCATAGTTGTTCAACTCAATCTTGTTGCCTTTATTGTTAATTGACGGTGAACAGTACCCGGCCTTTACAATTTTTTAATTATCTCAGTAAGTTAGGAGATTATGCACTTCGTATTGCAGATTTGTAAAAGAGGTGTACTCATTGATCTTAAAATTTTGTCCGAGTATCGTATTGGAGATGAAGACATTTGCAACATACCAGATGATGTTTATTTGTGACATTTTTAACATTTTCTATTTGTAAGCCTAAATTTATAGAAGTGGTAGAGAAATGTGGACCTCAAAAAGTATATCATGTATTAGTGCTGGTTTTGGAGATACATTTCTGGTACCTCCCTTTTATCTTATTTTGAAGATACATTTCCGGAACCTCCACTACGACGGAAAACACATATCACAACGGTTGGAAAAGGAATACCACCACACTGGTCCAACCATTGTGAGGTAAGGTGTGATTGTATGTATGATGATTTCCACCAGGGACGTGCGACCATGATTGTATCTATGTAGCCACTACCTACCACAACGGTTACTTTAAACAGTCGTGGTGATATTCTTTAATGCAACATATATAACAACGGTTGTGCTAAACAACTGTTGTGATATATAGACCTGAGTTTATTATAAATTATGTGGAATGCTTATTTCACCAATGCTCATTAAACATTTAACCTTCCAATATGCACTAGAACATTATAATATAAAAAATTAAGTTATATTAGAAGAATAAGTTCACTTCAATGCTAGACAAGAGTTCTTCAACTCCTTATCCATATTTTGTTATTTGACAGTAAGAACTTGGTTTAATGATCCTAGTTCTTCAACCGCCCCAGCCTTCACCTCTATTTCTTTTTGAAAAATATTATTTACTTTGAAAACAAAATTAGAGGTGGAGAGAGAGGTGATTGAAGATCTACAATCATTAAACTAAGTTTTAACTGTCAAAGAACAACATGCATTTAACAGTCTAAAGAATTCTTGTCAAGAATTTCACGTATACTTATTTACTAATACAATTTTATCTATCATATCATAATTTTCTAATACAGTTTGGAAAGTTATATATTCGGTAAGGGATTGGAAAAACACTCAAACAACATAATATATAATAAACTCATCTTTTAAACAAACATTAACAACAACATTCATCAAAAGCGCTCATCAACGACAAACCATAAACAACAAACACGATACAATAAATATATCAAGTTATAAAATGCTTCAGAAACATACCATATATGTCTCATAATGGCCTGTCAACAATGAAATAAGGATGAAGCCAAATTTAGATCCGCAAACTTGTGTATATTTTGAATGAATGTCATTTTGGATCTTTGACACAAGTTTGTAACGCTAACTTTAACTTCGTCCTCTTTATTGAAACAAGCATCCATACCTACAAGTCAAAACAAGAAGGAATTTCAAACATCATGAAACAAACTATTGAAACAGATTTTGAAAAAAAAAATATAGAGAAAACGAACCTGTACCCATTGGCTAAGATTTGATGTTATGGTTTCGTTTTGGGGTTTCCATATGAGAGAGATGAGTGGCAGAGTTGTTAGGGTTTCGGTTTGAGAGAGAAGAGTGAAAGAGTTTTTAGGGTTTTATTTTGAGAAAGACGGTTGTTAGGTACTGAAGAGAGAGATAATTTCGCTTATGGTAGGAAATGAGTCGAGTCGAGTCGAACTTGCCTTAGCTCGGCTCGACTCGTTAAGAATTTGTTCAGCTCAAATATCGGTTCAAGTTCGACACAAACTTTTTTTTAAGCTCAAGCTCGACTCGTTAAAAGTTCACGAACTATTCGGTTCATCTAAAAAGGTTCATCTCATTAGGTTCATCTCACTTGCTTCACGGACTTAAAAACCATTTTTTAAGTCTATTTTATTTTTATATATTTGACATTTTAAATTATTATTTTTTTAAAAAAGATAATATTGAGATAAAATAAAAGTTATGAGTATGGAATTTAACTTTGTTTCAAAAATCTACTAATTCAAAAACTACAAAACTTTCAAGAGACACATTTGGAAAGTCTAATTCAAAAAACACTCAATTGGAGTTTAATATTATCTTAAAAATCCATAACTTCATCAAATATTTAGGAAACTTACAAATTTAATGAAATTGTGCAAAAAAAATACTAGAAATTGATACATTTTCATCATAAAATAATTACACCACTTACAACCTTCATTACACATGTTATTTTAGCCAATGTCATAATGTCTCCAACAAGAATGACTCTAAATGCAATTGTCATCTTTATTTGCATAACTAGTACATAAGGGACAATATAGGGTTAAAATTTGGAGTAAATCTTTAAACATACTCTTAAAGATAATATAATCATTCTCATATATAATCGAGTTGACTCATGAACCTAACGAGTCGAGCTATGTATAGTTCAAGTTCAGCTCATTTAGTTAACGAACATAGTTTTTCTCTCATATTTAGCTCATTTGGTTCATGAACCTAGTTCAACGATTTGATTGTCGAACCGAATTCCGAACTATTTTCGAGTTGGTTCGGTTCATTGCCAGCCTACGCTTATATATAAATAAGTATCACCTATCATCATAGTTGGTAATAAAAACCGTGGTGATATACAAGGTCAATAAAATTTTTATCACGATAAATGGCTAATTGTTGGTGTTGGGATTTGAACCATTTCACTCTGTGTACCTTTCGCTATGATTGCTTCATTTGACCGTTGTGACATGTTCTCTAGTAAATACAAAAAAAATGCCCAAAAATAAACTATTACCATGTTTAACACTATGACCTTTGAAAAATTGGTGTTACAAAAGGTCTATTTTGTAGTAGTGCTCTCCTGAACCAGGCAGAAAATAGAACATTACTTGTGTGTTTTGCTTAGCAAATGAACAATTTTTTTTGGCAAACATCAAAATGTAGTAAAATATTTGAAATTGTATATATTACACTTTAATAATATAAATACACAAGTACATACACTTAATTGATGACGAAAAACTAAAACGAATTGAAAGATTTATCACCGGCTAAATCTATAAGTATGGGAGGTTCCCCCTTTGACTTTTGTGCATTTGATTCTCTTTCAATGTTGCTTAATTTGGTGAACTCTTGTATCATTTCCATAAAACGGTCCGGCCAAGTCTCAGATTTTGTAGTTTAACTATCTATCCACTCCACTGATGTAAGTGATACAGGGCATCCCGGTTTCAAATAAACTTGATCAAAGTGTCGTGATTTTGAAATCCACCAAATACACATAATACGATCATTTGAATTTTAAGGTGGGGCAGTGTGCAGTGGGAATTTTTTTTCTTCGAAAAACCGTATCTTATAAGATCAATACACACTCTATCATACACACTTGCTATGAGATGACACATTTCAGGGAAACACATCCGTTTTTCCTCCGGTGTCGATCCACTAATGCAAGGAACAAGAGACTAATAAAGTGCATCAAAATTTTCTTTCTTTCCGTAAAGTCGTGTGTATCATTCTTTATGGATCCTCAACTCATGGATAAGTTGATGGCAAACAAGTGTGTGATTTTCTTCTCCTTTACCAAGTAAAGTCGAAACAACTAAAAAATTACAATTACCGCCACCCTTAACATTGACGATTCGTTCGATGTATTTGTGCATAATAATTGGCATCTCGTAAATGAATGGAATTTTCGGTGGAGGCGATGAAGGAGGTGGTTTGCTAATGCGAGCTCTTTTCAAAACAATTTTTTTAGATTTTAAAGTTGATGAGTCTGGAAAAACTTTGTCAACATGTTCAAAATACGAAGAAGACCACATCGTTAAATTGTCACTCTATTTAGGCTTGACCTTCTTCAGAGAACCTTTTGTTTTTACCGGTCGAGAGGTTGGTTTCAAGTCAGTGGTTTTCGGATAAGCAATCTTCCTCAATTTTTTTTATGTGGAGTTTCATAATGTCTTGGCTTTCAAAAATCTCTCTTGTATCACTTTCCATTTAGTCAAGATAGAGATATTCGATTTACTGTAACACCCCGATTTAATCAGTCGTTTATTTATTTATTTATTTATTTAATTATTATTTTGTGTATTTTTGGCGATTTGGCCGATTAGTGGCAATTTCGAAAAATTGTGCTAATTAATTAGATTTTAGTGGAATTTAATTAATTAATTAATTAATTGAAAATTGGAAGGTTAATAAGACATGGGGTAAAAAGTCTGATTATAAGAAAATAGTGAGTTAGTGAAGAGAGCTTATGTTTTAGTTGGGTCATATTTAAATTAAAGAGAAATTTAATTAGGTTAGAATATATATTAAGAGGAATAGAAGAGAGAAGGAGATTTAGAGCATTTGTCAGTATGTAAAAAGAGAAGAGGAGAGCAAGAGCTTTTGGAGAGAGAGCTAGGGTTTTTAGAGAGAAGACCATAAGAGCTTGTTTACTTGTGCTTTTTCTGAATTTACAAGGTAAAGAGGGATTATTCATCTAAGGGTGCCTTAATCATGAAAGGGTGGAGTGGTTTCCCTTAACCTTCAATAACGTTCTCTTTTCTCTATTGTTTGATGTTAATATGATAAATGATGATGTGAAATTCGTGTTTGATGTCATGGTGCTTTATGTCAATGAGTTAATTAATTTAATGATGAGTTTATGCAGAAATTGGGTGTTTTAAGGTATGAACATAATTGAGTTAATTCATGATAAAATGATGGATTAAGTGTTTAATCAGTGAGTAACTGATGTATTAATCATAGTATGATATGTATATGATGTTTCCTGTTCAATTTGGGTGACTAAGGATCAAAATTGGAGCTTTGATAGGGATCCAATGGCAAAATTGCACTTCTGTTTTTTGCAGATCAGAACGATCTCGCGTAGCGAGTTTCGCCTGGTGAGAATAGCAACACTGAGTTGTTGTTTTCGACTCAAATTATTGTAACTTGAGTTTTGTGACTCAGATTGAGGTGCGGTTGAAGCGTTAGTAAGCTAACGCGCAGAGCTACCACTGTTACAAAAAACACATATAATGACGGTTGCGAAATATGTAACACCCGAGGCCGAAGATGGCGAATAGTGGATGTAACACTCGAGGCAGAAGAGGGCGGAGAGTGGTCACCAAATTCACATCAGAATGAGAGGGATCCTGAGGTTGTGTAGGTATGAGACTGCATGGTTGAAGGAAGGCTTATAAGGATTGATTGGTACTACCTATACCAATAATATGCATATTCTTTTTGGTAGCCTAATAAATAAGAACTCCATAGTTGATGAGGTTTGACTCGGAGTAGTATTTGGATGGGTGACCTTCTGGGAAGTTTCCCGAAAAGCGTGTGAGTGAGGACAAAGCATTTTGAAAAAACAGATGTTAGTTTGTGGGTCAGACAGTAATCCTAAAAGCAGTATAAGGCATTGCAAAATACATATAATGATGGTTGCATGTTCATTGTTAGGTAGCGTGTGATTGTATGTATGCTGGTTTCCACAACGGGCGTGTGATCGTGGTTATAAATTAGGTGACGCGCTACCTATCACAACAGTTATATTAAATAACCATGGTGAAATCACTTGCTTTATATATATATATATATATATATATATATATATATATATATATATATATATATATATATATATATATATATATATATATATATATATGCTTTTATATATTTTTCCATTTTTTAACCTGTATTTTTGTGAATCGTATCATACTAGAAAAAACAACACGCATTTGTGAATCATATCATACCAAAAATTGTATTACATTAAAGGCAATTATTAATTCATGATTAACATATACATCATATCATCTAATTAACTAAATACAATGTCCTTTAATTATTTTTACTCTTAAATAATTTCATTCCATAATTATTGTATTATTTTGACTCACACAATAACATAAACAATTGGCCTGCACAATTGATACATTGACTCAAACACTTGCTAAATTAAGGCATGCCAACTAGGTGGTACATTGATTTATGAAGCTAAATTTTTACTGGTAATAATACATTAAGCAACTAAAAGCTCTTGCCTGAATTAATAATAGCTTTGTGTTCCATAATTCAATTTTAAAATCAATTAAATACATGCACGCATATTAGTCCGGTCATACTTTGACACATTACAATATATTGGATACATAAAGGGCAGTCTTCAATCTTCATGCCTAGTTGAATTCGTGCAGTTCTCAAGGTCTTTGTCTGATTTAGAATCCAGATTTCATTATGTCCTTTACAATATCCTCTACCTTCATTATTTTTTCAGGTTTAAGATTCTTGATAAGAATCTTCTTATAGCTTGTTCTACTAGACGGTTCAATAATAGTAATGTGGTCCGTAACAACTTCAGCTTCCTTGGCTTTGTTCAACCATAAATCTAACATATCAATAACCTTCTTTAAAACCTCAATCTCTTGGACAAGTTTGCTCCCACTAGCTTGATCTTAATTTATGTTAAGAGAAGGATCTAAAATCTGAGAGTATGATAGGTCTAGATGGTGTCAAAGTGGTCGTAGGGCAGAAAAACACTTTTTCAAAACCTAAACCTAAAGCTTATCCAAACCTAAAGCCTGTCCAAACCAACAACAAAACATGTGAAACCAAAGTAAATAATATGATTATCATGTGAAAATCATGTGAAACATACAACAACAAAAAACCCATAAACTCTCGAACAAGAAGATAATAATATGAAAATCATGTGAAACATAACAACAACATACACGAAAACGAGGGAATAAGGAAGAAAAAGAATATCTTTATGTATGAAGAACAAGATTGAGCCTATACTGTAAAATAAGAAAGCTAATGATGAAGAAGAAGAGAGAAAATGCGTGATAGGGTTTTGTTGTGAGAGATATGGCGTTACTGTCAAAAAGAGAGAGCTAATTCACTTATATATGGGTAAACAATTTCACCACGGTTGTATTCAAAAACCGTGATGAAATGTAATACCTTTCACAACGGTTAACATTATCAACCGTGGTGATAGGTATTTTAATTTTAATATGTATATCATATTACAAGGACAACACTCATTGTAATGAAAAAGTAGAAAATTGTTGGAGCTAAGATTCAAACCCTGTCACCCCATGAATGTATAATCACGGTTGATTGTTTTGACCGTAATGAAATGTATTTTTGCAAATATAAAAATGTAAAACGCGTCAAAAAATGAGGTATTATCAGGGTTAATTATCAGGTCGTTGTAAGTTAGTGTTACCAAAGGTATATTTTGTAGTATTGTACCTTATGCTAATGCCTTGTGAGATAAATTGATATATTCGAGTGATGTGTGGATGTATGTTCGATGTGTGAATATATGTTGTGAAATGAAAGTTTAATTGTGTGAGTTATTGTACATGCTTGTCGATGATTGATGAGATGAGTAGTTCAGAGTGAAACCTATCAGTGATGTATTGAATGCATGATTGTTCACAGTTAGAAGTGTGGTTGTAATCACTGTTGTGTTGTTGTTATTACGTGATTATTTATAGTCAGAGCAGGGTTGTATTCATTGCTATTTTGTTGTTGTTGTTGCATAATTGTTGATAGTCAGATGTGGGGTTTTATTCATTATTGTATTGTTGTGATTGCATTATTATATTCCATGCATCATATGTTGTTGTTGTTGTGAAAGAGGCGAGTCACAAGTTCAGAGAGGGGACTAGTGACTTGTTCAAAGTTTAGAGTATGGGCTTGGAGCTCAAAGTGGGGGCTCGGGGTTCAAAGAGGGGACTCGATTCGTAAGAAGAACCATTTGTTGAGTCGATACCAAATGTATGAGTTGAGTCAATGTTGCATTATATTACATAACAGTTACGCATATGAGATGTTTGAGTGTTGTTGAATACTCTTGTAATGTGATGAATAACATTGTGATTGGTGATTGATTGTGATGTGGGTGAAATATAAATATGTGATATTGTGTTGCATGTTTAATATGTGTATGATTTGTGATGTGTGGATATACCCTGATGTTTTGTGCATCAATTATCATTTGAACGTATTCTCTCCCCGCCCTCTTTTTGTGTTGTTGCATCTATACTCCTCTAGAGTATAAACAATTAGATACCTCAGTAGGATTTTGATGAAGAGGATGGTGTTAAAATTAAAGGACAAAAATTTTAATTTCGTGTTGTTTGTATTAAATTTAAAATTCTTTTATAATTAAACATAATATATTATCTATTAATAATTTAGAAATGCTAAGTATCATAAAATAAAGGCTTAATACCTTTTTTAGTCCCTTACCTATACCTCTAGGTCCATTTTGGTCCTCTTTCTTTTAAAAGTTCTAATTTGGTCCCTCACGTTATCAAACAGAATCAAACAAGTCCTTTCCGTCAAATATTGATAAACGACGTTAGAAATAAGGGATGTGGCAGCTGAGGTGGTGACAGAAAGGACGTGGCAGCTGAGGTGGCGACAGACACTACAAGAAAAATAGTGTTTTGCGACACATTGATTGCGACAGTTCCATAAAAACCGTCGTCATTTGTAAGTTACGGAGGTTGCCACGACGGTTTTAGACAACCGTCGTTAAATTTAAAAAAAAATCAATTTTCTGACACTTAATTTGCGACAGTTCTAAAAAAATTGTCTCTAAAATATGCTTGCGACAGTTACTACGGCTGTTTAGTGCAACTGTCGCTATTTATTACGTTAATTTTTAAATATTAAAACACCAAAATTGAGAGGTCCTTCAACATAGAAGTATATCAACAGGTTTGCGACAGTTGTAAGAACGGCCTCCGCAAATCATTCTTCTAATTTTTATTAACC
The DNA here is from genome assembly GCA_022829125.1 of Lathyrus tuberosus. Taxonomy (NCBI): domain Eukaryota; kingdom Viridiplantae; phylum Streptophyta; class Magnoliopsida; order Fabales; family Fabaceae; genus Lathyrus; species Lathyrus tuberosus. The sequence continues at coordinate 829,094 of JALAZF010000094.1, read as the reverse complement.
CTCTTTCTGCTTCCCTTTACATTTTTATGATACTCGTTTTCCCCCATAAACTCTATATTTCTCCCCAAATCACAATCCCTCCATCTCAATATCCGTAATCGATTTCTGAAAATAATTTCTCCCCCAAATCGCATTCTGTCAAGTCCTTCAATTCTCCTACTCTCTTGGACAAATGATGGCAAACACTCATCTTTGATTTGATGTTACAAGATGAAAAATCCCCTTATTACTTTCGATTTTCATCAGGTTTGTCAATTTTCTTAATTTTGTTTATGAGTTTTAATGATTTTTAATTCTTTTGACCTAAATGCTTAGTTTCGGTGATGCATAATTTAGAAGTTTGTTTGTTCAGCCGATGAAGTGGTGGTGGCGAGTGTTCAATTCCAAGGTGGTTCTTCAATTTTTTCATTTTTGAGTTTTAGCGGGATTTAATTTCAACGAGGTTAGTTCAATTTTCTATTTTTTAATTTGATTCCTCTTCCCCTAGTTATGTTTTTATTGATAATTTTTTACCTAAGAATATTCATGCTTCTTCTATGGCGCTGTATCCTATTTTGATGTCGAGATTGGAGGGTTTTCTGGTGCCATTGTACCGTTCTCTGCACACCACCGCCAAACTGTTATAATCAAAACCATGGTGAGTTGAATGAGGGTGATAATTTGAATTCTAATTCAGGTGTTTGCAGAAGCTCGCGGGTTAGGCGTGTTCCGGTCGTGCTTGATGCCTCTCCTTCGCCCAAGAAGAAACGACAGAATTTGGGGAAATAAGTAATGGTGAAGAGTGTGGAAGGTGATAAAAGTTTAGGGAGAGAAAGTGGGGGTTCTTTTGGTGTGAGATGGAGTTTGAGGTCGAGGTCAAGGGGTAAGAATATGAGTTTTAACTAAACAACTAGATAATAAAGGTTTTGTTGATAAGGAGGTTCAGGTTGAGGAAAATGTATCGAAAGATGAGAATATTGGTAGGAATGATGAGTTGAAACAAGCATCAAAAGACAAGTTTGGGTACCGATGTATTAAAGAGGGAAGACGATGTGGTTTGTGTGGAAGAGGGAGCGATGGTAAGCCTCCAAAAAGTTTAACTCAAGATAATGGTAAAAGTGAGAATGAAGATGAAGGATTCTGAAGGATTCTGAACTTTAATGATGATGAAGGATTCTGAACTTGAAATTATACTTGATCTGGCGACGTCAAACACAATGTTTGAAGTTTTGTGTGATTTTAAAGCATTTGTCCGGTGGTGTAGAACTATGAGCTTGTCTTCACTCTATTAATTATCTCTTTTAGTGTCTATATAGAAAAAGTTAAAGTTAAAAGGGATGTTGATTGTTGTCATCTTCTGATTCTGATTTTCAACATTTCCGGTGAGATTTTTGATTTCCCTTCACACAAGCCACAACTTAGTCTCCTTATTGCATGAACACATGCTAATTAATTGTATTATTGGCTAAATAAATGACTGGATTTCTAGTAGTGTCGTAGCATAGTTGTAAATGTTGTGGCAAAATATAGAAAAATGTGGTCCAAATTTCGGTTTTGAAGGTGTTATTGAGACCACAAAATCATTGTTATTTTAGTCTTTTTAATCTTTTATGTATCAGTTTAAAATATATAGATACTTCTATTTAATATATCTTGCTTTGGTGTTAACAAGAAGACTCATATATTATGTATGTATACAAGAATCAATTATACTTTTGGGAGTGGTTTGCATCTCCAATGCATATAATATTCGGTTCGACCGGTTGAAGCACACAAAACACTCCAATATGTTGATTTTGAAAAATAATTTTTATGCCGTTTATGTGTGTGTTATAATTCCTGGCTGGGCCACACCATCCATTACTATTATAGTATATATCCATTTTCCAAGTCTTATCTTTTCTTTCCTTTTCCTCTTTAAATATAACGTCATTGACTTCAATTATTATTATAATTATTTGTCTTTGTAGGATTTTACTTTATCAAAATGCTTTCACTCATCTTAGTTTCTGAAATTCATGAATTATTGACATATCTCAACTTCACTTTTTCCTTGTTAACATTAACATGAACACTTTCTCTCAATTTCTCTTCCTTTCACTCACATTCACTTGGTTCATATCTCTAACAGCTTTTGCTGCTACTACTATCCACCCCGATGAAAGTATGATTTGTATTTATAGTATCATTCATTGCTCACTTTTCTCTTTCTTTTCCAGTTTCTTTTTGTTTAATCTAAGGATTCTTGTTAATATCATGTATTTTTTTTTGTTCATTTAGAAATTATGTATATTTAAGCTTTGAATTGTATATATAGAGAAAGCTCTTGAAGATATAGCTAAATCACTTGGTAAGAAGGATTGGAACTTTGATATTGATCCATGCAGCAACAAACCTAATTGGGTTACGCCTCCCATACTCCATATCTATGAAAACAATGTCACTTGTGATTGCTCTATTACTGGTGATAACTTCTGCCATGTTATTTGGATGTAAGTTTCTTTTTCTTGGAACTAGCCCTTTGCTATCACCATTTTTAATCAATTTTGTTTTTAATCTTCGATTTTGTTTATACTGGTACTTAAGATTTCATATTGATACGGATTTAGATCGGTTACTACCATGTAACAAAAGAGTTAATTGGGCTAAATGAGGTCTGTTAGACTTTTTTATTTATCCATGGACAAAGAAGTAAAGGTGATTGATTCGAGAGAATTTGACCTGTGTTTATGTGATTATGTTATCAGCTCGGTTTTAACTCTCAGTACACATGGAATCGGTAAGTGATTATGTTATCAACTCGGTTTTAACCTGTGTTGCAAATAGTGGATGCTGCGTAGCAAAATTTGAACAAATCCTCATTTAGTGCAAAGCGTTGGCAAATAGCATAGCGGTGCTGTAGTAAAATAGTGTGGTTCTCTCGGTTTGTGAGATTTATATGTTCCATTGCTTTGCTAAAAGTTCTACATTTAGGTGTTTAGTTTATTTCATCAATGTTACCAAATTGTCACATTGTTTTCACTTTGTTTCCGTCATTCGTTCTTTTGAATAGGAAATGTATGCAAATTGAATTTGATTGTCATTTGTAGATTGATTTATGAGTCTTTTTGTCATGAATAAGGTTCCATTTGGTAGCTAACTCCTGCTGGTAAACGTTGTGCCTTATGACACTTTGGCGCCAACTCCTGCTGATAAATGTTTACGGATTATCTTTTTTTTTTTCTGTTTTGTGTTTGATGATTTGATTTTGTAACTTGTGTTATGTTAAGATGGAATGATTTTGTTTTATTTACCTGAAACTGAATTGGTTTTCAGGTTCTTCTGAGATTAAGAATCTCTTGGATAAGCTTGTGGTGTTGATCGAAGCTTAATGGAGGCTTGGGGACAACTATGGGTTGCACTGGTCCAAAGTATGTCTTTGGAGGCTATGTGTGAAATTTAATTGCAGCAGTTACAAACTGGAGCCCACCAAGGACTCTAAGTGTTTGGCCAATATAAAGGAAGAGCTGGACACTATTGTTCAATGCCAGTTACCCTGACTCCTCCTTCTTCTTTTTCGAATCACATGAATCCTAGGCATATCTGATTGAATCTAAATTATTTTGCCAAATATTTTGCTAGTGGTACTGTCTATGTAATGTTAATTTGTTGTACACACCTTCCAACTCTTTATGACTTAAATCTCTATGGTTGGATCTGATAACTTAATAGTATTTTTTTTACAGATTTTGAAGGCGTGCCATTTCCTTGTAATTGTTACTGTAGTTCAACTGTTACTATAATAACAAAAAAATTGAGTGCAGATTTTTTTTTTAAAAATATTTGCAACTTGCGGCGGTTCAAACCGCCACAATATACCTTAGATTTTTTTTTAAAAAATATTTGCAACTTGCGGCGGTTCAAACCGCCACAATATACCTTCGCAATAAAAAAAATCATTAAGCAAGTTAAGACGGTTAGAAACCGTCACAAATTCGAGATTACGGCAGTTAACTATCCGTCGTGAAAATAACGACGGTTTGCACGACAGTTTTCACAATCGTCACAATATGGCCTCACGACGCACGTTTCCGCGACAGTTCTAAAACCGTCGTAACTTGCAAATTGCGAGGGTTCTAACCGTCGTAATCTGCCAAAATGAACCGTCGCAATTTGCCAATTTTCTTGTAGTGAGAAAGGACATCGCAGCTGAGGTGACATAATTATTTTTTTATTATTACATTTAATAATTAAATGATTTTATTGATAATTAATTTTCACAAACTTTAATAAAAAGTTTTTGGGCCTGAAGCTCATATTCTTTAAAATAGCAATCCATTAGTCAAGCTTTATTGGTATTGGGTGAACAAGTTGTTTATAAACACTAATGCTTGTTACTGCAATTTCGATGTGGGACTCATCATTGAGAAGAATAAACACTAATGCTTATTCTTGCAAGATGCTAGAAGTGAGATCTAAGAACTAACATCATTATTTCATGTCAAAATACATGTCCAAAATCCTTACACAATATATATGAGAAATTACGACACTGACCTCTTCCTTAATGCTCTTAGTTTTGTTTCACCTTCATGGCTGGTATATTCTTTGCAAAAACTCACCGCTTTAACTTCTTCGAACCTTTTTTTTGTTGCTGCAAAATTTAGCATCATGATATATTTTACTGATTAGAAGCTAAAGAGGGGTAGTAAATCATGATAATTGATCTTTTTTGCAGCTTCATACATTATCATTAGTCACAAAATTTAGACATCTTAGATTTATCATACAAAATAATTGAACTTGTTGCAGCTTCATGAATGATGAATTGGATAGTCTATATATATATATCAAAAAAACGATGCATACCAGCTTTGAATCAGTTGCGGTTGTAGGAGATGGTGTTTTGATTTTATCACTACCGGAGACAACCTCGTCCATGCTTTGTCCCTATCGTCTTATATCTACCACCAGAAGCAACAAATCCAGGGCATGGTCTGTGACGCCCCCGATCTATACCCCCAATTAACACGCAATTAAGGCGGTAAAAAGAAAATTCGGAAATTGATCAGAGTATATTTGAAACATCATGGCATAGAAAGGGAGAATCACATCAAAGTAACCAAACACATAACATGCAACACCTGCCCATAATGATATGCAACTGTGGGGTAGCAATCACACAGAGGAAACTTTGTTCCTTACACCCACTTTTCAGAAATTAGAATTAAAGCGGAAAATCTAAAATCTGAATAACACATATACATACATGTATACATATAAAAAGTTTGTCATACATCAGGTATCATATGTACAACCAAAATATATACATCAGATATACAAAATAATAGCACGCGGCCACCCTAACTACCCGGAGTCACATATCAGAGCCGACCGACCAAAATAATGAAGACGCAACGCTTCACAAAAAGGAATACCTCCAGCAGCTCTAATCTGCAACGCCTCATAGAGCGTTATAAAACAGCAGAAGGGTGAGAAACAACCATAATATAATTGTATAAAATTATATAGTAACACAAACATTCACAAGTAAACACATTTCTCACCACCGTTGCACCATAATTTCTCATAGATCAAACATAACATAATACGGCACAATTCTCAAGCATTGACACCACTACACATCAAACATACAACATACACGTAATCACCAACACAATCACACATATTCCATTTCATTAATCACATTCACAATTCCATGCACAAATGACTCATGATGAATGCAAATGCACATAGATCGACACAACGACTCTATGCACATGCCATGCGGTACCGACTTCCTTTGTCACGTCATGTCACGTCATTAGTCCACTCAGGAACTATTGGAACCATCGCTCGTTACTGAGAATCTCAAGTAACTCCCCGTCGGGCCTACGATGTTCACCCGTCGCTTTAAGTCCTCAGGCATCGCCTCATATTTTCGAGGCCCACGACGTTAAGGATTGCTTTAAGTCTCCAAAGGAGCCCACAATCGTCTATACCCATCGCTTTAAGTCCTCAGGCATCGCCTCATATTTTCAAGGCACGCGATGGTATAGCATATTCCCTCAGGAATCAAACCGTCACTCAGGACGTTTCCACAATGCACATTATGATGCTTGGCATACAATGACTCATGACACTCACATTGCATCCATGCACACATTCATAATCATGCATAAATCATCAAATACAACACTTAGCATTTCTTGCCTTTCGGCCACAACTTATCCTCACAACAGCATATAAGGCATACATATCCAAAGCACACACATATAGCATAATACATGACAATTATGCACCATTAAAACGACAAAAGTCGACCATTGACACTATTCACATTTACCGACAAAATAAAATTGGCCAACAAATTCTAAACCATCTTAATAAGAAAGTACAGCTCAATGGCTTTCCAACGCATCAAACCACGCCTCAAACCGAAACACAGATCAAAAGTTATGCAGAAAACAAAATTGCACGAACAGCACTGTTCGCTGGGCGAACCTCCCTCGCGAGCATTCGCTAGATGCTTCGCTAGGCGAACGTCCCTCGCGAGCATTCGCTAGCTCCTTCGCTAGGCGAATGTTCCAGCGAACCAAGTCAGAACCAAACAGAGCCAAAAACACCCAAAGTTCGCTAGGCGAACACTCTAGCGAACCTTCGCTCATGCCTTCGCTAGGCGAATGCCCGTAGCGAACCTTCGCTACCCTTCGCTGAATGGTTCGCTAGGCGAACCCGCGAAAACCTCACTCGCTGCCACCTTCGCCCCAGGTTCGCTAGGCGAACCAGGGAAAACCCAGAATTTTTTCTGCGCTGTCAAAACCCCAAAAATCCATATTTCTCCAATCAAAACCTTTCCAAAACACCATATATCAATCAGAACCCAAAACAATCATGGCAACGAACACTCTACCACATTTACGTCGATTTCCAACCGTTAAACCATCGATTCTCACAATCCGACCTAAAATCAAAAGCTATAAAACACCACCAAAACACACACACACACATACATAACCATACACAAGTATAATATAATCGAGTTCCGCACCCTTACCCGATTAAATCGACTCTAGAACTTGATCTTGATGATTTTTCCACTCTTTTCTTCAATTTCTCTCTTTTCTTCTTTCTCTTTTTCTTTCTATTTTTCTTTTTCTTTCTATCTTACTAACTTAATGAAAATATCTATGAAATGTCCAAAATACCCCCACACTCAAATATCTCACAAACGATCCCAAAACGTGATAAAATATATCCCCGTCGAAAAATAACATATTTTCACATAAAAGTCAGAAATAAAATAATATAATAATAAAATAATCCAAAAAGACTCAATAAAACAAAGTTGGCAAAACGGGGCGTTACATGGTCCGTAAGCCTTAATGGGCCACCATCCAAAGCCAGACACAGTTGCAATCCCGCCTTGCATCCTTCCTTCACCGTTGCATCCTCTCTCTATTTCTTGTTTTCCCCATGCTTTACAACCACTGTTAAAACATGTTCAGAAAGTATATACCTTAAAATGATGTGTACTGTGTGCCCTATCAAACTTCCAAATTACAGCATAAAAGGTTGTGTAAATAATTTGTGATTAATTTCCTGTCAGTTGTTGTATTTTGCTCCACCTTCCAATAGGGTACTTCATATTAAAAAGAATCGCGGTTTGTATGAACAACAACAACAATGGGGAACTCCTGCACTGTTTTGCAGCAGAAACGTTATATTTCACAATAAGTATGCCAAGATCATTGGACTATTTGGGTTTGGAAGAGTCTAAGATGACAATGCTCATATTTTTAAAAGTGCCTCTTTGCAGTTAGATTTATTATAGGTCAGGATCTTCTTTTAATTATTTAGTCACATTTGGTTTGAGGCAACTTTCAGAGATAGCTTACATCATCATTTGCACATTAGTTGCCTATCAGTTCTAGAACATAAACTGGCTTACAGATATTGGAACTTAGTTTTGAGGAATAACATTACCAGCTGCTGCAATTGGAGAACAATCTAGTATAGCGTGACCAGCTTTGATGAATAACATGACCAGCTGTTGCAATTGTAGATCTACTGTTTTGTTTCTACTTTGTTTTTTATATGTTAGTTTATAAAATAATGATGTTAGTTCTTAGATCTCACTTCTGGCACCTTGTAGTTTGTTTGGGTTTTGTTGCAGAAGCTTTTCGTAAAGGCCTACATCGAATTTGCAATAACAATGTTGAGTGTTTATAAAGCACTTGTTCACACCTTATAATAAATCTTGAATAATGGGCTTCTAGTGTAAAGAGCATGGGCTTCAAGCCCAAATATTTAATCTCAAAGTTTGTGAAAATTAATTTAAATAATAATTCTGCCACCAAAGCTAGCTGCCACGTCCTTTATGTCGCCACATCAATGGACCAAAATGGAACTTTTAAAAGAAAGATGACCAAAATGGACTAAAAAGGATATTAAACCTAAAATAAATTTTTGGAAAACTCATAGTTTTTTATTAATAATTATTATATATTAACAACATATATATATATATATATATATATATATATATATATATATATATATATATATATATATATATATATATATATATATATATATATATATATATATATATATATATATTGTGATTGAAGAGGTACAAAACCCATTAAAATTTACACATGAACATCCCCCATAATAGATACCCCTCAAATCCACAACATACCATTTGGACACCTATATGGGACAAGACTCACAAAAATAATTAGTTATGGTGTCATCACTACCCTCTTTCTAAATAATTATTAAGTTTTTTTTTTTGACAAATTACATTTAAAATTATATAATTAATAATTAACAAAATTTAGATATTAAAATATATCATTTTTCCAAGTGCAGAAAATTTTAAAGTCCTTAAATTTAATATTATAAAAGAAATAAATAAGTTATAAAATTAAATTTCTAATTCTAAATAAAATTTTGCTAATTTTGAAATTTCTAACTTTATATACAAAAACTAATAATTCAAAGGAATTAATTGAAATGCACTGACAGTGTAAAATAATTTTACATTGTCAGTTAATTATAACCGTTGGATGTAAAGAGAAGTTTGACTTTTAATTTAATAATCTGTAAAGTAACCTAAATGGATGATGGTGATGTATTGACAGTGTAAAACTTTTTACACTGTCAGTATATAGTAATTAAACTCTAGTTCAAAAGGTAATAGTCTGTATTAAATACTTCTGAATTTTGAAATATAATATATTTAAACAATGAATTTTTAAAATTATTAGTTTTCTTTTTTAATATATAAAATTACAAACTTTAAAATTAGTATATTTTCATATAAAATCAAAAATTGCATTTATCACATAACAATAATAAAACTCAGATAACTCTTCTTCGTCTTTTGATTTTTAAAGTCTCATCTTTTTTCGGTTGAATCTCATTTGGAAAATAGTAGAAGAAAACAAATCAAACTCTCATTTTATATAACTGTGATTTTTTGTTGATTATATATATATATATATATAACATATCATATGAGAATGTCATTTTTAGATAAGAATATGAGAATGAATTTGAATTATTAGATTTTAAAATAAATGGTGGAGATTATGCGTTAGTTTTTTTTTCTCTCTCCTTCATCATTTATTTTAATAATGGATGAGAGAGAAAAACAAAAACCACACATAATCTCCACCATTTATTTTAAAATCTAATGATTCAAATTCATTCTCATGTTCTTACATAAAAATGACATTCTCATAGGATATATATATATATATATTGAATAATGAATATATTAAATGATATTAATTAGATTTATTTGTACTTATATTTTTTAGATGCATAAAAATAATTTTATACTTATATTTGATAAAAAAAAATATAAAATATCAATAAATTAATATAGCATGGTTACAATTTGGAAAAATAGAATATTTACATTACACCAATTATAAAAAATTTATCCTTTAATTCTTTTTAGATATTTTTGTAGAAAAGAATCATTTAATGAATGTCATCGAAGGGCATAACTCATAGAACAATAATTTATGATAATATTCTGTATCTTAACGGGATTTATTTTGGTTTTTTAATTTTAAAAAAAAATCATATTTGATTTTTAACTCTTTCAAATATTATATATTAGTCATTTCTATTTAATTAGCGACGAATGTAAAGAGTGATTTTTGAATTTTTTTTATCACTAATAAGACAAAAAAGAATAATATGAAACGTTAAAAGTTAAGAGACTAATATGAACCTTTTTTTTAAATTAAAGAACTAAAATAAACCCCAAAATTAAAATACGAGACAAAAAAATATTAAACCTTAATTTTATTACTTCAAAAAATGAGAATATTTATAATTTTATAATTGAGATTTATTATAATTTATCATAAACACCGTACATTGTCTTTTAATAACTTCGAAATAAAAATAAGAATAATTATAATACGGAAATTATAATATTTTTACACTTCAGTATTTTATTTATTTTTAAATGAATTACTAAAACATTATGTTGAATTTATAGCTCATACATATGATAACTATTTGTCACTAATCCCTTAATTAAATTTAGTTATTTTATATAACTTAATTAAAAAATAAGAATAATCATACTAAATAGTTATAATTCATTATAAAAATAATTTACGATACAAATGTTTGTATTTAAAAATTACTTCAAATTCTTATTAAAAAAATGACTTAGAATTAATATATTTTAAATATCTTCAACAAAACAATCCGAATAATTCTAATTCTTTCATACTTCTATGCGTTCATGTTGTTTTTAATTTTAAAAATAAGTCATTAAATAGTGAAGTTGGAGGTTGGCAAGATCTATCTCAATTGATATTGTCAGACCGAATATCTTCAACCGATTTCAAAGTTTAAATTTCACAACCGTGTAAAAATATTTGGTACTAACAATTAGCTAAATTTTATTTTCATCAAATCTTTTAAATAAACAAGATAATGATTATATTATACTAATTATAATTTAATTAAAATTATACTAAAAAAATTATAACAATTATTCATACTTGACATTTATTTGTTACTAATCAGTTAGTTAAATTTTATTTTCTTTAAAACTTCTAAATAAACAACATAATGATTTTATTATGCTAATTATAATTTAATTAATATTATACAAAACAATATTTGAAATTAAAGAATTACTTAAAATGTTTGTTTTTAAAAAATATTTGACATAGGGAACAATTATAATGTTTTCCACACTTTAATATGTCCATGTTGTTTTCCATAAATAAGTCTTTAAATAGTGTCATTTGAAGATACAATTCATATACAAAACAATTGTTTATGTTAAGAGTAATTTTTGGCTTAATTCATTTTTTTTCCTTAATTTAATTTATTGTTTCGCTTTGATCCTTCAGTTAAAATTTTTTACAGTAAAGTCCTTTAAAATAATGTTGCTAGTCAAATTAATCCATTCCGTTAAATTTTGAGAAAAAACATTAAACCGTGCATACGTGGCAGTCTACTTGGCACTATCTTCTCTTATCTGGCTTTTTGTTTTGTTTATTAAATTTATTATTAAACATATGAAACAATGTTCATAAATTACATTATTTGATTATTATTATTATTATTATTATTATTATTATTATGGGATTAATTGCTATGCACTGACAGTGTAAAAGATTTTACACTGTCAATTCATCACCATCATCCGTTTGTATGACTTTATAAGTTTTTAAAATAAAAGTCAAACCACTTTTAACATCTAACAGCTATAATTTGCTGACAGTGTAAAACTTCTTTACACTGTCAGTGTATTTCAATTAAATCCTATTATTATTATTATTATCAATTTATGTTCCTCTCTTTTTCAAATCTCTTTTTCAAAATCCTAGCAGTCACCTTCTTCTCTCTCACTCTTCTTAAATCTTCCTCTATTTGAAGAAGATGTCTTTGTTAAATCTTCTTATTCTTCACAATATTCAGTAGAAAAATACCATATATTCTTCAAATTCAAATAATAAAAACAAAATTAGCAAATTTATTTACTTTTTTAAAAAAAAGTCTTGGCTCTTCAAGTCCAACCACCTTAACCCTGAATCTTCCAATCTTCACCCCGTTGTCATCAATTTCTCTCTGTCGCCGCTCTCCACAGTCGTCGATCACAACCTCAAGGAAAATCTATGGTGACGGTTCGCAATGCTCGTGTGGAGGTCGTGGCGTCGACAAGGTAACATTCAATTTTGTTTAACGATGACTTTGGTTGTATTGTTAGTTCTTTGAGTTTCACAGATCATGTTGGTTGTTGTGTCTGTGTTGTTGGTGGAAAAGCGGCAACGAATGTAGAAAATGGTTCTGAGTGGTGGTTGAAGGGTGCTTGAAGAGGCGCGACGACTTGTTGATTCTCTGTTTCTTTCTGCTAATGTTTTTTTTTTCTAGATTTCTTTGCTTCTTAAATTTTTTGAGTCATTGATATCATCATGGTTGTTGTATTGTAGTTATTGTAACAAATTCATTGTTGAAAGTTCACGAATATTGTTGCATAACAATGCGAATGGTTGTTGTTATGAGATGTATAGTGGTGTATGTTAGGAATGATGAATAGTGTAGAGTGGTTTTGTGTTGCTATTAAAGAGGCACTTGATCAACTCAGTGAAATTGATGGTCCACTTTTTGATAAGCTTTGTTTGGTTTTAATATTTGTTGAAGATGCTAATGTTAATGAGAAAAGTAATTTTTCAAATCTGCAAGTGGTTTTTATTGGTACTTTCTCAATTAAACATTGTTGTGTATTGCTGGTGTTCTTAGTTATACTTGTATAAATATTAAAATTTGACAGAAGAAGAATTGTAGTATTAATGAAAGAAGAATTTTCATATTTTTTTAAAGCATTATTAACCATTTTTGTAAGCATTTATTTAAAATATTAATTTTTAAAATAAATTTGCTGACTCAGTATCCTAGTTGTCATGCCACGTGCAAAAGTTAACGGTTTTTCTGAAAAACTAATGGAAGAAATCAATAACACTAACGAAATTGTTTTAAGGGACGAAAGTGTAACATTTTTTTAATTAAAGGATCAAAGCAAAATTTTAAATTCAGTTAAGAGATTTGGGGACTAATTATACTTTAATTATTTTATATCTTTTGAATAAAATGAAAATAATTACTTGAAATTGGTGTTTTTAATATATTCAACATAAAAAAATTATAATACACAAAATTTTTAAGTATTTTTACACTTCAATCTTTTCTCGTATTATTTCTAAAAATCACTTAAGTTTTTCTAGAAATTACTTAACAAAAAGTGTTGTAGGAGTTCTTAATTCATACATAAAACAGTCATTTAACATTAATTAATTAACTAATTAAATATAATATTTTAAATAAAAAATAAAAATAATTAGAAAATAATTTTTATAATTTATTATAAAAATCATACATACAAAATAAATATTTGTCTACAAATAATCACTTAATTCATAAAATAACTTTAAACATAATAAATTAATTAAAAAAATCAACTTTTTTTTTTGAAAAACCAAAAATGCAATTCAATAAAAGAGCATAAGATATGCTATAATGCCTACATAGTCAAAATAATACAGTCAAAAGAATAAAAGCAAAAGAACGCACTCTCACATAAGTCATAGGGTATGTTTGTTTCCGCGGTGAAAATGCACTAGACGTGCGTTTGAGGCTAGAAGCTATAATTTGTAGCTTCTTTTTTCACTGTGGCAATGCTTTGGACGCAGATCAAAACATGCTAATAGTCTCACAGAGGCAACTAAATAGCTAAGTTGTTGAAGCAAAGTTGCGCTCCTAACAATAACAAATCTACCAAAGAAATAGCAGTGCAGTCACTTTCAACAGAACCAGCAACATTTCATGTTGAATTGTAATTTCTTATGTCAAAGTAGGTTGTTGAACAAGAATTAGGAAGTTGTCGAATAGCCTAGTCTATGTCGAAACACCTAATTGTCGAAGTGTCGAGGAGTTAGTCTCGACATAGGTTTTGTCTTAAACTTAATTTTGTAGTGTTGGCAAAATTAGGTATTTTGGGTTTTTGTTTTTGGGCTTTACTTAGGGAGCAAGCAAGCAAAATCTATAAATATGAAGTAACCATATTATTGTAGTGTGATTCATTTGAATAAAATTAAAGTTTTGAGAGCTGAGAGTTACTCTGCAAAAATTCTTCTTCCTCAATTTAATTTGCTTTTCTTGTCTTCATCACTGTTGTGCAACAATACAATCTTGCAACCAAGGTTGGTTGATTCACTCGAGTGAAGAGTGAAGAACAAGAAAAAAATTTAATCGGTTGATTGAATCTTGTTCATCAAGATTGATTCGAAATTACTCAAAGTCTTGGGTTTAATTCCAACATAATGTTAGAACAATATTTGATTCTGCAAGATATCTCTTTGTTTTGATAATAACAAAGTTGTATTTGTGTGAGAACAATTTTGGTACTCTAACGTTTTTTTTCTTAAGTATTGACAAACAGGTTCTGACTCTGATAAAGATAACTCTGACTCTAATAAAGATAGCTCTGACTCTGATAGAGATAATGTGAAACTTCACTCTCAAATTCTCAAAAGTCGCTTCTGCATCAAAGAAGCAAGATTGCTTCTGATCTACTGTGCTTCAGAAAGACTCTAAGAAAATAATATGTTGCTGCTGCAATGTTCTCTTGGATTCTGGCTCTGAATATAACTCTGATACTTATCTTCTGAATACTAAGTGCTAACGACTCTGAAGACAAGGTTCTGATGAACAACGTTCTGAAGACTCTGAAGACTTAAGTTTCTGAAGACCAAGTTCTGAAGACTCTGAAGATAAGGTTCTGCTGAACAAGTTCTGAAGACTCTGAAGACTTATGGGTTCTGAAGAAGGAGTGTTGAAGACTCTGAAGACAAGGTTCTGCTGAACAAGTTCTGAAGACTCTGAAGACTCAAAACTCTGAAGACCCAGTGATTCATTCTCCTGATCATGCTTCAATCATATCAATTCACAAGCCTATGATGGATAGAAGAAGATGAAACGTTTGTGAGGGAAAATAGTACATAGTACAGATCAAACACGTTCTTTTCCACTACCATTTCACTACCCTGATTTGGTGGTACAAAGGACAATTTCAGTGTACGATTTTCATCCCAGCACAATGACATTATTTCAAGTCGCCGGTATTTTACTGATATTCCTGATCTGCCCTTCAACGGATCTTTTTCTTCCTATATAAAGACTTGATCATCAAAGAATTATGTGTGACACACCAAGTGTGAAAAAGATATAACCAAAAACACTGATTCTTACGAGAAAAAACTCCAAAATAGAGAAATCCATGAGTGACAGTAAAGCACCACAATACAAAGAAGAAGATTGTTCTTACTGTATAAATTCTCTCTAAGTTAGTTTGAGCTAGAAATTGCGTTTATATCAGTTATGTAAGAAGCAATTCATTGTAAACATTTTATTTGATCAAACAGTTGTTTGAATTCCTTAAGGGGCCAATTGGGTCAGAATCCTTAAGAAAAGACAGCTAGTCTGTGTATGTTAGTCACCAGCAGTTGCTAGTGTAGTTGTAATCAGTTTGGTTATAGCGGATTAAGTCCTTGTGTATAAGGTGAAATCACCTTGGCGGGTGGACTGGATTAACTTGATAGTTTTCAAGTGAACCAGGATATATCGTGTGTCTTTCTCTATTGTTAGTCTATTTGTGATCTTTGTTTGAGTTTCACAAAAAGCTTTCATTTTGAAAACTCAATTCAAACCCCCCATTTCTTGTGTTTTTCTCACACCTTCACATAAGGTATCTAGAGCACTAACTGAGCGATTCGTGGGAAGCAAAACACAATGGCGTTGGCGATGAATCATTCAAATGGACATTTTTCGACGGATCTCCCAATTCTGAAGGGTCAGAATTATGAGAGTTGGTGTAAACAGATGAAGGTAGTTTTTTGTTGTCAAGATCTTTGGGATCTTGTGAAGGAATGAGTAACACCACTTACAGAAAACGCGTTAGATAAAGAAAATGCTGCATACAAAGAATTGAAGAAGAAAGATTATAAATCTCTCTTTATAATTCATCAATGTGTTGATCCAAACAATTTTGGAAAGGTCAGTGATGTAGAATCAGCGAAAAAAGTATGGGAAATCTTGGAGAAATCGTTTGGAGGTGCAGAAAAGGTGAAAGAGGTGGGGGTTACAAACTCACACAAGGACGTATGAATTACTTCAGATGAAAGAAAGTGAAAGAATAACATATTTTTTCACTAGGGTTACAAAACTGGTGAATCAAATCAAGGTATGTGGAGAAGTGTTGACATCAAGATCAGTTGTTGCAAACATCTTGAGGTCATTGGCTGCAAAGTTCGACCATGCGGTAGTAGCCATAGAAGAGTCGAAAGATTTGTCAACATTGACAAAGGAAGAGCTTCAAGGGACGCTTGAATCTCATGAATAAAGAATGACTGAAAGATCTGCAAGCAAGTCGAAGAGTGGCGTGGCTTTGCAGGCGCAATCAGTAAAAGAAAAGAAAGGCAATGGGAAGTTGTTTGATAACAAAAGTAGAGGAGGCTACAACAATTCGACAAGTCGAAGTCAGTAAGAAGGAGGTTGGTCGAATAAGAGAAAGTTTTCATACCAAAGCAACCAAAGAGATGGTGCAGCAGGTAGAGGAAGAGTTGATGGTCGAAAACCTGAAAAAAGTCACATCCAGTGTTTCAATTGTCAGAAGTATGGCCACTACTCTAGTGATTGTCCAGAAAAACAAAAGAACCAAGATAATGATGCAAAGCTGGCAAAGCATGAAGAAGAAGAGATGTTGTTGATGGTCACAAGATGAGATGAAAAAAGATTCCAGGACCAATGGTACTTGGACTCAAAATGATCATTACACATAACTGGTAGGAAAGATTACTTTGTCAACATAAATCCCTCAATGAAGAACATGGTGAAATTTTAATATGACAATGCTCTTGCAGCTGAAGGTATTGGTGATTTTCTGATTATGAGGAAAGATGGTAAGAGGTCAGTAATTTCCAATGTATTATACATACCAGACATGAAGAGTAATTTGCTCAGCATAGGGAAGTTAGTCGAAAAGAACTACAAGGTGTCGATCGAATACAAGATTATGAGAGTTCTCGACTCAGGAGGAAGGTTAATCTTGAAGGCTCCTATGTCTCAAAATAGAACCTTAAGGATTAAACTAAATGTGATGGAGTACAAGTACCTTGCAACTGCAGCTAGCGAGGATGAATGGATATGGCACTATAGACTTAGTCATCTCAATTTCAAAGACATTAGAGATCTGAAGAGAAGAAATATGGTTTCAAGATTACCAGAAATCGACATTCAAAATGAAGTGTGTGGGGAATGTGTTCAGGCGAAGCAGCACAAGAACATCTCCAGCAAGGATGTAGGAAGCATGTCGAAGGCAATTCTTGAAGTCATATACTCTGATGTACGTGGTCCTATCTAGGTGGATTCAATTGAATGTAGCAAATACTTTGTCACTTTCATAGATGATTTCAGTCGAAAACTGTGGACTTACCCAATCAAGAAGAAAATTGAAGTGATCGAGGTATTTGCCAAGTTTATACCTATGTTGGAAAGACAAAGTGATCGAAAGCTCAAGATTTTGAGGACTAATGGTAGTGAAGAATATGTGTCAAAAGGCTTTAACACATTATGTGAGAAAGAAGGGATTATACATTAGGTGGTGCCACCCTACACTCCACAGCAGAATGGAATTGCAGAAAGGAAGAATAGAACCATCATGAATATTGTGAGAAATATGTTGAAAGGAAAACATTTATCTAAAGAATTATGGGGAGAATTTGTGTCTACTGCAACATATATCTTGAACAGATGTCTGACAAAAAGGCTAGAAAGAATCATGCCAGAAGAGTGCTGGTCTGGTGTCAAGCCTAGCTTGAGTCATCTGAAGGTATTTGGATCTATAGCACATAGACATGTGCCAGATCAGTTAAGAAGAAAACTTGATGACAAGTCGAGTCAAATGTTCCTAATATGATATCATTCGACTGGAGGTTACAAGTTGTTTGACCCAGTGAACAAGCAAGTAATGATCAGCAGTGACATGATCATAAATGAACTTAAGGAATGAGATTGGACTGAAAATGTCAAGAAAGATTATGTGAGAATCTTATGTGGAGAGCTATCAAGTGAAGTCGAATGAGAAGTTCGACAAGAAGAAGTCAGAGGTCAAGCAAGCAACAATAGACCTCAAAGAAGGAGACACATGTCTGCAAATATCGATGATGAAGTTGAGCTGGTACACTATGCTTTCTATGAAAATGTCAAACCAGTCAATGCAATTGAGGCATTGAAAGATTCGAAGTGGGTGAAAGCAATGAATGAGGACTTGAAGTCAATTGAAGTCAACAACACTTGGTCACTTGTCAAATTGCCCCAAGATAAGAAGGAAATCGATGTGAAGTGGGTAAACAAGGTGAATTTGAATCCCAAAGGAGAATTAACTCGACACAAGGCAAAACTTGTGGTGAAAGGGTTTCTTTAAAAAGAAGGAATCGACTTCGAAAAAGTTTTTGCACCTGTTGCTAGGATAGAAAACATGAACAATTGGCACATATGTCAGATGGAAATATGCATTCTTGAATGGCCCCTTAGATGAAGAAGTTTATGTTGCACAACCAGCTGGGTTTGTAAAGAAAGACGAAGAAATCAATATATGTAGGCTGCATAAAGCCCTGTATGGACTTAAGCAAGCTCTAAGAGCTTGGAATAAGAAGATATATAGCTTTCTAAGGGAGAATGAATTTGTAAAGTGCACAACTGAGCATGGAGTATATGTAAGAAGAAGCAATAATGAATGGCTTATACTATGTCTCTATGTCGATGACCTGTTGATAACAGGAAGTTGCAAGAAGGAGATCGAAGATTTCAAACATGACCTAAGTGAGGAGTTTGAAATATCAGACTTGTGAAATCTCTCTTACTTCATTGGCATTGAATTATACAAGAGTTGTAGAGGCTTGATGATGCACCAAAGAAGATATGCAGGCAAAATACTCAAGAGATTTGAGTTGCAATATTGCAACCCAACATCGACTCCAACTGAGCCCAGAATGCAACTATCGAAAGACACAAGATGATGTCGATCCAACACAGTACAGAAGACTCATTGGATCACTTTGATATCTTTGTCACACAAGGCCAGATCTAGCATACAATGTAGGTATGGTAAGTATATTCATGCAGAAGGCAAAGGTATCACACCTAGCAGCGACGAAGAGGATACTAAGGTATTTGAAAGGAACTCTCGACTATGGCATTTTGTTTCCTGTAGCTGATGAAGGAAAATAATGAAAATTAGTGGGATACACCGACTCAAGTTAGTGAAGTGACGTGAGGATAGAAAATCCACCGCTGGTTATGTGTTTATGTTAGGTGGTGCACCAGTTTCTTGGAGTTGACTACTAGAAATAACCTATCTAACATCGGCCGCGAAATGCATTTAACTTTGGCTACACAGCCGAGCTAATGAACGGCGACATGAAAAACAATAGTTTGTCACTTCACTGGTTCTAAAACCGAGGTTAGACATTAAAAGATCGTGGGTCCGATCCTCATCAACAACATATTTTTTATTTCTAAATTTTGTAGCGCACACGCCATTTACATCTCGGATTTAATTTAAAACTGAGGTAATAAGTTTTTATTGACCTCGGTTTTAAGTAATAATCGAGGGATAAAATCTCTTTTTTTTTTACTGTATCATTTTGACTGCCTGTATCATTTTTCGCTGACATGTATAATTTTGCTTGTATCATTTTCACTGGCGTGTATCATATCATTATAAATCTATTAACCTGTCTGTATCATTTTTTACAAAGGCGCTGCCCCTAATCCAAAAATATGAGGCATTCAGAATGGAGGATGATGAAACAGTTGAGACCATGTTTTCAAGGTTTCAAATGCTAGTCGCAGGAATTAAAGTTATGGACAAAGGTTACTCAACTACTGATCATGTTAAAAAGATCATCAAAAGTCTTCTCAAGAAATGGAGACCTATGGTAACATCTTTAAAGCTATCCAAGGATCTTAATAGCATAAGTCTTGAAGAGCTTGTTAGTTCTTTAAGAAGTCATGAGATAGAGTTGGAAGAAGATGAACCTCAGAAGAAAAGTAAATTTATTGCTCTTAAGTCTAAACCTGAAAAGGAAAAGGCTTATCAAGCTGAGGAAGAATCAAAAGATGAGTTGTCGCTAATCTCCAAAAGGATCAACAAACTCTAGAAGCATAGGCAAGGAAACTTCAGAGGATCAAGAAGAAACAAAGGCCGCTCTGAGTCATCATCTAGACAGAAGAAGCAGAACTTCGAAAAAGAAGTCATCTGCTATGAGTGTAATGAGCTAGGTCATTACAAGAACGAGTGTCTAAAGCTCAAGAAAAACAAGAAGCCTAAGAAGAACTTCTTCAAAGCGAAGAAAGGACTGATGGCAACTTGGGACGACTCTGATTCTGAAGAAGAAGACTCTGATGAAGAACAAGCAAATGTTGCGCTAGTAGCAACAATTGACAATGAAGTTTCTGGAGAACCAGAAGACAGAATATCATCAGAACCAGAATCAGACTCAGACTCAGACTCAGAGATATCCTTAGTAACTCAGTTGAAACACCAGTCATGGTACCTGGACAGTGGTTGCTCACGACACATGATGGGAAGAAGGCATATGTTCCAAAGTCTGGAACTTAAGCCTGGAGGCTTCGTCGGTTTCGGAGGAAACCAAAAAGGAAAAATCATTGGCTTTGGAACCGTTGGTAATGGTAACCTTCCTTCTATTACCGATGTCCTTTTAGTCGATGGTTTGATGCATAACTTGTTGTCAATTAGACAACTTAGTAACAATGGTTATGATATCATCTTTAATCAAAAGTCCTGTAAGGCTGTAAGTCAGAAAGATGGTTCAATCATATTTGTCGGAAAAAGGAAAAACAACATTTATAAGATTAGACTTTCTGATCTTCGTGAACAGAATGTCAAATGCTTAATGTCTGTTAATGAAGAGCAATGGGTATGGAATAGACGTTTAGACCATATTAGCATGAGGAGGATTTCTCATCTAAATAAGTTTGAACTTGTCAGAGGCTTGCCAAATCTGAAGTATTCTTCAGATGCTCTTTGTGAAGCATGTCAGAAAGGAAAGTTTTCTAAAACTTCCTTTAAAGCAAAGAATGTTGTGTTCACCTCTAGACCGTTAGAACTTCTACACATTGATTTGTTTGGACCAGTGAAAACTGCCTCAATCAGTGGAAATAAGTATGGATTAGTAATCATTGATGATTATAGTCGTTGGATATGGGTAAAATTCTTGAAACACAAGGATGAGTCTCATTCTGTGTTCTCTACCTTTTGCTCTCAAGTGCAAACAGAGAAAGATTGTAAAATAGTCAGAGTCAGAAGTGATCACGGCGAAGAATTTGAGAACAGATAATTTGAGAATCTTTTTGATTCCCATGGCATTTCCCATGATTTCTCCTGTCCCATAACTCCACAACAAAATGGAGTAGTGGAAAGGAAGAATAAGACTCTGCAAGAAATGGTTCGTACCATGATCCAAGAAACTGACATGGCTAAGCACTTCTGGCCAGAGGCAGTAAATACAACATGTTACATTCAGAACAGGGTTTCAATAAGACCTATTATGGGTAAGACTTCTTATGAATTGTGGAAGAATAGAAAACCCAACATTTCATATTTTCATCCTTTTGGCTGTATTTGTTTTATGTTGAACACTAAAGAGAATCTTGGCAAGTTTGACTCCAAAGCTCAAAAGTGTTTACTATTAGGATACTGTGAACGCTCTAAAGGCTACAGAATCTATAACACAGAAACATGAATTGTTGAGGAATCAATTCATGTCAGATTCAATGATAAGCTTGGCCCTGAAAAGTCAAAGCTAGTTGAAAAGTTTACAGATCTGAAGATCACCTTATCAGAATCTAAAGAAGAAGAAGAAGATTCAAGAGAAGCAGACAAAGATGCAGATTCTCCAGATTCAGATACAACCTTACCAGAAACTGAAAATAACCTATCTCATCAGAAGAAGAATAGATTAAAGACTTCTCATTCTGAAGAATTGATTCTAGGAGATAAAGTTGATCCAGTCAGAACTCGTTCATCATTCAGACATTCTGAAGAAACTCTTTTGGGCTTGGTGTCTCTGATAGAACCAACATCAGTTGATGAAGCTCTTAAGGAAAATGAGTGGTTTCTGGCCATGCAAGAAGAACTGAATTAATTCACCAGAAATGATGTCTGGGATCTTGTTCAGAAACCCAAAGATGTCCACGTCATTGGAACTAAATGGGTATTCAGAAACAAGTTAGATGCGAAAGGTGAGGTCGTAAGAAACAAAGCATGACTGGTTGCACAAGGTTATAGTCAACAAGAAGGGATAAACTATATAAAAACCTTTGCACCAGTTGCCAGGTTAGAATATGATGCGTGTTATCCGCAAGTATACGGATTACATCAAAGTAATATAAAAGATTTATCGATCCAACAGAGACCAATGTCAATCTACGATTACTATTGTTACGTTGTTTATCTAAGGCTAATAAATATCAGAGTAAAAGTTTTCTACAGAACGAAAATAGAAATAAATCAGATAAATACTATACTGGAATGTAATTCACATCAATCAAACAATACTCCTATCATCTAAATAGTAACACTTACGGGGCAATGTTTTCTTCTTTGAAAAAGAGTTAATTAAAAAGGATCCGCCGCGTTAGCGTGATCAAAACCAGACCTAACCTTTAATCTATACCAGCCGCTCATGCAGCACCAGTCGCTCTCTGCGTTAAAGTGATAAAGCTCTTTTTTATGTAATTACCTCTAAGACTCAGTTAAAAAGTGCTTTCGATTGAAAATATTTTATACCAAAGGGTTTCCGGCATATGCTCGGCCAACCAAATCCTAAATCTATAAACGCGTCCGAAAATAGTTTAAAACCTCTTTCTAATAATATAAAACTTTCCTAGTTAATCAATAAAGTGCTTCCGCTGTATTTATCAATTAACAACTAACAAACTCTTTTCTAAAATGTCGGACGGCTTTTGATCTTACCCGATCTAGTCACAATCATTACGCAAACAAAAACACGGTCTCATTTACGTAATGTCCGATCAATTGAAGTTCAGAAGAGTTTAATTAAAATAAAAAACAGCCCTTTTAGTATTTCTAAAGAGATGACATGTGGAGTATCGTCGGAACGACGATCCTCACATCCCAGCACAAGGGATTTAGCTGGACATGGTAACTAAAAACATAACAATAAATTGGTTTGCAAAGTAAACCATTTTTAAGATAAAAAATGTGCGAAATGTGAGAGTATATTTTGAGAGAGTGAACACAAGTGTCACGCTTAAGTTCGGTTCCAAAAGACACAGATCACACGGACAAATAAAGTTATAAGGTAATGGCAGAGACAGAAAATAAATGAATATAAAGCAGTGCAGGAAAATAAATTTATGTAAAAGCGATGCGGAATATAATAAAATGTAATTGATAAAAGAAGCCTGCTCTAAAGCGGAGACTGAATCTGGTACAGAGCTGGAAAGTAAATTGCGGGAAAGTAAATAACTTCTAACTATGATTGGTTCAATCTAACTAACAACTATAGTGCAACAACCCCTCGATATGACGTATTCTTGCTTTAGAGAATGAACTTTATGCCTAAGGTTGAAAACTAAGATTGGATGAAAATAAAAGTGAAAATACAAGGCCTATTTATAGTGGTCATGAAGCTGTAACTGCGACACGACGTTATGGAGAAACGGCTAAACAATAATTTCCTTCATGTGTAACTGCCTCTAACGTTTATGACTGTTTGCATATTACAACGGTCGGCGCCCGCCGACCCCTACTCCGCGTCCGCCGAGTGTGTCCATGGAATAAAACGTATTTTGTGACCGTTGGAAAGTGGGCGAAATCCAAAACTCAAAAGGCGTCCTCTATGGCGTTCGCTGAATGAAACGTTGAGTGTACAATTTGCACAGGAAATCTCCGTTTTAGCCTCTTTTTGCGTCGTTTCTTCACTGTAAGCTCAAATCAGGCAATGTATCTGAAAGTAAGACAAAATACCATAATAATATGAAAAAAAAACAAATAAACAACTAAAAACATGTGCAATCGGAGTCAAATATACAGTGTGATTTGGTGTTATTAAATTCTCCCACACTTAAACCTTTGCTTGTCCTCAAGCAAACTCTCATAAGAAAAAGAAAAACAGCAAACATACAAGTATCTAATCTGGGCTAAGAACTTAAGTTTGATCAATGATACATCAGTAGGTACTAACTCATGAACCAAGGGTATCGTAATGACACTTTGTAACGCCCTAGTTTTTGTTGGTTTTATTTAATCGAGTCGATTTAATTATTTTTATTTTTATATTATTTTATTCTTGACTTTTATTTGACAATATATTTTTTTTTTCATCGTTGTTATGTTTTATCGCGTTTTGGGAGCGTTTGCGAGATGTTTGAGTGTAGTGGTATTTTGGTCATTTTACTTATTTTTCTTAAGTTAGTAACATAGAGAGAAAAAGAGAAAGAAGGAAAAGAGAAAGAATGAAAAGAGAAAGAAAATAAGAGGAGAAAAGGAGAAAACTTGGGGTTTAAGGAATCGAATCAATCGACACTTCTAAACACGATTAATCGGGTAAGGGTGCGAAACTTGATTATTCTATACTTGTGTATGATTATGTATGTATGTGTTTGTGTGATATTTGGTTGAAATTGAATAGAGAACAAAAACCATTAATATGTTGAGATTGTTAGAATTTGATACAATTGTGTCGGAAATCATGTTTTAAGGTTCCTTATTGTTGTTACATGTTAGATATATCTTGTTGTGCATTCAATTGGTAATTTGCTGGTGTTTAGATGAGATTTGGGGATGATTTTGGTTGAATTTCGCAGCATAAATTCTGCAGGAAAATTCTGGGTTTTCGCTGTCGTTACGCGTATCAGGCATGGCAATACGCGTATTGGATTGGGCAATACGCGTATGGCAGGTGCAAATTGAGGCAATACGCGTATAGAAATCCATTTTTCTCGGCCATCTGCTGAAATGCGTAATGGTACGCGTAAGGGGCAAGGCAATACGTGTATGGCTCAGGGCAATACGCGTATGGCCAGCAAGGGTGCAGAATTTTGCCATTTCGCGATTCCCTTTCTTTTTAATTCCATAACTTGTGTTCCGATTATCCGTTTTGAACATTCTTGGTACCGTTAGAAAGCTATTGGAATTTTATTTCTTATTAAAATGGGTTTGAGATTTTTGGCCGATTTAATTATGTCGAGAATTTGGAAATGTGTCGTTTTGTCGACTTTTACCGTGTAATTGTGTGCGATTGATGTGTTATCATGCAATGTGCTTTTGATATATTAAGTATAGCTTGTGTGCTGTTATATGATGGGAATATATGTGATGAAATGTTGTGATGATGGTTTGTGGCCTTATGACAAATAAATACATTGTTTTGGGCTTGATTGCAAAGCATGATTATTGTTGTTGAGATAGTTCACATGGGTGTATATATGTATGTATTTGATTGTCGTGAGTCATTGTATGCCAAGCATCATGATATGCATTCTTGCGATGTCGTGTGCCCTAGTGGGTGTGAGCGACGAAACGATTCCAGAGGGAATCTGCTGTAACGGTCGTGTGCCTTATACAAAGAGGACCTAAAGCGATGTTATAGACGATCGTGTGCCTTATACAAAGAGGACCTAAAGCAATCGGATCATGTGCCTTATACAAAGAGGACCTAAAGTGATCCATAAACATCGTGTACCTTATACAAAGAGGACCTAAAGCAATGGGGAACATCGTTTACCCGACGGGGAGTTACACTAAGTAACAAGCGATGATTCCAATAGTTCCTGAGTGAACTAATGATGATTATGATGGATGGAATGGTACCGCATACATAGAGTCGTTGTGTCGGTCTCTGTGCATTTACATAAATCATGAATGGATTGATTATGTGTGGGATTTGTGAATGGAATTGATGAGTTGACCTATGTATTGGTAATAAATGCATTGAGCATAATTGATAAGTCTTGGTGATGGATATATGAGATATGCACTGTGTTGTTTTGTGTTTGAATTATGGTGTAAGTTGTGGTGAGAATGTTTTATATGTGTATTTTGTGCTATTATATAATTATATGCAATTGTATTATAATTGTGTTTCTCACCCTTCTGCTGTTTTGAATGCTCTATGAGGCATTGCAGATTAGATGCTGGAGGTCTTTTTGTGAAGCTTAAGTCTTCATTCTTTTGTCGGTTGGCTCTGATATGTAGCACCGGGTAGTCGGGGAGATCGTGTGTGATTATGTGTATATGTATATGTTCTTTTTGGATTGTACATGTATGACTCTGTGTATGACAGACAAACTTTTATGTTATATATATATATATGAGATTCAGTTGCAAATTTTCCGCTTTTATTCTGTATCTGAATTGTGGGTGTTAGGAACTGAGTTCCTCTGTTATGTGCTACTTGATTGTTGCATATCTAAATGAGCAGGTTGTTGTATTTTGTTTCAAATTGATGCGACACCTCCGTCTATGCCATGGATGTTTGAATTATACTCTGATTGTTTTGTTATCGCTTTAATTATTTGGGAGATAGATTGGGGGTGTTACATTAAGTGGTATTAGAGCAGGTTGGTCCGTCCGACCAAGTTGTTGAGTCAGTTGGTGTGATAGTTAAATATTGTCGATGTTGTTTGTCCCTTAGTACGTGATTCGTGTGTGAAACACTGTCAGTACTTTCTGGTTTTCTAATCCTTTATTTTCAGGATTTAGAATGAGATAAGTGGGGGAGAAGCTAGTGCTTCTCCAAGTTGCTTCAGGTGTGGAGCGTTGGCTCAGTGTGTTGTAAATTGCAAGATTGTAAGTGTTGTTTGGACAATGTTATTCCCGATTCTAGAGGGAATGCGGAGGTAAGGTTTATGTCGACTAAGGAGTTGTGTCTTAGGTAGTTGTGCACAAGATGCAAGAAATGCTATTATAGTTTGGTAAAGACAGTTTATGCCCCATCATGATTGCCGGCTGTCTATTGACAAATTGAGGAACTGATCACCCTTAATCTCTTGTTGATAGTATACGAGAATTATGTTGGATGGAATAGACGTGTCTTTCCGGCTTTGATAGTAGGTGCAATGAATTGTTTGGAATTAAGTAAAGTGCTTACAGATTGTTTTGATGAGTCGATGAAGATTCTGATATCGGAAGATGAGGCGGGTTAGAGGTTTTGGTATGTTGGTCCAGTTGGGAAACCATTGAGAGAGAATGATTGGGTATTATTAATGGCTGCTTCTTAGAGAGTAGAGGGTGAACTCAAAATTGGATGAAGGTGAATAGTTGAGGTTTGTATCTGCTAAGTAGGAAACTCTCAGGGGATGAGACTAAGATGTTTGTTATGTTTGTGATGATAGTGTTCTGAAAATTGGCAGAAAGGCCACAGTGAAGGGCTGCCAGTTGTGCATGGTTTTCAGATGTGTTTTCGGATGGAACATTAGTGGGTTGGCTTGACGAGGTCCAACATGGTTGGTAAGGAAAAGGGATGATAGCATGAGGTTGTGTGTTAATCAGTGAGTAGTATGGAAACTTGCAGTTGTGTTCTGGATAGCTTAAGTTTTGGATTGTGACGAATCACGAACAATTTGAGAGTTCTTTTGGGTTGGTTGTTGCTACATGTTGGGATTTATGGAATTTGGACTGTTAAGAGAAGAAATTGTGTATGGATTACTGACAGCTGAATAAGGTAACGATTGAGAATAAGTCTCCACTTTCATGAATAGATAACTAGAATGGTTTGGTTGAGTTTGAGTGAAATCACAATTGGCTGGAATGTTTGATAGGAGTGGTGAATTGTGTGTGTTGAAGCTTTGATAGATTTAATGTGACTGGTTATGGTTGTTATTGTCGGGATAGGCTGTTATTTACTTGGTTAAGCTTGTATGTGAGTAACCAGTTGCCCAGTGAAATTTTTTGCAAGAGCTTTAAGAATTTATATCTTTTGGAATTTGGTTGGGCATTACAACGTATAGTGATGTTATTTAGTGTTAGTAATGCGTTTGTAATGTTTGTGGAGTAGATGAATCATATCTTCCATATTTATTTGGATAAGTTCGTAATGGCTTTGATTGAGGATATTCGGATCTGTTATAAACTCAGAGGAAGAACGGGTAGAGTGTTTGAGATTTGAATTACAAGTGTTGAAAAGGGACGAAGTTTTATGCTAAGTTATTCAAGTGAGAATTTGGGGTTGAAAAAGATTAGTTTTCTCAGATATGTTATTCCAGATGAGAGTATGGTTATGGATCCATCGGAAGTAGATGCAGTTCTACAATGAGAGGCTTCGAAGTTGGTTAAGGAGATTAGAATCTTTTTGGACTTTAGTTGGTTATTATCAGAGATTATGGAAGGCTTTCCTAAGTTAGCGTTTCCGTTACTTCAGTTGACTTGCAAAGGGTAAGTCATTTGCTTTGGATGTTCGTTGGGAGTAAGTTGGGAAGCTGAAGTAGGAGTTGTCTGCGGCTCCAGTTTTGATACTGAGTGATCCTAATAAACCGTTTGGGAGATATTGGGATGCATTTTTGATGAGTTTAGTCAGTGTGTTAATGCGAGAGGGTAAAGTCGTGGCTTATGCTTTACGCCAATTGAGGATTCATAAAAGGATCTATACTATTTCGGATTTGGAATTGGTTGCGGTTGTATTGTGTTGGAATAATTGGAGGTGTTATCTTTATGGTTCTAGGTTCGAGGTGTTTGGTAATCACAAGAGTTTAGAGTACTTGTTTGGTCTGAAGGAATAGAGTATGAGACAACGAGGATGGTTAGAATTCGTGATGAGTTATGAAGTTGGCTTGGAGTATCCTTCGGGAAAAGCTGAGGTTGTGCCTGAAGAGTTAAGTCGATAGTCGTGGCATATGGTTGTTTTGATGGTCAGAGAATTAAAAATTATTTAAGCAATACAGAGACTTGTGCCTGGTGTGTGAGATAACACAGTAGAGTGCGAGGTTAGATATATTAAAAGTGAACAATGATTTTTGGCGAATATGAGAAAGAGTTAGACTTTGGACGTGAGATTGGTAGTTTTGATGGGTTACGAGTAATCAGAGTGCGCAACGGAAGCGTGATGTGGCACATTTTATATATGCATGTGGGACTTGTAAGAGTTCATAGGTTGAATATTGGGAATATGTAGGAGTGTTGAGACCATTGGATGTTTCCGAATGGAAGTGTTAGGTGAAAGGTTTAAATATTATTCATGGGCTACTATGAAGATGGATGTTTTGGTTGTATGTTCGATTGGTGAATCGTAGCATTGTTGTGATAAGGTTGCGTGACAAGGGTGTTGGTATTATGGTTGTGTAGAGGTTGTTGAATCGATGCTGTGTCGTGGAACTTTAGGTTCTTGTTGGTGTTGTTGCCTCGTTTCCATCTTGATGGTTCGAGTGCGAGTAGCTAATTCTTGTGTGTTGCACCCCAAAATTTGCCCTCCTTACTTTAGTACTAACTGGCTTATGTTTCATTTCATCTTTGCATTATCATGTATGCATATCATTAGCATGGGGTCAGGGTAAAGTCCTATCTGGTCTACTACCTCATCAAGAGTTCACAGGTTGCAAGGGATCTCAGGTGGAATCACTCTCCTAACCAGTGCATGAATTAGGGTTTTGAAATTCTTGGGTTTATTGTTCCAATGGGCAGGCTCCTTGGGTTTTTATCATCACCAAATGACATATCTTATTTGTGTTGGAGAGGATACACATCATATTCAGAGGAATTTGGATTTGGAGACTGTGCTATTTCCTCCTAGACTGAGGATACTAAAACTAGGGTTTGCTATAAAGTCAGTTTATTTCTGATTTTTTGGGCAAGACTTGATTCCATGGTATTCCTTGGGTCCCTAAATACCTAGGGGTGGAAGATTGTCCATCAGCTTGGTTCGGGAGAAGTTCAATTAGCCAATGGATTGAAAATCAGTTGAATTTGGGGGAAAAGTCATCAGTGAAAGGAGAAAAGTCAACTGTGAAATTTTGAGGTTCTCTTCAGGGATTTTAAGATCTCATATTCTCATATGGTCTCCAGGGGTCAAGTTTCATACATATTTGTCAGGAATCGGGAGTTGGTGCAAAGTTTCTAAATTTGGAAAGTGACCTATAATGAAAAGTTTCCTTTTTGGGCCTGTTTCTGCACTGCATTCAACTTGACTTTTCACCATCAAGAAAGTTTCAAATGAATTTTTCTCCAACATGAAAGTTTAATATATTTTTCTCCTCTTTCCAACAAGTACTAGTGAGTCTCCATATCGTTTTTGAAACTCCAGTTATGATCAAAAGAAGGCAAAGTGGTTTTTAGGGTTTCTCATGATCCCATTTTCACAACTTTGGGCATAATGACCTATAACCAATTCCATTGCTTCATGCCACATTCTAATATTAAAAAACATTCCTTGAGGATTATTTTGGGCCCAATAATGAAGCAATTCCATGGTTTATTCTTCATTTATTCTCCATTGTTCAAAAATGCCAAATTATTCAAAAGTCATGAATCAAAAAGTT
The DNA here is from genome assembly GCA_022829125.1 of Lathyrus tuberosus. Taxonomy (NCBI): domain Eukaryota; kingdom Viridiplantae; phylum Streptophyta; class Magnoliopsida; order Fabales; family Fabaceae; genus Lathyrus; species Lathyrus tuberosus. The sequence goes on along the minus strand of JALAZF010000094.1, from coordinate 798,515 downwards.
TCAAGGCCCAAGTTCCATATGGGTGTAATTATCAATCCAAATGCAAATGATCCATCATGGAATTTTTAAGTGAACATGCAAGGAGAGAGGTGTATTCCACATAATGCATTTTAACAAAATAATTCAAAAACTCATGAAACAAACAATTACCCAAGCCCAAGTGATCAGATATGAAATAACCCTAAGTATTTAAGCCTATTCATGCATTGGTTAGGATACATGCACGTGAAGTTGGAGGAGTTCTCAAGAAAACCCTAAAAGAGGATTTCTCATTCAAACTCACGATCCACAAGGTTTTTGCCCAGAATTCTTCCACAAAGCTTCTCTTGGTAATCCATAGAGTGCAAATCAACCTCCATTCGCAACCAAAGGCAAGGATTGGAGCTGCTCCATCACAGGTTGAGAGGTTTTTTCATGCTCTTAAAACTCCAATTTTTTATATGAATATTGACGTGTGATGAATGGTGATCACTCTTATCTATTTATTTTTTATTATGGACGTGTGTATGGCTTGTTATGTGAGTTTAAAGTTTTGAACCCTTACACTAATCCCTTCGTTTTTTGTTATGTGTTAATTATTTGTGAATTTGGAGTCCATATTTGAATTCCTTGCGTTTTTCTGGGTCGAATGGTGTATTCATGCGTATTTTCTGGGCAAATTTTAAGTGCAGGTGGTGGAGGAGTCGACCGGAACCCTAGTTCCGGCGACTGGTGCGGTGGCGAGCCGGTGGAGAGATCCAAAGGAAGAAGACGAAGTGTGGACCGTCTGATTCCTTCATCGTGCGATCATCAGCGCTCCATGTGTCTTCCCTTTTTATTTTTTTTCTGAATTTTAATGGTTAATCCTGTGCATATTATCCCACGATAATTACCATGCTCCTCCGATCATTCTTTTTATTGTGTTTACTTTTTCTAATGGTTGACTAAGCATGAACCGTCAGATGCATCAAGCGATCCACAGCCTGCCAGCAAATTAATGACAGCATGTGCCTTGCACATGGGAGGCGCACGGTAGTCACTTTTTATTTTTTGTTTTTCTGAATAATTTAGTGGGCTGGGGTGCTATACGCACCCCCCAACCTTCAGCCCAATCTCTTTTTCCAGTTTGTTTTTGTACTTAACGCACCCCCAGTTTTTATTTTTTATTTATTTTATTTCCCTGACTAATTATTGGGCTCACTATTCGCGCCCCCACTCTCTGGCCCAACCTTCATTTCTAACGCATGTGGACTACTGAATGCACCCCCCTGCATTTTTTGTTTCATTTTATGTTATTCCAATTATCTTATTTCATATTTTAATTTTAAAAATACCTTTTTGCATTAAAAAAAATCCTAAAAATTCATACATCATCTTTATTAATTTATAAAATTTTTACAAATTTATTTTTTATTTTTATTTTATTTTTATCATTTAAATTAAGTATTTAATTCAACTTCTTTTTGAATTATCTACATAATGCATCCTTAATTTCTTTATTTTATTTCTCTGCATCTGTAAAATATTTGTGATCCGTTCTTTTTGCATTTTGTTCACTAACATTCTAAAGTGCTTAAAAATATTTTTCTTTCATTTTTAAATTTATCTCATATTGCATTTAGGTCCTCCCCTTTAGCACACTGAACCCTAATTCCCACCTGAACTCTGCCTAATTATTTGAATGACTAATATCTTGATTTTTTGCAGGGACTTTTGATATGTTGTTTACCTCTGGTTGAGGAACCTTAATGTTTAATTTGGGAATTTTAGGAGTTATTTTTCTAATTATTTGATTTGCTTTCTCTTGAGATTCTCTTGTGTGCGCATCTTTGATCTTATCTGATTATCTTGTTTGAAAGGCACTTGTGCCATTTGCTTTGGGATTGCTTCTTTGATCTTTGAGTTCATGTTTGGATTATTATCATGGTTGTTTGCCTTTGCTTGATTTTCATTCACCTCATGTCTCTTATTTATATCTGTTATGTACTAATCTTTTATGCAGGGACAAAGGTAAGTTCTTTAAGGATATGGATAAATATCCATGGTCACCCTTATCCTTTCTTTCCCTCCTATCTTCTCTCATCTTCTTCCTTTAGGATTTAGGTTATCGTCAAACCTCACTAACCGTAGGTCATCCATGCATGATGACTTTAGGATTCATAGTCCCCCTTAGAGTTACCCTTGTGTCTTCTCTCTTCTCATCTCAAATTTCTTTAAAACACTTAATAATAATAAAGTGTTTTGCGCACGAGCCTTAAGCGTGGGGAATGAGAAATGAGGGGCTTTCTCTCATCTTTCTAGAGTGCTTAACGAGCGTCCTGTCTTGGGACGATGCATTAAGTATTCGTCCCTGTGCCCTAGACTTTGGTGCAATGCAGCTTAGGAACTAACTTAAGCCACTTCTGTCCTAAAAAATACAAACCAACCTCAAACCTTTTTGTCCTTAGGGACCTTCAACTTAAAGGCTATTTTCAAAAAGGGCACGTTACCTTCCGTCTGAGTCGCAAACAGGCATCGACCCTAACTGCCGGACGCGAACTTAACGTCGCTCATAAAAAACACAAAAAGAACTTGGTCCGAACTACGTTGACTCTGAATTCCCCATTGCACAAAGGGGGTACGTAGGCCTAGGACGTCGACGTCCTACCGAGTCGGTCTTTGTCTTCCCCTCTCCGTCTTAGTACAGCCCTAGAAGATAGTATAACTCACCCTTAGAATAGACAACAAGCGTGGATCCCATTGAGTACGATGGATGCGTGGGGTGCTAGCACCTTCCCCTCGCGTAACAAACTCCCGAACCCAGGCTATGGTTGCGATGACCATTCCTTTCCCTCTTCCTCAGGTTTATGCGGTGTTCCCTTTCCCTCTCTTGGGATAAATTTACACGGCTGGCGACTCTGTTTTCCGCGCCACTCTCGCGTTTGTACCTGGATGAAAATCCTGGGAGCGACAGCTGGCGACTCTGCTGGGGACTCTGGTTGACCTATGTTGGTCCATCCCTAAGCGAGTCAATCCTAACGCTTGCTTGTCTTTGTTCTCTTTGGGTATTTTGTTTTGATTTGCTTTATGTGTTGTATTTTATTTTTTTACCGCATTTTCTGCATTTCATTTTTTATTACTGTCACGCTGCTGTGTTGTGCTGGCTGTCTTTGTTTTACAGGTTGGGTGGGACCGAGAGCTAAGCCCAATACCAAGGCTTGAGAATACCCTAGGACTAGAGTGGAAAGTAGTGGGACCTACGTGCCCGCTTGGTACGTTTGTGTGTTCACGAAATTCACAACCAGACGAGGCTATCTTGGGATGCATTCTGACGTGTGTGTCTTGCGTATGTTGGGGTGTTGATCTAGAAAGCTGTCGACTCTGGTGACCGATCATTGAGGACCTTAGTGGAAACATCCCTCTTTAGTGGTGACAGTGGCAGACCACATCCTGTGGCAAACCCATTCGCACCCGAGGGCCCGCTTTGGAACTCGCATAGGATGGCCCCTACGTTTTGAAGAGAATCAGTGGAGGCACTCCTCGATTGACTTTAGTACTGTACCCCGAGGGATGAATGTACTATTGTTTCTCGACCTCAGTGCCAAAGTTGAGGACCTTCCGCTTTGGAGAATTAGTTGAGGCCTCCTCGATTGATGATGATGCCAAACCAGAAATGGTGAACGTATCATCATTTCTCGACCTGAGAGCCCGGGATACTGAACATCATAGTACCCATATGTGAGAGGGGATGGGCGTTTGCAGGTTTGCAGGTAACCGAGACTTTCAACCTACCCGGTTTTCTGGATTTCTCATCAATGTCTGATTATTTGGGTTCCTCAGTGGTTCAGAGTTCTGGTTTTCTGGTTTCTCGTTCAGCTAACAGCACAGCACATCCAGCTGTGTGCCTTGACCCCATGTTTGCATGAGCATATCATTTTTCTTGCATTCTGACGTGTTTGACATTTTTCAGGGCTTGCATCTTACTCTTGATTCTGGTTTTCTGAGGTTACTTCAGTATGGATGTTCAGAGAAAGAAGACTGTTGCCTATTCATTCCCAGAGCCGACTTTGACACTGATTCACAAACTGATTAATATGGCTGGTTCCGGAGTTCGTACAGAGTTCAGTGGAAGGTATGGAAGACTTCTGAAATTTGTCTATAATATCTCCCAGTATGAGAAGGATGCCATTCACACACTTCTTCAGTTTTACGATCCGTCTCTGCGTTGCTTCACTTTCCCGGACTACATCTTGGCTTCGACGTTGGAGGAGTTCTCATTTATTTTGGGAATTCCTATTAGTCATGATATAGTTTTCTTTTCTGAAGAACACCCCGGTATAAAAGATATAGCTGTTGCTCTTCATATTAGTGAGCCTGTTCTGAACAGTAACATTGCGGAAAAACAAGGAGTTAAGGGTTTCCTATTGAAGTTCCTATTTGATCAAGCTTGTATACATGTCAAAGAGAAGAACTGGACTGCTTTCCAAGCTATTCTAGCTGTGTGTATCTATGGGATTGTTCTGTTTCTGAATATTCCTGATCTGGTGGATATGCACGCCGTCAGGATCTTTATTTCGAAGAATCCTATACCTACCTTGCTAGGTGATGTGTACCATTCAGTTCACTATAAGAATGAGAATAGGCGTGGGAAAACTGTGAGTTGCTGTGCGCCGCTCTTAGCTACTTGGTTTTTGAGTCGTCTCCCTTAATCTGGCGCTTTCGTTGATACGAAAGATTCTCTGAAGTGGTCTAAGAGGGTTATGGGTTTGACTGCTTATAACATCGTTTGGGTTAATTGTGACTTGCTAGGAATGGAGATTATTTGCAAATGCGGAGAATTCCCTAATGTTCCCTTGATAGGGAGGAAAGGTGGAATTAACTATAATCCCTCCTTAGCTATCAGACAGTTTGGCTATCCTTTAAAGAATCCACCCGAAGAGCGAGATGTCCGTGAGTCCTTGTTCTTCAATGGTATTAAGGATCAAGGGCTGATAAGGAAAGTTGTGAATGCTTGGAAACAGGTGACTAAGAAGGGTAAGATTCCATTCGGGAAAAGTAACAATCGGGTTTTCCCTCCCTATAAAGAGTGGATTAAGAAGAGAGCAGAAGAGGAGTTTATTCCATTCCCGGTAGAACCACCTTTGTACCCTTTGGTGATCGAGCCTCCTACCACCGTTGAGTTGGAGAAGTATAACAAATTATGGGCTGAAAAGGAAAGGTTGCGGGAAGAGAATAGTGGGATAAAGAGAGAGATTTATCAGTGGAAGCATGAGCGGGGTGAAGCTGTTCATACCGCCAAGTTAAAGACCGAGCTCCTTGCTAAAGCAGAAAAAGAGCTTGCTGACATGGTCGCATCCAGAGAAAGGATGAAACAAGCTTTGGATGGGGTCAGTAACGTTCTCAGGTCCAAGGAGGAGGAATTAGGCAAGGCTTTGTTGAAGATTCACAGGTTCAATGATCACCAAGAAACTGCCATGGCTGAGAATAAGAGAAAGGAAGACGACTACATAGCTAAGATTGATCAGTTGAAGTCGACGCTCAAGAAGAAAGACGCCGAGATCTTATCAGGGATATTCAAGAGACAAGTAGTCGAAGATCGACTCAAGGAATCCATAGCCTCCATGGAAGAACTGAAAGTCCAAGCTGAAGTGAAGAAACCTAGACATGAGGGTCCTAGCATGGAGGGTGTTTCTGGAGAAGACGCTTGGGAGTTACATTGCCAATACTTGGATGGGATCATACACAGGAGAGACCTTCTCATTCAAGGGCTAATTCAGAGGCCGAAGCATCCCGATACCAGAAAGCTGTTCAAGGAGATTCAAGACTGGTGCAAAAAGCATAATGGATGGGGGGATTGACACTCGTGAATTTCGATGATATGCCATAGTTTCCTTCTCTTTTATTGTATTTGGATCACCACCAGGCTTGTTGGTTGGGACCTCTATGATTTATGTGTTCAGATTTGTTATCTTGGATTCGTGATTGTCAACATTTGGTTTTCCTATGGTTTTCTTAATATATGAGCAGAAGTTCCATTATATCTTGTTATTAAACCAGAATCAAGGGGTGGATCGCTCTGTGAATTTTCAAACACGTCCATTTGCATTTGCATATTCATAATCATTTTGCATAATCATTTTGCATGACAGGTGTCTATCTCCCATGTTCTTATCTTGTTATAATCTCATAATTGCAGAGTTGATCATGGAACGAGTTCAAGCTGAGTTGAGGGAAATACGAAGCCAGATGGGGCAATTTGGGGAAGACATGCTCCAGGAGCAGAAAATGATGAGGGAGGAGATCAATCAGCTGAAGACTCAGATGGGTTTGATCATGAAAATGCTGAATAGGGTGTTGAAGAAGGAAGACAGTCCTGTGCCCGCTTCCACAGCAGAGGTTCTCATTTCTCCCACCTCTTTGGGGTCTCCTCTAGACCTTGGATTGCCTGGTGGATCCTCTCCACCGTCAGAGCTTTTTCATCAGCAACTATTTCTTGAGGGTCTTAATCCAGAAAAGCTCGATAAGAAGTTTGATCAGATTCCGATGCCATACGCTCAGTTGCTTCGGCACTTGCTCAAGTTTCAACTAATTGAATCGATTGCTGCGGGACCCCCACACACCAAGTTTCATATGGGTTCCAACGTCCATGATAGGTGTGAATTCCATTCAGGGGCACCTGGTCATAATGTTGAAGACTGTAAGATGCTCAAGTACAAAGTCCAAGAGCTCATTGATTCAGGGGCAATCAAGTTTACATCAGTTGGCACTGGTAAACAAAGTGATGTTACTCCCGGTGTTGCAAAGGGACCGAGGACTCCCTCTTTTACCAAAGGATCCACCTCGCGCCAGGGATCTCTTCCACAACTCTTGTTCGTGCCTCAGCCGAATGCGGAAAGGAGAGTGCAAGCGCAGGTGAGGCGCCCAAATCAGCATCGACAGCAGAATTATCAGCAACAGGGGCAACCAAGACCTAGAGGGCCCAAGAGGACAATTGATCCTGTTCCAATCCCTTATAGTCAGCTGTTTACGCGTCTGCTCAAGAAGTCTCTGATTCAAACAAGGGGTACCGCGCCAGTACCGTACCCAATTCCTCCGGATTATGACATGACTGCTAGGTGCGAGTTCCACTCGGAAACATTTGGGCACACAATTGATGAGTGTAATGTATTCAGGCACAAGGTGCAAGACCTGGTAGACTCAGAGATCATTGTATTCACTGAAGATGATATGTACATCAATGGAAGCCTCCTTTCTCAAATGAACACACCGTCTGCAAGTACGTCCAGACTGAATTAAGCTTCCTCAGCAATGGCAATCTTCAGCTTCTTTACTTGCATTTTCATTTGTAGTTTTTTATTTCTTGTTAAAGCATCGTATGTATGCAAGACTTGTTTATTTTTTTATGATGATATTAATGCAATGAGTATGTTTTCCTTGAAGTAATCCATTCGTCTTCGCTCTTAAATGTTTATATGCACTGCAATACCAATTTTCTTGTTTAGAACTCTTGAGGGAGGATGACGAAATAAGAACGCAGATTTCTAATGGTACGCTTTTGGATAGAACCCTGTTGAGGATGTACATGCATTGTTTCAAACCCCTAAATACTGGAGAGATAAGGGAGATAGACCCTCGTTAACCCCTTCGAGCCTTGAAGTAGGAGCTTCTTTCATACGAAAAAACCCTTATACTTAACCCAGGGGCAGGGTAGGCGCCAGTTAGTTTGACCGAGCGTTCAGATTTCAAAGAGAGTGTGCAGCCGAGGAACCATTACCTCCTTTCCCGCCATCGAGAGGTCAAGAGATGCGAAACCACGATGGTTACCCATCAACAACTAAGGAGTGAGGCAGTCACAACCCTTTCAAGCAAGTAAGACAACCAGTGTCACACGCTTTGTTCAAAAAAGAAAAAAAGAAAGCCCGATAAGTCGAAACTTGAAAACAAGCGACTTAGGCAAAAGTTAGGGCATCCCGCTGGACTTAAAAATCAAAAAACTCAGAAGAGCCAGTCCAGGCAAAAATTAGGGATCGAAAAAGCAAAAGAAAGAGCGGTAAGCATTACAAAAGAAAATCCTCGATAAGAACAAATTCGTGTGATTACAGACACAAAAGATAAAAAGGGGTGACTGTCATTAGTGGCATAGGTTCCTTAAAGATCATAAACCTTTTAAGAGATGAGCGTTTGGGTCAGATTAACTGAACATAGGATTGGAGAACATCACGAAGAGTGGGTGGGCACCGATAAATTTTGAGCCATAAATATTTTTTCTGAAACCGTGAACCAAACCACGTTACAACCCTTAAAAGTCCTAATTGAAACAGGGTTTATTCCGAAAACGTACTTCAACAGGACAGCGTTCCTGACTCCTATGAGTTGTGCTAATAAGATTTGTTGGTATTGCATGTGCGCATTGTTTTTGCCATTCAAAAATCAAAGTCGCATCCCAGCAAGTGATTCGTTCACAAGGCTTGGCGACGCATTTTTAATAAAAACTTCAAGGTTAACATGAGTGTTGCATTAGAATTGTCATTCTCATAAATAACTTGTTCTGTTTGCATACATGTGCCTAAACATCAATGGCAGCTTACACAGTGAACGTCAGTCAAGAAGCTTGATCCTGCCAAGTTGAGATGCTTGAAAATTCTGATAGACAATCATATCAAAGGGCAGGCTGTCAAGAGACTCAGTGCAGAGTGGGCTCTCCCCAATAAGTCGTGTTAAGATGTAGCCAATCTGGGGCAGTCACGTCGAGAAATCTCTCTGAAATTCAGTTATTCTGGGGCATTCATTTTGAGATCAGGGGCAAAGTCACTTCAAAGCTCATATTGGGGCAGGCCACCTCTAGAGCGTGGGAGATCGTCCACTCCTGAAAATGGTTAATTGAAAACACCTCCTCAAGGTTCAAGATGCTAAAGCAGAATATTGTCAAGTCATTACGATCCCCTTCGAGGTAATGTACGTCATGGATTATGAAGACTGGGGCAGTTATGTCGAGATATGATAAATCTCTCCAAGAGTTTGAAGACCCTGGGGCAGTGCGAACGCCCAATCTTCTGTAAAATCCTCTTGAGATGAAAAGTTCAAAGAGCCGCTTACGACCATAAAGACAAGTCAGGTTGCTGGGCAACAGGATTGTACTCCCCCAGCAGGTTGCTCTCCCCAGAATTGAGATTACACTTTCCTCAGCAGAGCAGACTTTCCCCGGCAGAAGACTTGGAAAGTATTTTCTCCGAATCAAGATGTTATTTCCCCACAGAATTAGGGTGTTCACCTTCCCCATCCAGTCAGGAAGCGTGCTCTCACCGACGATGTCATAATCTGATCCCCAGCAAGGTGAGAGTAAAGTCATTCTCCCTACCAGTAGGCTAAGTTCAGCAGTATCCCCAAGCAGGATGGTATTATGGACTATTTTCCCCAGCAGGTTCTGAGCCAATTGGATATTAGCAACTTTCAGTAACAGATTTCCGGTTCCGTTATTGGCATTCATTCTCAACTCCCCCAGCGGAGGAGAAATCTCAGTTTTTGGATAAAAGACAGGTGTGGCCCCCGGTAGTTCTTTCGGGACTTCATCCCCAGCAGAAGTTGTTGATCCAAAGAGTCGATCAGTATGACCCTTCTCAACAGAGTTCCTAGATTCAGAGGACAATTTATTTTTGTCGTCCCCAGTTGAACAGGTCCTTTCTCTCCGGCATTTATTTTGCTGGAGGGGCTCTTTTGCATATCATAAGCATTCACATTGCATCCTCAAATGCGTAGCATTTCCACTTCGTGTGGAGCATTGCGCCATTATTCAAACATTTGCATTCGAAGCATAAGTCAGGTTTGATACTTTCTTTGCCAGTTCCCTTGCTCAGCAGAGATGGCACAACTCAGGATATTTTTGAGGGATATATTCCTCATACTTGTGCTCCCCGGCAGAGTCTTTTATTTAGACTTCTCCTTCCCCAGTGGAGTCATCTTATCTATGGATCATGGGCCCGTCAGAAATTTGTCCGGCCTTTCTCTTTTGTGAAATCCCGTTCTTACCAGAAGTTTTGTTTCACGTTATCCCAGTGAAGTCGCCATTGGTATTGCTAGTTTCTCTTTATCAGCAGAGATAGCGATCTTTTGGATAATTCTTCGTCAGTTTCCCTTTATCAGCAGGGATGGCATTTGTTTTGCTAGTTTCCCTTTATCAGCAGGGATGGCATCTAGTTTGCTAGTTTCTCTTTATCAGCAGAGATAGCGATCTTTTAGATAATTCTTCGTCAGTTTCCCTTTATCAGCAGGGATGGCATTTGTTTTGCTAGTTTCCCTTTATCAGCAGGGATGGCTTCAGTTTGCTAGTTTCTCTTTATCAGCAGAGATATCGATCTTTTGGATAATTCTTCGTCAGTTTCCCTTTATCAGCAGGGATGGCATCTAGTTTGCTAGTATCTCTTTATCAGCAGAGATAGCAATCTTTTGGAGATTTCGTTCGTCAGTTTCCCTTTATCAGCAGGGATGGCATCTAGTTTGCTAGTATCTCTTTATCAGCAGAGATAGCAATCTTTTGGAGATTTCGTTCGTCAGTTTCCCTTTATCAGCAGGGATGGCATTTATTTTGCTAGTGTCTCTTTAGCAGCAGAGATAGCAATATTTTGGAGATTTTGTTCGTCAGTTTCCCTTTATCAGCAAGGATGGCATTTATTTTGCTAGTATATCTTTATCAGCAGAGATAGCAATGTTTTGGAGATTTTGTTCGTCGGTTTCCCTTTATCAGCAGGGATGGCATTTATATTGCTAGTTTCTCTTTGTCAGCAGAGATGGCAATCTTTTGAAGATTTTCGTCCGTCAGCTTCCCTTTATCAGCAGGGATGGCATTTATTTTGCCAGTTTCTCTTTATCAGCAGAGATAGCAATCTTTTGGAGATTTATTTCGTCAGTTCCCTCTATCAGCAGGGATGGCCTATTTCGAGATTCCTTTGTCAATTCTCTTTATCAGCAGAGATGACTTTATACCCAGCGTAGCTAGCACTCGTCTGCGTTGCGACAGTACAACATTTATGGCTAATTCTCCAGCAGAGGATCGCAAATTTCTGGGTTCTTTGGTATTCAATCCCCATGCATCCCGAATGTCTGAGAGCCATCGCTATCATACCTTCAGGACCAAGTTGATTGAATAGGGGCAGCTGTTGCACCCCAAAATTTGCCCTCCTTACTTTAGTACTAACTGGCTTATGTTTCATTTCATCTTTGCATTATCATGTATGCATATCATTAGCATGGGGTCAGGGTAAAGTCCTATCTGGTCTACTACCTCATCAAGAGTTCACAGGTTGCAAGGGATCTCAGGTGGAATCACTCTCCTAACCAGTGCATGAATTAGGGTTTTGAAATTCTTGGGTTTATTGTTCCAATGGGCAGGCTCCTTGGGTTTTTATCATCACCAAGTGACATATCTTATTTGTGTTGGAGAGGATACACATCATATTCAGAGGAATTTGGATTTGGAGACTGTGTTATTTCCTCCTAGACTGAGGATACTAAAACTAGGGTTTGCTATAAAGTCAGTTTATTTCTGATTTTTTGGGCAAGACTTGATTCCATGGTATTCCTTGGGTCCCTAAATACCTAGGGGTGGAAGATTGTCCATCAGCTTGGTTCAGGAGAAGTTCAATTAGCCAATGGATTGAAAATCAGTTGAATTTGGGGAAAAGTCAACAGTGAAAGGAGAAAAGTCAACTGTGAAATTTTGAGGTTCTCTTCAGGGATTTTAAGATCTCATATCCTCATATGGTCTCCAGGGGTCAAGTTTCATACATATTTGTCAGGAATCGGGAGTTGGTGCAAAGTTTCTAAATTTGGAAAGTGACCTATAATGAAAAGTTTCCTTTTTGGGCCAGTTTATGCATTGCATTCAACTTGACTTTTCACCATCAAGAAAGTTTCAAATGAATTTTTCTCCAACATGAAATTTGAAGATCTTTTTCTCCTATTTCCAACAAGTACTAGTGGGTCTCCATATCATTTGTGAAACTCCAGTTATGATCAAAAGAAGGCAAAGTGGTTTTTAGGGTTTCTCATGATCCCATTTTCACAACTTTGGGCATAATGACCTATAACCAATTCCATTGCTTCATGCCACATTCCAATATTAAAAAACATTCCTTGAGGATTATTTTGGGCCCAAGAATAAAGCAATTCCATGGTTTATTCTTCATTTATTCTCCATTGTTCAAAAATGCCAAATTATTCAAAAGTCATGAATCAAAAAGTTTCAAGGCCCAAGTTCCATATGGGTGTAATTATCAATCCAAATGCAAATGATCCATCATGGAATTTTTAAGTGAACATGCAAGGAGAGAGGTGTATTCCACATAATGCATTTTAACAAAATAATTCAAAAACTCATGAAACAAACAATTACCCAAGCCCAAGTGATCAGATATGAAATAACCCTAAGTATTTAAGCCTATTCATGCATTGGTTAGGATACATGCACGTGAAGTTGGAGGAGTTCTCAAGAAAACCCTAAAAGAGGATTTCTCATTCAAACTCACGATCCACAAGGTTTTTGCCCAGAATTCTTCCACAAAGCTTCTCTTGGTAATCCATAGAGTGCAAATCAACCTCCATTCGCAACCAAAGGCAAGGATTGGAGCTGCTCCATCACAGGTTGAGAGGTTTTTTCATGCTCTTAAAACTCTAATTTTTTATATGAATATTGACGTGTGATGAATGGTGATCACTCTTATCTATTTATTTTTTATTATGGACGTGTGTATGGCTTGTTATGTGAGTTTAAAGTTTTGAACCCTTACACTAATCCCTTCGTTTTTTGTTATGTGTTAATTATTTGTGAATTTGGAGGCCATATTTGAATTCCTTGCGTTTTTTTTGTGTTGAATGGTGTATTCGTGCGTATTTTCTGGGCAATTTTTAAGTGCAGGTGGTGGAGGAGTCGACCGGAACCCTAGTTCCGGCGACTGGTGCGGTGGCGAGCTGGTGGAGAGATCCAAAGGAAGAAGACGAAGTGTGGACCGTCCGATTCCTTCACCGTGCGATCATCAGCGCGCTATGTGTCTTCCCTTTTTATTTTTTTTTGAATTTTAATGGTTAATCCTGTGCATATTATCCCACGACAATTACCATGCTCCTCCGATCATTCTTTTTATTGTGTTTACTTTTTCTAATGGTTGACTAAGCATGAACCGTGAGATGCATCAAGCGATCCACAGCCTGCCAGCAAATTAATGATAGCATGTGCCTTGCACATGGGAGGCGCACGGTAGTCACTTTTTATTTTTTGTTTTTCTGAATAATTTAGTGGGCTGGGGTGCTATACGCACCCCCCAACCTTCAGCCCAATCTCTTTTTCCAATTTGTTTTTGTACTTAACGCACTCCCAGTTTTTATTTTTTATTTATTTTATTTCGCTGACTAATTATTGGGCTCACTATTCGCGCCCCCACTCTCTGGCCCAACCTTCATTTCTAACGCATGTGGACTACTGAATGCACCCCCCTGCATTTTTTGTTTCATTTTATGTTATTCCAATTATCTTATTTCATATTTTAATTTTAAAAATACCTTTTTGCATTAAAAAAAATCCTAAAAATTCATACATCATCTTTATTAATTTATAAAAATTTTAAAAATTTTATTTTTTATTTTTATTTTATTTTTATCATTTAAATTAATTATTTAATTCAACTTCTTTTTTAATTATCTACATAATGCATCCTTAATTTCTTTATTTTATTTCTCTGCATCTGTAAAATATTTTTGATCCGTTCTTTTTGCATTTTGTTCAATAACATTCTAAAGTGCTTAAAAATATTTTTCTTTCATTTTTAAATTTATCTCATATTGCATTTAGGTCCTCCCCTTTAGCACACCGAACCCTAATTCCCACCTGAACTCTGCCTAATTATTTGAATGACTAATATCTTGATTTTTTGCAGGGACTTTTGATATGTTGTTTGCCTCTGGTTAAGGAACCTTAATGTTTAATTTGGGAATTTTACGAGTTATTTTTCTAATTATTTGATTTGCTTTCTCTTGAGATTCTCTTGTGTGCGCATCTTTGATCTTATCTGATTATCTTGTTTGAAAGGCACTTGTGCCATTTGCTTTGGGATTGCTTCTTTGATCTTTGAGTTCATGTTTGGATTATTATCATGGTTGTTTGCCTTTGCTTGATTTTCATTCACCTCATGTCTCTTATTTATATCTGTTATGTACTAATCTTTTATGCAGGGACAAAGGTAAGTTCTTTAAGGGTATGGATAAATATCCATGGTCACCCTTATCCTTTCTTTCCCTCCTATCTTCTCTCATCTTCTTACTTTAGGATTTAGGTTGTCGTCAAACCTCACTAACCGTAGGTCACCCATGCATGATGACTTTAGGATTCATAGCCCCCCTTAGAGTTACCCTTGTGTCTTCTCTCTTCTCATCTCAAATTTCTTTAAAACACTTAATAATAATAAAGTGTATTGCGCACGAGCCTTAAGCGTGGGGAATGAGAAATGAGGGGCTTCCTCTCATCTTTCTAGAGTGCTTAGCGAGCGTCCTGTCTTGGGACGATGCGTTAAGTATTCGCCCCTGTGCCCTAGACTTTGGTGCAATGCAGCTTAGGAACTAACTTAAGCCACTTCTGTCCTAAAAAATACAAACCAACCTCAAACCTTTTTGTCCTTCGGGACCTTCAACTTAAAGGCTATTTTCAAAAACGGCACGTTACCTTCCGTCTGAGTCGCAAACAGGCATCGACCCTAACTGCCGGACGCGAACTTTACGTCGCTCATAAAAAACACAAAAAGAACTTGGTCCGAACTACGTTGACTCTGAATTCCCCATTGCACAAAGGGGGTACGTAGGCCTAAGACGTCGACGTCCTACCGAGTCGGTCTTTGTCTTCCCCTCTCCGTCTTAGTACAGCCCTAGAAGATAGTATAACTCACCCTTAGAATAGACAACAAGCGTGGATCCCATCGAGTACGATGGACGCGTGGGGTGCTAGTACCTTCCCCTCATGTAATCGACTCCCGAACCCAGGCTATGGTTGCGATGACCATTCCTTTCCCTCTTCCTCAGGTTTATGCGGTGTTCCCTTTCCCTCTCTTGGGATAAATTTACACGACTGACGACTCTGTTTTCCGCGCCACTCTCGCGTTTGTACCTGGATGAAAATCCTGGGAGCGACACTGTGTGTGTTCGTAACTTGGGTATTCTTTGAGTCGTGAGTTAGTCGTCAAGTGCATTGTATGGGCTTTGCATCTTGTCGTTGTAGTTGTCGTCGTTGTCGTGTCGTTGTTGTAGTTGCTATTAGCAAGGTGGTTTGCTAGTTTGTGTTATTCGTGGTGTGCCTTTTGTTGGCATGATAGTTTGTTAGTTGGATGCGAGAGTCGTATCCGGAGTTGTTCGTATCAGTTATATTTTCGAGGACGAAAATTTCTAAGTGGGGGAGAGTTGTAACGCCCCAGTTTTTGTTGGTTTTATTTAATCGAGTCGATTTAATTATTTTTATTTTTATATTATTTTATTCTTGACTTTTATTTGACAATATATTATTTTTTCATCGTTGTTATGTTTTATCGCGTTTTGGGAGCGTTTGCAAGATGTTTGAGTGTAGGGGTATTTTGGTCATTTTACTTATTTTTCTTAAGTTAGTAAAATAGAGTGAGAAAGAGAAAGAAGGAAAAGAGAAAGAAAAGAAGAGGAGAAAAAGAGAGAAAACTTGGGGTTTAAGGAATCGAATCAACCGACACTTCTAAACACGATTAATCGGGTAAGGGTGCGAAACTTGATTATTCTATACTTGTGTATGATTATGTATGTATGTGTTTGTGTGATATTTGGTTGAAATTGAATAGAGAACAAAAACCATTAATATGTTGAGATTGTTAGAATTTGATACAATTGTGTCGGAAATCATGTTTTAAGGTTCCTTATTGTTGTTACATGTTAGATATATGTTGTTGTGCATTCAATTGGTAATTTGCTGGTGTTTAGATGAGATTTGGGGATGATTTTGGTTGAATTTCGCAGCAGAAATTCTGCAGAAAAATTCTGGATTTTCGCTGCCGTTACGCGTATCAGGCATGGCAATACGCGTATTGGGTTGGGCAATACGTGTATGGCAGGTGCAAATTGAGGCAATACGCGTATGGAAATCCATTTTTCTCATCCATCTGCTGAAATGCGTAATGGTACGCGTAAGGGGCAAGGCAATACGCGTATGGCTCAGGGGAATACGCGTATGGCCAGCAAGGGTGCAGGATTTTGCCATTTTGCGATTCCCTTTCTTTTTAATTCCATAACTTGTGTTCCAATTATCCGTTTTGAACATTCTTGGTACCGTTAGAAAGCTATTGGAATGTTCTTTCTTATTAAAATGGGTTTGAGATTTATGGCCGATTTAATTATGTCAGGAATTTGGAAATGTGCCGTTTTGTCGACTTTTACCGTGTAATTGTGTGCGATTGATGTGTTATCATGCAATGTGCTTTTGATATATTAAGTATAGCTGTGTGCTGTTATATGATGGGAATATATGTGATGAAATGTTGTGATGATGGTTTGTGGCCTTATGGCAAATAAATACATTGTTTTGGGCTTGATTGCAAAGCATGATTATTGTTGTTGAGATAGTTCACATGGGTGTATATATGTATGCATTTGATTGTCGTGAGCCATTGTATGCCAAGCATCATGATATGCATTCTTGTGATGTCGTGTGCCCTAGTGGGTGTGAGCGATGAAACGATTCCAGAGGGAATCTGCTATAACGGTCGTGTACCTTATACAAAGAGGACCTAAAGCGACGTTATAGACGATCGTGTGCCTTATACAAAGAGGACCTAAAGTGATCAAATCGTGTGGCTTATACAAAGAGGACCTAAACCGATCCATAAACGTCGTGTACCTTATACAAAGAGGACCTAAAGCAACGGGGAACATCGTTTGCACAACGGGGAGTTACACTAAGTAACAAGCGATGATTCCAATAGTTCCTGAGTGAACTAATGATGATTATGATGGATGGAATGGTACCGCATGCATAGAGTCGCTGTGTCGGTCTCTGTGCATTTACATAAATCATGAATGGATTGATTATGTGTGGGATTCGTGAATGGAATTGATGAGTTGACCTATGTATTGGTAATAAATGCATTGAGCATAATTGATAAGTCTTGGTGATGGATATATGAGATATGTACTGTGTTGTTTTGTGTTTGAATTATGGTGTAAGTTGTGGTGAGAATGTTTTATATGTGTATTTTGTGTTATTATATAATTATATGCAATTGTATTATAATTGTGTTTCTCACCCTTCTGCTGTTTTGAATGCTCTATGAGGCATTGCAGATTAGATGTTGGAGGTCTTTTTGTGAAGCTTAGGTCTTCATTCTTTTGTCGGTCGACTCTGATATGTAGCACCGGGTAGTCGGGGAGATCGTGTGTGATTATGTGTATATGTATATGTTCTTTTTGGATTGTACATGTATGACTCTATGTATGACAGACAAACTTTTATGTTATATATATATATGAGATTCAGTTGCAAATTTTCCGCTTTTATTCTGTATCTGAATTGTGGGTGTTAGGAACCGAGTTCCTCTGTTGTGTGCTACCTGATTGTTGCATATCTAAATGAGCAGGTTGTTGTATTTTGTTTCAAATTAATGCGACACCTCCGTCTATGTCATGGATGTTTGAATTATACTCTGATTGTTTTGTTATCGCTTTAATTATTTGGGGGATAGATTGGGGGTGTTACACACTTTCCGCGACTTGCGGGCATAAGTTTCTCTCCTATATAAACCAATCCAAACCATGATGTTATACTTAGGCCTATCTTACTCATTCCTTTCTTACCGCTTTTCATTCAAGTGCAGTCACATTAAGCCCGTTATCTTTCACTCGCATGGTTAAAATAACCTGTAGTAATCCTGATCCTTTTATATCAATGGTTTGATACTTTTTTACAATTTTGTTCTTTTTGGATATATAATTTTTTCTTGCAAATTTTTTTTCTAAAGATACTTTAGCATCTTCTTGGATTTTTCTTTTTCTTTTCTTTTTCTTTTTGTTTTTGCACGATCTTACCTATTTGCATCGGTTTGTCACTTAGCGGTGGCTACGATGGCGCTGACTGCTAGAATAAACTACTTAAGGGTAAGTGATGTAGGGTGAGATTTTAAGGTCACCGTATAAAAAAACTGGATAGGCCCCTATATTTGAGAAACTTACGGTGTAAAAATGTTATCGATCTTTCAAAAAGTTTTCCCAAGCCTTTGCAAATGATACTTTCTTGTCCTAATAGCCCAAATTTTCAAAATAAATGTTGTTTTCTTTGTTCAAAAGAAAAAATAATTTTTGTTAAGGCTCAAGAAATGGGAAAATAGACAAAATCACACAAAATGACTCGTCAAGCACATGTGAAACTTTTTTAGAACAAATTAAACTATACTAGAAAGCAATAATAAAATAGAAATAGTAAAAACAAGTAAAAACAGTAAATATCTCCTCCCACACTTAAAGCGAACATTGTCCTCAAAGTTTCGATAAAAGTAAGAAAGGGATAGGTGAAACCTGGCAATCAATCATGTCGACCACTGGGGCCATCACCATCATGCTCTGAACGTCTGGGACGACGGCTCCTACTGCGGTGTCGGGTGGTATGTGACAACTCCATCTGCTCAATCCTCTCTATTAGAAAGGCATTTTGATCTCTAAGTGCTTGGAAACTCTCAAGAGTGGATTGCTGTGACTCCCGCATAAAATCCATCATCTCCTGCTGTTGTTGGTACATGGCATAGAACATGCCATCACGCTCTTCTTCTCTGGCTTGTTGTGCTTGCCACATTTCTTCGGTGATATAAAATCTGGAAGAAGTACCTGCAGGATGGTCAATAACAGGCGGGGTGTGTGCAGGTGATACAGGAATGAGAGACTGCTCCATACGGTCATACTCATCACCAGTCTCGTTTCCTTCGTCCTCGGGGACGTTTGGTAATAACGGACCTAAAATAGGAGCAGCCCTCAAATCATAGAGCCAGTTTCCTCTTTTGCGCACATCAGTGCGACTTGAGCAAGGTAAAGCGACACTCGGGATGGTAACGTTATGAACCATGAGAGTATAACCTCCTTCCGGTCTCGTTTTGCATAAACGCGTGTCTCTCAGAAATTTCAAATCAATGGTGCGAGGCGGGAGTGGTTCCAATGTGGCCAACTCGGTGTCCAGGTGGAGGGCTCGTGCCAATGAAGGTAATCAATCCTCCAAATGACATGGTGCTGTCCTTTTTTTCAATAGCTCGCATATGTGTTATCATAAAAGGTACAGGATTTAATCTTTGTCTATATAAAGCAGCCTGTAAAAATATAAATTCTTTGGAATTCATCTTGTTAGGATTTTCACGAGCAAAAATAGTATCAGCTAATAAAAGGCGGAATACTCGTATGGCTGGGTTATGGATATCGAAAGCCAAATTTCCATCAAAGGAGTAGGTGGTCTGACCTGAGATGTCTCTCCAAAGTTAGAAAGCCTCATTCGACCAATTTGTGTCTATGGGAGCCTCACAAACGACACCATTCCCAAATTGGAATCCTAATAACTCAGCAAGTGCATCAGTGGTGTAAGTGTATTCAACATTGAATATCCTAAACCTCACTGTGCCTACAGTGCTAGCAGTGTTTTCTCGGACAGTGTACTCCAAAGAACTCAAAAATTCGCGGGTTAGCTTTTCATAGGTAGGCTCCTTACGAACAAAAATACTCTCTAATTTCAAATTTTTTAACAGATAAATACGCTAAATCTTATACCAAGGTTATACAGACAAATATCATTAATATACCTCGTTGCAAGAATGTTGCGTGTCCGTAGTCTCTCCCATTTTTCCCATTGCTTGACTCCATCATCTCCATCTCGAAAAATGATGTTTTCTTGGTTCTCCGCTGCCATTGTTGAAGTGAAATGAATGTTTGGTGAAGGAAAATGGGTAATTTGGGTTTTTGTAGATTTGGTTGAAGTCTATGGTTTTTATAGAGGTAATGTGTAATGGAATGTGTAATGGTAGTGGGGAAGTTATGAAATAAGGGATTTTAATGGTTTAATGGGGTTTTATGGTGATTAAAATCGTAATTTTTGGAGGTAGAAGATGAAGAGAGTGGCAAAAATGGGGGTTTTCTTATTCTGGTCCGTTTAAATCCCAGGACGCCTCCGCGTCTGCCAAGCAGGGGTCCGCGTCCGTGGACTGTGTAAATTAGGTTGTCACGGTTTTGGGCTTTGTTGGTCCATGTATCACTCCTTGGGGTGTCTATAGCATATTGGTACATGCAAGAAACATAGAGAATATTTTGTTTATTTATTATTTTTTTTATTTTTATATATTTGTAAAATGCTAATGTAGAAATAATAATTATATTAGTAATTCTAAAGAGTTTTAAAATTATGAGAATGAATAAAATAAATCCTTTAAATATTACCAATAGATTGGAATAATGTAGATATTTATTATAATTTGAAATAATATAACACTCGCATATAGCATAGGGTTGCAATGATTCTAGTAATAATAACGATGGAAAATGAAATCTACTAATAGTCTGATGATAATAACGGAAATGATAAAAAATATGCGGTAAATGTAAATATAAACTATCATAATAAGCATGTGGTAAGTCTCTCCACACAAAGTGTGCGCTACGTCCCAGAACTCCTGAATATCTTCTAGAAAGACTGTCGGTGGGCACCCTGACTCATGTGAAGACAAGGTGCCCGTGCTTCTGCAAGCTGGCGTGTGAGATCGCAAATCTCCTGCTCTAAAAGATCATATGATGAAGCATTTGTTGCGTCTGAGATCTGTATCTGTAAGGTAAGCTTGACACATTCTTCGCGAAGAGAAATGATCTCCTTGCGCATAGCGTCAAACTCTGAATATATGTCCCTGTGCTGCAGATTGACGTTAGAGGAATAGACAGTAGTCCTTTCAGGATAGGGTGTAGGATGGTACTCAGGCACAGGTGGGGTCCTAGGTCGGAAGGGTGTCTCGTCTTGACCTTCCAAAGCATATGACCAGTTAGCCTTGTCATGGATACTTGTCCGGGTATGGTTTGGCAAACCAAAGTAGTGAACGACTTCGTTGTATATCAAGAGCTTATAGTTATCAGCACTAAAGAATGCTCTCCTGATAAGGCCACGGTCAAGGCAATGATTAATGTCAATTAAAGTATAGCCACAATGGGAGGTAAGATGAGTTAGCTTGTTGGCTAGACCTAGGGCATAAGCTATGTGTGTAACAGTGCCACCTACATGGATAGGTCCTTTGGAAGATTCAGCATTCAAGTATAGGTTATACATCAGGAAATTTCCACAGGCTAAAGGGCGTGACTCAGCAGTACAAAAGAGCATCAGAATCTCTTCTGCAGAAACCTGGTTCTCAATTTCACTTCTACCAAAAAAAGTTTCGGCCAGGACCATTTGGAAATAACGGAAAGCTGGGTTGTGGATTTTGTTTGCTAATTGGGTGGAAGGATCAGGTCCTCCTCCACCGGTGATTTTGCTCCAGAATCTATCAAGTTCATCTTGCATAACATTGGTTTCATGCATAAAATGGATTGCATCCAAGCCACACTGAAAACCAAGCAATCTAGCAAAATCCCTGTGGTTAAGTGCATACTCGTCCCCAAACAGTTTGAATCTTATGCTTCCATTGTTGTAACCTCTTCCACTGTAGGGGTCATAAATGAGTGAACTGAGGAACTCCAAGGTTAGATGCTTATAGGTTACATTCATTGCTTCAGAATACTCATCCCACTGGAGCTGGTGACAAAGGTACCTCACACTAGCCTCAATACCTAAGGCCGTTAGACAGTTTGGGTCAGGGTACCTAGTGGGTAGGATCGGTCTCTCAGAAAGGACTACATATTTCTTCCTCTGTACGTCGTCTCTGAACACGATGTGCATGTCATCGTAGCTCTGCATCCTGAAAAGAAAGTTAGTGTAGAATATCTGAGATGATGTGATCTATAACCTGTAAAAAACAGACATTGCATAAGTCAGTCAAGTTAGTAAAATAATATAAATAATAAATCTTTTCTTTTTCTGAAATAAAGTAAATTATATGCATATATAAGAAAAATAATGAAAAGAAAACCGTGGGTTGCCTCCCACGCAGTGCTTGTTTAACGTCGTTAGTTGGACGACTGAAAAACTTACGTAGTAGTTGTTGCTATAGGTGGGTCTATCAGAGCATGACCAGAGTAGTATGTGGGAATGTCACCTCCATAGTAGGGTTTCAATCTTTGTCCATTCACTAGAAAGGGACTACATGAATGATTTGCAATTTCAAATGCTCCAGATTTCAGGACTTTGGTGACCTCATAGGGTCCAGTCCACCTCGAGCGTAACTTACCTGGAAACAATTGTAACCTAGAATTGAAAAGTAGCACGGGATCGCCTACGTTGAACTCTTTTTTGGCAATCCTTTTGTCATGCCATGCTTTGGTTCTTTCTTTATATATTACGGCATTTTCATAAGCGTTTCGGCGTAACTCTTCTAATTTGTGAATATCTAGAATGCGTTTATCTCCGACTGTTAAGTAATCCATATTAAGAGCTTTTATGGCCCAGTAGGCCTTATGTTCAAGCTCGAGGGGTAAATGGCAAGAATTTACGTAGACTAATTGATAAGGGGTTGTTCCTATAGGGGTTTTAAAAGGGGTTCTATAGGCCGACAAGGCTTATTGTAGTCTTAAGGACCAATCTTTTCTTGACATTGATACGGTTTTCTCTAAAATTTGTTTTATTTCCCTATTTGATACTTCTACTTGTCCACTAGTCTGTGGGTGATAAGGTGTGGCTACTCGGTGTTTAACTCCGTATTTCTTTAAAAGGTTTTTGAATATCCTAGATATGAAGTACGATCCTCCATCGCTTATAACTAATCGAGGTACCCCAAACCTAGGGAATATATAGTTTTTAAATAGTTTAATGACTACACGAGTATCGTTTGTGGGTGAAGCTATGGCTTCAATCCATTTGGATACGTAATCAACAGCTATGAGGATATACTTGTTTCCCATTGAAGATGGAAAAGGTCCCATAAAATCTATACCCCAAACATCAAAGAGTTCTACCTCTTGAATATTTCTCAGAGGTATTTCATCTCTTCTTGAGACGTTCCCAGTGCGTTGGCATCTGTCATATCTTACAATGTAGGCATGAACATCGTGCCATAAATTTGGCCAGAAAAAACCTGCTTGAAGTATTTTAGCGCATGTTTTGGATGAGCCTAGATGTCCACCATATGGTGATGAGTGATAATGCTTAATTATAGTTTCTACTTCTTCTTCAGGGACACAGCGACGGAAAATGCCATCTGCGCCTCTTTTGAATAGAAGGGGTTCGTCCCAATAGAAGTGTTTCACGTCATGAAAGAACTTATTCTTCTGTTGGTAATTTAGATCAGGTGGTATGATATCAGCTGCTAGATAATTAACGAAATCTACATACCAAGGTACGGTTGCTACTCGCGAATGCTTTTTCAATATCTAATTCTAAATAGGAGTCCGGATCATCATCATGGATGGTTCTAACTGCTCCTACTAATCTATCGTATGCGAAATCATCATTGATAGGAATAAGATTTGGCTTTAGATATTCAAGCCTTGAAAGGTGGTCAGCGACCACATTTTCAGTGCCTTTCTTATCTCGGATCTCCAAATCAAATTCTTGAAGTAAAAGGATCCAGCGTAGTACTCTAGGCTTAGCATCCTTTTTGCTTAATAGATATCTTATCACAACATGATTAGTGTAGACTATGATCTTTGCTCCTACTAAATAGGATCAGAATTTGTCGATTGCAAAGACTACTGCCAGGAGTTCCTTCTCAGTTGTGGCATAATTAAGCTGAGCCGCATCTAAAGTCCTACTGGCGTAGTAAATCACATGGAGTTTCTTATCCTTCTTTTGTCCTAAAACAGCTCCAATAGCGTAATCGCTAGCATCACACATAATTTCAAAAGGTTGATTCCAATCAGGTGGTTGAATGATGGGTGCGGAAATCAGTGCTTGTTTTAGGTATTTAAAGGCTTCAAGACATTTATCATCGAATTTGAATTCGGCGTCTTTCATAAGTAAGTTGGTTAATGGTTTAGTTATTTTGGAGAAGTCTTTAATGAAGCGTCGGTAGAAACCGGCGTGTCCAAGAAAACTTCGGATTTCTCTAATGGTTTTGGGTGGTTGGAGGTTTTCTATTACTTCTATTTTAGCCTTATCAACCTCAATGCCTCTTTCGGATACTATGTGTCCTAGTACTATGCCTTCAGTCACCATAAAATGGCACTTTTCCCAGTTTAGAACGAGGTTGACTTCTACGCATCTCTCCAGGATTTTCTCGAGGTTTGTTAAACAATTTTTAAAACTGGATCCACATACTGAGAAATCGTCCAAAATACTTCCATGATCTCATCAAGGAAATCTGCGAAGATTGACATCATACAGCGTTGGAAGGTAGCTGGGGCATTGCATAGTCCAAATGGCATTCGTCTGTAAGCAAATGTTCCATAGGGACATGTAAAGGTTGTTTTCTCTTGATAATCGGGGTGAATGGGTATTTGGAAGAATCCTGAGTATCCATCCAAATAGCAAAAGTAAGAATGCCTAGCTAAAAGTTCGAGCATTTGGTCTATGAATGGAAGTGGGAAGTGATCTTTCCTAGTTACCTTATTAAGCTTCCTGTAATCAATACACATCCGCCAACCATTTTCTATACGTTTGGCTATTTGTTCTCCTTTTTCGTTTTGTACAACGGTGACACCTCCTTTCTTAGGTACCACATGTACGGGGCTTACCCATTTACTATCGGATATTTGGTATATTATTCCAGCCTCTAATAACTTTAACACTTCCTTTTTTACCACGTCACTCATTATAGGGTTTATCCTTCGTTGATGTTCTCTGGAGGGTTTTGCATCTTCCTCCAGCATAATTCGGTGCATACACACGGAAGGACTTATTCCTTTGAGATCGAAAATTTTATAACCTAGAGCGGAGGGATATCTTCTTAAAACATCTAAGAGTTGATTGGTTTTAGGGCCATCTAACGTGGCACTGACTATGACCGGGAGGTTTAATTCTTTGTCTAAGAACTCGTATCTTAAATTCTTAGGTAGCTCCTTAAGCTCTATTGATGGTTTTTTCGGACATGGCATATGATCTGGGGTGAGTGCCAAGCATTCGTAAAGACTGTTATCTATGTAAGGTTCAGATAAGCGTTCAAATCCGTCGTCCTCCATAATGGGGATCGAAGGTAGTTTGATGATTTCTACTGGATCTTCTTTATCCAGTTCTCTTATGCATTCATTAATTATATCGATGGCATAACATGAGTCATCTATGACTGGTGCATTTAAAAATTGGGATAGTATAAATTCTACTTTTTCATTACCTAGCTCGAATGTCATTTTTCCTTTTTTGACATCTATTATAGCTCCAGCTGTTGATAAGAAGGGTCTACCTAAAAGGATTGGGATCTTGTCGTCTTCTTTAATGTCCATTATGACGAAGTCCATTGGGATATAAAGTTGTCCAAGTCTAACTGGGACGTCTTCCAAAATGCCAATTGGATATTTAACTGATCTGTCGGCTAATTGGAGAGACATTCTAGTCGGTTGCATTTCTCCTAGGTTTAAACTTTTACAAACGGCTAAAGGCATTAAACTTACACTTGCTCCTAAGTCCAGAAGTGCTTTATCTATAACTTGGTTTCCCAAAACACAAGGTATAGAGAAACTTCCTGGGTCTTTCTCTTTCTTAGCAAGCTTATTCTCAGCAATTGAATTACATTTTATAGGTTTTGGAATCTCTACGTGGAGTTTCTCAATCACTTTTATGAATTTCTTATATTGGTTATCTACTTTGGTTTTTTTAAGTCTTTGTGGGTATGGAATCAGAGGTTTGTAAGGAGGAGGTGGTACATAAACTTTTTCATTCTCTTCTCTTTCCTTCTCCTTAACTTCCGTATCTTTAGATTTCTCAGGTTCCACCGATTTCTCAACTTCTTTCTCAGTTGTGGTCACAACCTCTTTCCTAGGAGGTTCTGGATTATTCAACCTAGGGTTTATAGGCCCATCGTAAGTGGTCTCACGCCTTAGAGCGATAGCATTTGTGTGCCCTTTAGGATTAGGTTGAGGTTGTCCAGGGAATTGTCCTCCTGGTGTAGCATGAGTAGATTGTTGTTGTGCTACTTGAGAGATTTGGGTTTCAAGTATTTTGTTATGGGTAATTACAGAATCGAGTTTAGTACCTAACTGAGTAATTAGTCCATTCATGTGAATGTTTTGGTTCATGAAATCCTTGTTCTGCTGTAATTGAGCTGAGATGAATTCGTCCATCTTTTTCTCAAAATTTGATTTCTGAGGAGCATATGGTGCAGATTGGTTGGGTCTTTGAGTTTGGAAACCGGGTGGTCTTTGAGGTGTTGAATTTTGAGTAGGGTTATTATTCTTATAGGAAAAATTTGGGTGATTCCTCCATCCAGGGTTGTATGTGTTTGAATAAGGGTTTCCTTGGGCGTAATTAACCTGATATGTGGTACTCTCGGCTAAAAGGTTGCATTCAGCTACAGTATGTCCTGAGGTTCCAGAAATTTCACATTCGGGTTGTATTGCTGCTACGGTTGCTGTGGGGTTGATAGTCAGGTTTTCTACCTTTTGAGCTATAGCGTCCATCTTTGCGTTCATATGGTCAAAATAACTCACTTCATACACACCTCCTTTGGTCTCTTTCTTCTCCACCGGTGCTCGTTTAGTCCCCCATTGGTAATGGTTTTGTGCCATATCCTCAATGAGAGCGCTAGCCTCGGGGTAAGGTTTGTTCATTAGAGCGCCACCAGCGGCAGCGTCTATGGTCATCTTTGTGTTGTACATGAGTCCATTATAAAAGGTATGGATTATTAGCCATTGTTCTAAGCCATGATGTGGACACGCTCTTAATAGTTCTTTGTATCTTTCCCAAGCGTCGAAAAGTGATTCTCCCTTGCTTTGGGTAAATCAGGTTATTTGGTTTCGTAGAACAGCAGTTTTACTCGGTGGAAAGTATCTAGCAAGGAATACTTTCTTTAGGTAATTCCAAGTGGTTATAGAGTTGGCTGGAAGGGAATCTAACCATGATCGGGCTCTATCTCTGAGGGAAAATGGGAATAGTCTTAGACATATTGCCTCAGGAGGAGCTCCGTTCGCTTTTAAGGTATCGGCTAGTTGAATAAAGACTTTAAGATGTTGGTTCCGATTTTTCGTGGGAAGACCTGCGAACTGGTTCTGTTGCACTAATTGTAACAGAGATGGTTTTAATTCGAAGTTATTAGCTGGTATAGCTGGGTTAACTATACTAGAATGAGGTTCTTCGTTAGAGGGTATGGCAAAATCTTTAAGAGGTTTAGCGTTTTCTTCGTCTGCCATTGCTCTTTTAAGTTTTCGAAGTAAAAGACGAGCTTGAGTGTAACGTTCAGGCTCTTCTAAAGGATTAACTAAGTTTCCGGTACTGTGAGTTCTTCGCATTTACTGGCTAAGTGATGCCTTAGTCTAGACGGTGTAACAACAGGGTACGAAATTTTGACGTAGTTGGTCCCCGGCAACGGCGCCAAAAACTTGATGCGTGTTATCCACAAGTATACTGATTACGTCAGAGTAATATAAAAGATTTATCGATCCCATAGAGACCAATGACAATCTATCGATTACTATTGTTACGTTGTTTATCTAAGGCTAATAAATATTAGAGTAAAAGTTTTCTACATAACAAAAATAGAAATAAATCAGATAAATACTATACTGGAATGTAATTCACATCAATCAAACAATACTCCTATCATCTAAATAGTAACACTTACGGGGCAATGTTTTCTTCTTTGAAAAAGAGTTAATTAAAAAGGATCTGCCGCGTTAGCGTGATCGGAACCAGACCTAACCTTTAATCTATACCAGCCGCTCACGCTGCACCGGTCGCTCTCTGCGTTAAAGTGATAAAGCCCTTTTATATGTAATTACCTCTAAGACTCAGTTAAAAAGTGCTTTCGATTGAAAATATTTTATACCAAAGGGTTTCCGGCATATGCTCGGCCAACCGGATCCTAAATCTATAAACGCGTCCGAAAATAGTTTAAAACCTCTTTCTAATAATATAAAACTTTCCTAGTTAATCAATAAAGTGCTTCCGCTGTATTTATCAATTAACAACTAACAAACTCTTTTCTAAAATGTCGGACGGCTTTCGATCTTATCCGATCTAGTCACAGTCATTACGCAAACAAAAACACGGTCTCATTTACGTAATGACCGATCAATTGAAGTTCAGAAGAGTTTAATTAAAATAAAAAACAACCCCTTTAGTATTTCTAAAGAGATGACATGTGGAGTACCGTCGGAACGACGATCCTCACATCCCAGCACAAGGGATTTAGCTGGACATGGTAACTAAAAACATAACAATAAATTGGTTTGCAAAGTAAAGCATTTTTAAGATAAAAAACGTGCGAAATGTGAGAGTATATTTTGAGAGAGTGAACACAAGTGTCACGCTTAAGTTCAGTTCCAAAAGTCACAGATCACACAGACAAATAAAATAATAAGGTAATGGCAGAGACAGAAAATAAACGAATATAAAGCAGTGCAGGAAAATAAATTTATGTAAAAGCGATGCAGAATATAATAAAATGTAATTGATAAAAGAAACCCGCTCCAAAGCGGAGACTGAATCTGGTACAGAGCTGGAAAGTAAATTGCGGGAAAGTAAATAATTTCTAACTATGGTTGCTCCAATCTAACTAATAACTATAGTGCAACAACCCCTCGATATGACAGATTCTTGCTTTAGAAAATGAACTTTATGCCTAAGGTTGAAAACTAATATTGGATGAAAATAAAAGTGAAAATACAAGGCCTATTTATAGTGGTCATGAAGCTGTAACTGCCACACGACGTTATGGAGAAACGACTAAACAATAATTTCCTTCATGTGTAACTGCCTCTAACGTTTCTGACTGTTTGCATGTTACACGGTCGGCGCCCGCCGACCCCTACTCCGCGTCCGCCGAGTGTGTCCATGGAATAAAACGTATTTTGTGACCGTTGGAAAGTGGGCGAAATCCACAACTCAAAAGGCGTCCTCTATGGCGTTCGCTGAATGATACGTTGAGTGTACAATTTGCACAGGAAATCTCCGTTTTAGCCTCTTTTTGCTTCGTTTCTTCACTGTAAGCTCAAATCAGGCAATGTATCTGAAAGTAAAACAAAATACCATAATAACATGAAAAAAAACAAATAAACAACTAAAAACATGTGCAATCAGAGTCAAATATACAATGTGATTTGGTGTTATCAGAATATATTCGCATTTTAATCTCATTCGCTGTGAATCATGACATTATTTTATATCAGATGGATGTAAAAAATGCATTTTTGAATGGGTATATTTCTGAAGAAGTGTATGTGCACCAACCTCCTGGTTTTGAGAGTTCTGAAAACCCAGATTTTGTTTTCAAACTTAAAAAATCGTTATATGGTCTGAAACAGGCTCCCAGAGCTTGGTATGAAAGGCTAAGTAACTTTCTTTTGGAAAATGACTTTACCAGAGGAAAACTGGATACAACACTCTTTTGTAAAACCTTTAAAAATGACATCCTGATTGTTTAAATCTACGTTGATGATATTATATTTGGTTATGCTAATATTTCCTTGTGCAAGGAATTCTCCAAGTTAATGCAGGCTGAATTTGAAATGAGACTGATGGGAGAACTCAGATTCTTTCTGGGAATTCAAATTGATCAACGATCAGAAGGAACGTACATTCATCAGAGCAAGTATGCAAAAGAACTTCTGAAGAAATTCAATATGTCAGAAAGTAAACTTGCTAAGACTTCTATGCATCCGACATGCATTCTGGAGAAAGAAGAAGTAAGTAAAAAGGTTTGTCAGAAGCTCTATCATCGTATGATAGGCTCTCTTCTATATTTGACAGCTTCTCGTCCAGATATTATGTTCAACGTATATCTTTGTGCTCGTTTCTAATCAGATCCAAGGGAAACTCACTTAACTGCTATTAAGAGAATCCTAAGGTATCTAAAAGGAACAACTAACCATGGCTTGATGTATAAGAAAACATCAGAGTACAAGCTTTTTGGTTACTGTGATGCAAATTATACTGGAGACAAATTGGAAAGGAAAAGCACTTCTGGAAACTGTCAGTTTATGGGAAGTAACCTCATCTCCTGGGCAAGCAAGAGACAATCAACAATTGCTCTCTCAATCGCAGAAGCGGAATACATCTCAGCATCTCTATGCAGTACTCAGATAATCTGGATGAAGAATCAACTTGAAGATTATCAGATACACGAGTGTAACATTCCTATCTTCTATGATAATACTTTTGCCATTTGTTTATCTAAGAATCCTATTCTACATTATAGGGCAAAACATATTGAAATAAAACATCACTTTTACGTGACTATGTTCAGAAGGGTGCTTTTCAGTTAAAATTTGTGGATATAGATCACCAGTGGGCTGATATATTCACAAAACCCCTTGCTGAAGATAGATTCGTGTTCATTCTGGAAAACCAATTTATTAAACCTTGTCCACAATGAGATGATAATATTTTAATGTGTAAAGCTGCCAGAACTTTTGATATAAGATTTTGATGTTAAGCAAAGTGTGTTAATTATTTTTTTATTGACCTTCTGATTCATGATACTTCATGATCAGAAATTAGTGCAGTCAGATACCTCGTGGTATTCTTGATGTTGGAAACATCAAACGTGCTATCTTGAAAACAAACGAATATGATTATTTGTGACACGTGTCCAAAATTAAATCATAACTACTGTTGAAGAGACACCTCGAGCGTTGTGATTTCGTGAGACTAGGTTTCAAGTAATTATTTCCTATTACTCCTTAATATCTTCATAATCATGTTTAACACATTGGATTTGAAAATTTACTTGATAAATATTTAAATCTTTACGTCTTCCTCCCTTATATGCATTCTTAAAGTTGTATGTAAGACAAAGATCTCTTGGAACTAAACAATTTTCTTCTTTCTTTTATTCTTTGTCAGATTCTGCCCTCCCACTTTCGAGTATACGTTTATTTGTATTTATTAACTGATGTCATAATTTGAATAACATATACCTGGTATGTGATCTTTTGGAGACTGATACACTTATTTATCATTCTTTGTTCTTGTTTGTATCCCTTGTATTGGAAATGATGAATTCCTCACCTGAATTCATCTAGTCTTTATTGCTATTTATTGCTATCACTCTTTGTTCTCTTTTTATACCACACTTCTCCTCATAACTACTCATCAGTTTCTAAACTTGGTTTTCACTCATATCCTTCTTATTTCACTATGTCTATAAAAAATTTTGCTGGCAATGATGAAGTTATGGAGGTCATTAATGAGAAAAGGCCAAATCTCCCAAGACTAAGAGACTTTGGCGTTTACCTTTCCACCAGCATGCAAATTCAAGGATGGTCAGGATACTATGCAATCCTGCATGGACCCGAAGGAATTCTGGAAATACGCACGAATTGGAGAAGACAACAATTCTGTCTGGTCTTCTGTTTTCAGTGTTTCGGTAATCATAACACTTACCTCCATCGTCCAAGCCATCAATTGTGTTCAATCTAGAGTGATTGTTAAAGATTTTCATATGAATTATTCCTTTGTTGAGGATCTCATTGGAATTCATGATGTGTCTCGAAACAGGTATGAACCCTATAATCCCGAAGGACTTCTCCCTGATGGAAAGTTGTGGTTTCAACTCCTGCTTACCAACTTTCGCCCCCGAGGATTGGCCAAAAGCACCTTGACTTATGATGATAAACTGTTTATCTATTTCATGATGGACAATGTCCTGGTGAATCTTCCGTAAACCATCTTCAATCATCTGAAGAACTGTGTTGAAATCTCCAGAAATCAATACAAGTCCTTCATACCTTATGGAAGAATTCTGTCTGAGTTATTCTACAAGGCTAAAATCATCACTTTAGCCAGAATACTTGGACCAGAGGATGCTACATATGAAGAAAGGTGTGAAAGGGTTAATGAGGTGGAGGCTTTATGATAGCTGGTTGGCAGGTGTTTCTGTTGGTCTCTTGGTTGTTTGGTTTCTCTTTCATTTTTCATTGTTGATTATGTCAGTTGTCCTTGTTGTTTGGCTGTTTTCTTTTTTGTGTTCTGTTCCTGTACTGCGTCCCTGGCATTTTGCTTTTTTAATCAATGAAGAATTTTTCCTTAGTTGCATTTATCTTATCTTACTGCGTTCCATTGATTGCCATAAAAGGAGGAAAAATACTGAATTTAACTTATCTAAATTCTCTCAAATCAAAATGCGTAAGTTAATCATTGATTACCTTTTTTGATTATGACAAAAAAAGGGAGTATTAATATGGAAAGTTATTTTGATAAATATCTTGTCTCGAATCATAGCTCTAACATTCTAACACTTTAATTGCATATCCTTTAGAATGTTTTTCAGGCAAAAGATTTATATTGGCAAAATGACTCTGATATCAATCAGGCTCTGATTTACTTAATCAAGCTCTATTATCAGAATTTATCACCACTATAATTAAGCTCCGATATTATGGATATATCTAGATCTTTGCAATCAGGCTCTGTATCCTAAATCTTATAAGATTTTTTTAAGTTTTAGATTCAGGGGGAGCTTGATAAAGGGAAGTTTACTTTGAACTAATCTGAGTCAATTCTTATTATCTTCGTACAAAATTGTGTTATCGAAATACATTATTTTGTCATTATCAAAAAGGGGGAGCTTGTTAGAACAAGATTTGGTTCTGCAAGATATCTCTTTGTTTTGATAATAACAAAGTTGTATTTGTGTGAGAACAATTTTGGAACTCTAACGTTTGTTTTCTTAAATATTGACAAACAGGTTCTAACTTTGATAAAGATAACTCTGACTCTGATAAAGATAGCTCTGACTTTGATAGAGATCATGTGAAATGTCACTCTCAAATTCTCAAAAGTCGCTTCTGCGTCAAAGAAGCAAGATTGCTTCTGATCTACTGTGCTTCAGAAAGACTCTAAGGAAACAATATGTTGTTGCTGCAATGTTCTCTTGGATTCTGGCTCTGAATATAACTCTGATACTTATCTTCTGAAGACTAAGTGCTAATGACTCTGAAGACAAGGTTCTGATGAACAACGTTCTAAAGACTCTAAAGAGTTAAGTTTCTGAAGACCAAGTTCTGAAGACTCTAAAGACAAGGTTCTGCTGAACAAGTTCTGAAGACTCTGAAGACTTATGTGTTCTGAAGAAGGTGTGCTGAAGACTCTGAAGACAAGGTTCTGCTGAACAAGTTCTGAAGACTCTGAAGACTCAAGACTCTGAAGACCCAGTGATTCATTCTTCTGATCATGCTTCAATCATATCAATTTAGAAGCCTCTGATGGATAGAAGAAGATGAAATGTTTGCGAGGGAAAATAATACATAGTACAGATCAAACACGTTCTTTTCCACTACCATTCCACTACCCTGATTTGGTGGTACAAAGGACAATTTCAGTGTACGATTTTCATCCCAGCACAACGACATTATTTCAAGTCGCCAATATTTTACTGATATTCCTGATCTTCCCTTTAGCGGAAAATAAAGACTTGATCATCAAAGAATTATGTGTGACACACCAAGTGTGAAAAATATATATCCAAAAACACTGATTCATACGACAAAGAACTCAAAAATAGAGAAATCCATGAGTGAACAGTAAAGCACCACAAGACAAAGAAGAAGATTGTTCTTACTGTATAAATTCTCTCTAAGTTAGTTTGAGCTAGAAATTGTGTTTATATCAGATTATGTAAGAAGAAATTCATTGTAAACATTTTATCTGATCAAATAGTTGTTTGACTTCCTTAAGGGACCAGTTGGGTCAGAATCCTTAAGAAGAGACAGTTAGTCTGTGTATGTTAGTCACCAGCAGTTGCTAGTGCAGTTGTAATCAGTTTGGTTATAGTGGATTAAGTCCTTGTGTATAAGGCGAAATCACCTTGGCGGTTGGACTGGATTAACTTGATAGTTTTCAACTGAACTAGGATATATCGTGTGTCTTTATCTATTGTTAGTCTATTTGTGATCTTTGTTTGAGTTTCACAAAAAGCTTTCATTTTGAAAACCCAATTCAAACCCCCAATTTCTTGTGTTTTTCTCACACCTTCACATAAGGTATCTAGAGCACTGACTAAGCGATTCGTGGGAAGCAAAACACAATGGTGTTGGCAATGAATCATCCAAATGGACATTTTTCGGCGGGTCTCCCAATTCTTAAGGGTCAGAATTATGAGAGTTGGTGTAAATAGATGAAGGTAGTTTTTTGTTGTTAAGATCTTTGGGATCTTGTGAAGGAATGAGTAACACCACTTACAGAAAATGTGTTGGATAAAGAAAAGGATGCATACAAAGAATTCAAGAAAAATAATAAATCTCTCTTTATAATTCATCAATGTGTTGATCCAAACAATTTCGCAAAGGTCAGTGATGTAGAATCAGCGAAAAAACATGGGAAATCTTGGAGAAATAGTTTGGAGGCGCAGAAAAGGTGAAAGAGGTGAGGTTACAAACTCACAAAAGGAAGTTTGAATTGCTTCAGATGAAAGAAACTGAAAGCATAACAGAATTTTTCACTAGGGTTACAAAACTGGTGAATCAAATCAAGGTATGTGGAGAAGTGTTGACATCAAGATCAGTTGTTGCAAACATCTTGAGGTCATTGGCTGCAAAGTTCGACCACGTGGTAGGAGCCATAGAAGAGTCAAAAGATTTGTCAAAATTGACAAAGGAAGAGCTTCAAGGGACACTTGAATCTCATGAACAAAGAATGAGTGAAAAATCTGCAAGCAAGTCAAAGAGTGGTGTGGCTTTGCAGGCGCAATCAGCAAGAGAAAAGAAAGGCAAGAGGAAATTGTTTAATAACAAAGGTAGAGGAGGCTACAACAATTAGACAAGTCAAAGTCAGTAAGAAGGAGGCTGGTCGAATTAGAGAAAGTCTTCATACCAAAGCAACCAAAGAGATGGTGCAGCAGGTAGAGGAAGAGGTGATGGTCGAAAACCTGACAAAAGTCACATCCAGTGTTTCAATTGTCAGAAGTATGGTCACTACTCTAGTGATTGTCCAGAAAAACAAAAGAACCAAGATAATGATGCAAAGCTAGAAAAGCATGAAGAAAAAGAGATGTTGCTGATGGTCACAACATGAGATGAAGAAAGATTCCAGGACCAATAGTACTTGGACTCAGAATGATCATTACACATAACTGGTATGAAAGATTACTTTGTCAACATAAATCCCTCAATGAAGAACATGGTGAAATTTGCATATGACAATACTCTTGCACCTGAAGGTATTGGCGATGTTCTGATTATGAGGAAACATGGCAAGAGGTTAGTAATTTCCAATGTATTGTACATACCGTACATGAAGAGTAATTTGCTCATCATAGGGAAGTTGGTCAAAAATAACTACAAGGTGTAGATCAAAGACAAGATTACGAGAGTTCTCGACTCCGGAGGAAGGTTAATCTTGAAGACTCCTATGTCTCAAAATAGAACCTTCAGGATTGAACTAAATTTGACGGAGTACAAGTACATTGCAATTGCAGCTAGCAAGGATGAATGGATATGGCACTATAGACTTAGTCATCTCAATTTCAAAGACATCAGAGATATGAAGAGAAGCAATATGGTTTCAAGATTACCAGAAATCGACATTCAAAATGAAGTATGTGAGGAATGTGTTCAGGCGAAGCAGCATAAGAACATCTCCAGCAAGGATGTAGGAAGCATGTTGAAGGAAATTCTTGAAGTCATATACTCTGATGTACGTGGTCCTATCCAGGTGGATTCGATTGGGTGTAACAAATACTTTGTCACTTTCATAGATGATTTCAGTCGAAAATTGTGGACTTACCCGATCAAGAAGAAAATTGAAGTGATCGAGGTATTTGTCAAGTTTATACCTATGGTCGAAAGACAAAGTGGTCGAAAGCTTAAGATTTTGAGGACTAATGGTGGTAGAGAATATGTGTAAAAAGGCTTCAACACATTATGTGAGAAAGAAGGGATTATACATTAGGCGGTGCCACCCTATACTCCACAGCAGAATGGAATTGCAGAAAGGAAGAATAGAACCATCATGAATATGGTGAGAAATGTGTTGAAAGGCAAACATCTATGTAAAGAATTATGGGGAGAATTTGTGTCGACTGCAACATATATCTTGAATTGATATCTGATAAAAAGGCTAGAAGGAATCATGCTAGAAGAGTGCTGGTCTAGTGTCAAGCCTAGCCTGAGTCATCTAAAGGTATTTAGATCTATAGCACATAGACATGTGCCAGATCAGTTGAGAAGAATACTTGATAACAAGTCGAGTCAAATGATCCTAATATGATATTATTCAATTAAAGGTTACAAGTTGTTTGACCCAGTGAACAAGTAAGTAATGATCAACAGTGACGTGATCATAGATGAACTTAAGAAATGGGATTGGACTGAAAATGTCAAGAAAGATTCTGTGAGAATCTTATGTGGAGAGCTATCAAGTGAAGTCGAAAGAGAAGTTCGACAAGAAGAAGTCAGAGGTCAAGCAAGCAACAACAGACCTCAAAGAAGGAGACATATGTCTACAAATGTCGATGATAAAGTTGAGTTGGTACACTATGTTTTCTAGGCAAATGTCGAACCAGTCAATGCAGTTGAGGCATTGAAAGATCTGAAGTGGGTGAAAGCAATAAATGAGGACTTGAAGTCCATTGAAGTCAACAACACTTGGTCACTTGTCGAATTGCCTCAAGATAAGAAGGAAATCGATGTGAAGTGGGTAAACAAGGTGAAGTTGAATCCCAAAGGAGAAGTAACTCGACACAAAGCAAGACTTGTGGCGAAAGGGTTTCTTTAAAAAGAAGGAATCGACTTCGAAAAAGTTTTTGCACCTGTTGCTAAGATTGAAACAACCAGGTTAGTTGTTGGTCCAGCAAACATGAACAATTGGTACATATGTCAGATGGAAATGTGGATTCTTGAATGTCCCATTAGATGAAGAAGTTTATGTTGCACAACCAGTTGGGTTTGTGAAGCAAGACGAAGAAAGCAATATATGTAGGCTGCATTAAGCCATGTATGGACTTAAGCAAGCTCTAAGAGCTTGGAATAAGAAGATATATAGCTTTCTAAGGGAGAAGGAATTTGTAAAGTGCACAACTGAGCATGGAGTATATGTAAGAAGATGCAATAATGAATGGCTTATACTATGTCTCTATGTCGATGACCTGTTGATAACAGGAAGTTGCAAGAAGGAGATTCAAGATTTCAAACATGACCTAAGTGAGGAGTTTGAAATATCAGACTTGGGAAATCTCTCATACTTCATTGGCATTGAATTCTACAAGAGTAGTAGAGGCTTGATGATGCACCAAAGAAGATATGCAGGCAAAATACTCAAGAGATTTGAGTTGCAATATTGCAACCCAACATCGACTCCAACTGCGTCTAGAATGCAACTGTCGAAAAACACAGATAAAGATGATGTCGATCCAACACAGTACAGAAGACTCATTGGATCACTTTGATATCTTTGTCACACAAGGCCAGATCTAGCATACAATGTAGGTATGGTAAGGAGATTCATGCGGAAGGCAAAGGTATCACACCTAGCAGCGACGAAGAGGATACTAAGGTATTTGAAAGGAACACTTGACTATGGCATTTTGTTTCCTGTAGCTGAAGTAAAAGAATGGAAATTAGTGGGAACCGACTCAAGTTAGTGAAGTGATGTGAGGATAGAAAATCCACAGCTGGTTATGTGTTTATGTTAGGTGGTGCACCAGTTTCTTGGAGTTGACTACTAGAAATAACCTATCTAACGTCGGCCGCGAAATGCATTTAACTTCAGCTACACAACTGAGGTAATGAACGACGAAATGAAAAGCAATAGTTTGTCACTTCACTGATTCTAAAACCGAGGTTAGACATTAAAAGATCGTGGGTCTGATCCTCATCAACAACATATTTTTTAGTTTCTAAATTTTGTTGCACATGCGCTATTTACCTCTCGGATTTATTTTAAAACTGAGGTAATAAGTTTTTATTGACCTCAGTTTTAAGTAATAACCGAGGGATAAAATCTCATTTTTTTGCCTGTATCATTTTGACTGCCTATATCATTTTTCGCTGACATGTATAATTTTGCTTGTATCATTTTCACTTGCCTGTATCATATCGTTATAAATCTATTAACCTGTCTGTATCATTTTTTACACAGAAACTACAAAATATGCGATAGAATTGGAATTTATCATATCATTTACATTGTTATGATCATCAAGACAGAATACACACATTTACATATTTACACAAAACAAATTAATGAAATTTACAGATTTACAACCAAGAAAAAACTATTGTTTTAGAGAATCATAATCAGATAAAAAGACTCTGGCCCAACTTGATCGTATGTCATCCATATCTTCTTTTTAGTATGATGTTTTGTTTTTAAACTCCTATAATTAGAACAAAAATTTAATTATGATAAGCTAACAACCTAAACTTAAGAAGATATGGATTAAGTTAATACCTTATTCTTCACTCATCTCTCTTTAATGTTTGTGGAGACAATATAAAGCATATATCTCTTAACATATTATCCACATGAATAGTCGTCGGGTTGTTTTCGCCACTACAAATAATTTTCATATATTTATATTTCACTAATACATACAAATAATATAATGTTAATAAATGCACAAGTAACATACTTACTTTTGGGAAAACATAGTTATGCCTTTTACCAAGTACATTATGTTTGAATGCATTATACTTCTCCATCGCTCTACATATGCCGGTTAAAATTAAACATAAATAAAAACTATACTACTCTAAAGTTAAACATAATACCACTTACCCATTCAAAGAGTTAACCGCTTCTTCGGGAAGTTTAGAGTGCATTGAGCAAAACACAACTATAGTATTTCTCTTGGGACATATAACAATTAGTTGCCAATGTTCACTTCATAAACATTCAGAATAATTAATATGTATAAAATTGATTTATAAATGAAAACATAAATTAATATATACTTACTTGCAGGAAAACGGGGACAAATAACAATATTTGATGTTCCCTTTCAATTTATCCTTTAAGTAATTACGAATATTGTGTCATGTTGAAACGCGTGTGAGAGCAATGAACGCCGGATCTAAGACACAATACATATTTTGAAGTTTCCTTTCATTACATAAGTCATGGATGCACCCGCAAGAGCAAATCTTTATGTTAAAGTAGAAGAACATATGAATATAAATAGAGATCAACATAAAAACTATACTTACGAAGACGAAATTTGTAATATGGAGTTGTCTAGGTACACATTTCCCGACAAAATTTCATGGACAAAATTCCTACAAAGCATGAATAATTGTTCTGGATCATGACTTAATTTAATACCCAACAATGTGTCTGGAATAATGTCAATGATCATTCTTAGTCTCTTAATGTTATCTACTTTTGACGGTGTGGGTTCACTATTGCTCTGGTTGGCAGAAAAACTTTCTTTCGCGCTTGTACCACCCATAACTTTCTGAATTTCAATGTCTGGAATTTCCAATTGATTTGAATTTGTGAAGCTTAATAGACCCAACGAAATCAATTTCTGCATTATAAAAACAACATAAATACAATCCAAAATTAAAATACACAAACAATAATAACAACAACATACAGCTTATACCTCAAACACATCGCGGGTACACTTCTAGGACACCTTCTTCTCAGTCATCCTCTCTCGCTCCTCCTGTTGCTTCTGGACACTTTCTTGCACCGTCTGTAACAACCTCTCCCTCTCCTCCAACTTCCTATCCTGCTCCTCTCTCCACCTCTTCTTATCCTCCTTAAACTTCCTCCTATCCTCTTCCAACTTCATATCCTGCTTCTCCCTCCAGATCTTCCTCTCCTCCTCGAACTTCTTCCTATCCTCCTCCAACTTCCTATCCTGCTTCTTCCTTTCCTTCTCCAACTTAACAACAACAATCTCTATAATCTCTCTCTTACGGGTTTTCTGACTAGATGATTTAGGTGGTCCAAAAAATAAACCTTAAAGCCAATGCCTCTTCCAACACCACAGACACGCCCAAGATGCTCCTCGGTTCTAATCGCTTCTACCAAAATGTCATGACGATCTTGTGAAGTGAAGAGGCCAGCTTCGGTTTTTTCAACCAGATCATCCTACAACACATATGAAATTTCATATTTAACAAATTGATTTAACTAAAATAAATATTGTTGAAAAAAGTATCTACTTACAATCCTTTGAGCCACTTCGCGCGTAGCATCTGATGTGAACTCATCGTCTTTTCTTTGATGTGCCCTCTTCCATTTCTCGCGGCATGATGGTAGAGATGGAGTGCGGTCACAACTTATAGAACCTCTAAGCTCTTCCTCCCTTTGTTTTATTTTTTCTTCGATCATCGTCTTTTCAAGTTTACAATATCGTCCATGAGACAATCTATGTGGATAGATATTTCTAGCTCAATTTTTCTTTCCTTTTTTGCTCTTTGCCAAGAACTCAGAAGTGATGCAAGACTCTAGAAATTTCTCCCAAACAACTTGATCAATAAATGGATACATATCGTATGTAGGCTTTTCTTTATCTTCTCAATCTTTAATATAATCATGGGTGAGTTGTGTCTTAAAGCCCCTCCAACGCTCACCACAAAATGTAATCATCTTCTTTTTCACATAGTCATTATATGGACAAACAATGAACACATCATATGTTAACACAATAGAGATGTTATTAGTAACAATGAACACATCATATGTTTAAACAAAAAATAAATGATCGTATATACTTGCAAACAAATCATAAAATACCTGAACATATTCCCATATGGCGTCTTTCAATTTATCTTCAACATCGTGCCAACTATCAATTAAAATGCTCACTTTACTTCTACCTTGTAACACAATGTAACCCATAAAATCGTCAGCGTGTTCACCATAAGCCCTGCCGATTGCAGTATCAACTGTAATTGGGTAGTGAATATCGGTTTCTTGGGCTTTTTTCACCTTAGCATACATCGTGGCACCTCTAATTTTTCTTCTATGATTTGTATTAATAGATGTTGCAGCAGATGTTGTATGGGAGGTGCTTGTCAAATCATCCATGACTATCAAGAGACAAATACGTAGAAACAAAATGATCAAGAGACACACACTGAAAAACAAAGTGATATAAACTCATTTCGGTGATATATAACTCGTTTAAGTGATATATAACTCGTTTCAGTGAAGAAAAAACCTATTGAAAATGATATCTGTTAACAAAATGGCTATCTAAATAAACCTTAAAATGATCAAGAGAAACTATACTAACTAACGTTTTAATAAAAACAAATGAAAAATCGTTGAAAAAAATGATCAAAAGATAAACTAACGTAAAACCCTAGACAAAATGATCAGTGAAAAGAAAAGTGATAAATAACTTGTTTCAGTGAAGAACAAACATGATACGAAAATGATGTTTGATGAATATCTGTTGGAAGAGTTTTGATGAATATCAACTTGAAAATCGCCTAGGGTTTTTGCGAAATGAGTGACGAAATGACGTTTGCGCATTGATATGTAAATGAAAAGTTAGAAACTAGCTAGATTGTAGTTGGAAGTATCTCATGCAATAAATGTCTCACGTCAGTTTTTCTATAAAAACCGACGTGACAGTATTAATTAAAAATATAAAATATAAAAACACAATAGCGCCATTTTCTGGGAATTCAAAGATATTACAACGTCAGATCTTGTTGTATAATCCAGGGGTTTGAACATATCTAATAAAAAATTAAAATAAGATTTTGGAAATAGTATTTTGAAATTGATTAATGCAAAATATATTACCTCTCAGTTGGACAATGTTGTCGAGGTAAGTACTAATAAAAAAAATAATAACAATGATAAAAAAGGAACTTGGAAAGGTGCAAAGTGTGAAATACAAACTAAACAACCGAAAAAAACCATAAAATGCAAAGACTGGGTTTCGAAGCGAGTTCCCTTATAGATATATTCCTTTCCTTTTCTGAAAAACCGAGGTACAGGGTTGATAATTTATTTTTAAAAAAATAAAAGTTGGCGCTCCCAGTACCTATTCCCTCGTTTTTCTATTGTTTGAGGTGTTAG
This sequence comes from Lathyrus tuberosus, assembly GCA_022829125.1. NCBI lineage: Eukaryota > Viridiplantae > Streptophyta > Magnoliopsida > Fabales > Fabaceae > Lathyrus > Lathyrus tuberosus. The sequence goes on along the minus strand of JALAZF010000094.1, from coordinate 756,340 downwards.
CTTCGTCATAAAAAGTGTTATTTATTGTAGTGGTTCAAGAAAAGAACCAGTCGTAGCACTACCATCATGTGAAGCAGAGTACATAACTGCTTCTCTCTATGCATATCAAGCAACATGGATGCTGAATCTGGTCGAAGAGATTACAGGGAAGAATCATGGAGCAATTACCATGAAGATCGACAACATGTCTACTATCAATCTGGCGAAGAATCCGATAGCACATGGACAAAGCAAGTGCATCGAAATGATGTTCCATTATCTTTTAGAGCAGGTACCAGATGGGAAGATGAACTTGGAACATTGCAGAACTGAAAATCAGATTGCAGATATAATGACAAAAGGAGTGCAACTTAGACACAATGAATTAGGTGGTATGTTTAATTGTAATTCCTTGTGTCGAAGCAGGTTTCTCGACAGGGACAAGGAAGTTGTCGAATAGCCTAGTGTGTGTGTGTCGAAACACCTAGTTGTCGAAGTGTCGAGGAGTTAGCCTCGACATGGATTTTGTCTTAAACCTAATTTTGTAGTGTTGGTAGAATTAGGTATTTTGGGTTTTTGTGTTTGGGCTTTGCTTAGGGAGAAAGCAAGCAAAATCTATAAATAGGGAGTAACCCTATTATTTAGTGTGATTCACTTAAATAGAATTGCAGTTTTGAGAGCAGAGAGTTACTCTGTAGAAATTCTTCTTCTTCCCCAATTCAATTTTCTTTTCTTGTTTTCATCACCATTATGCACCGACACAATCTTGCAACCAAGGTTGGTTGATTCACTCAAGTGAAAAGTGAAGAACAAGAAGAGAATTCAATTAGTTGATTGGATTTTGTTCAACAAGATTGATTCAGAATTACTCAAAGTCTTGGATTTAATTCCAACATTGCAGACTTCCACTAACATTAATCTAAAAAAAATACTAAAATAATAATAAGACAACAACAATTATAACTCTAGAAGGAGAAAACAAATGACCTGATCAAAACAACAATCTTGATGATTGAAACAGAATCCATGCGCACCTCTGCATCAAAACAAATTTTTTGACATAAAACATCACCCTGAATTTGCACAGCTTAGACTACTAAATTGAAAATCCTCAATACTACACTAGGATTCAAACATTGTCACAATTATTGCTTATGTATAATTCCTTGATTTTCTCGCATTTAACCTCTATACATACTGATCGTGAAGGCTGGATCAGATCCTGTAGAATCAGGCCGCCAAGTGCGTCAGGGATGCTGGTCGTGTGGAGAGGAGGAGGGGGTGTACCTGCAAGGCACTCCGACGCTCAAGTAAGTAAAGTTCAGAGAAAAAGGGGCAAGTACAAAGAGTGAATTCTTAGGGTGAATATTGGATACCTGACCCTCTCAAGCGAGAGGGTTTATATAGAGCCCCCGACGCGTGGCCAACGGTCCTATTTTCGGGGCAAAATAACTGTTTTCCCTAAAGAATAGGTAACTACCCAAACTAGCCATTATGTCGGGCAGGGTGCCCAAAACTAGCCGTTATGTCGGGCATAGGTGTGGTTCTGGGCACCTGCCCATAGCTGTTCGGGGAGCAGCGAAGCCGTGCGTAACGCGCAGTAATTTCGGGGAGGAACGTTGTATTCCTTGCCTGGTTGGAGGGGCAGAAAGGTCACTTTTTCCCCTCTGTGGATTGGACTTAGGCAATTTAGGCCGCTCTGGAGCAGAGGCGGATTGGGCCAATTCTAGCCATTGGTCCAGTCCAGAACAGGAGCCCCCCAAGTCGTTGCTCCCGAGCATGGGAGTGATGACTTAAGGACTGCTCGTTGCTTCGGGGAACCAGCATAAAGTCGTCATTTGGAGACGAAGAGGATTGTCTTGAAGTGCTCGTGGCTCTCGTTGCCTGTGATATTCGTGGTCGTGACCTCATTGCCCGGTATTCGGGGAGATTAAGCGTCAGACAGAATTGGAAACGTTGGGGGCGCCACGTGTACCTAGAGCTCCGTGTAGCAGTTAATAGGTAATGATGGCTAGTGGGCAGTCATTATGGCCTACGGGCGCGTGTGTGCACGTGCCCCTCAGTATAAAAGGGGGGAGATTGTCCCATTTTGCACTTTTTCTTTCTGATTTCTCTTCGCCTCCCCTGCGTTCTTGCCTGTCACCGTCTTCAGTGCATCCGACCACCGTGCCAAGCTTCGAGCAGTCTCTTTCTTCTACTCAAATCAAGTAAGTTTTCTGATCTGTAGCTTGTTTTACTTTCTTTTGTTGTTAGTGGTAGATTGCATGTGGTTAGGGTTAGCTTTAGGTGATAAAATAGGTGGATTTCTGGCGATTGTTGGTGGTGGACGGTGGCTGTGCCATTTTTCTGCCTTCAGCACTTCGCCGGAGTATGTAGTATGTTTAGCGAGGTGGTCCACGGCGTGGTTGCGGTAGTTATGCATGCATGACCACCGTGTTTGTTCACCTTCTGGTAGAACGATGAGTTTTCTGGTAGATCGTTCCCAGATTCTGGTGAAGCTTTGTGATTTTCGGCGAAACTTCGACCGAAAACTGGGCGTGAGCGCGGGCAAGCTCCTCGTTCTGAGCTGAGAGTTCTGGGCATATCCTCGCGGGGAGGTTTTTCCTTTGATGTTAGGGCTTAGGCAGGAGACGTTGTCCTCAGCCCTTCGCGCGCCCTTTCACTTGACTTAGCAGTGGAAGGGTGGATTTAATTTGCTGTCGAATTCACTGTCTTCTATGTTTTTCAGGTGATCGTAATGGCGACGGGGCCAGATAGAGAGGTCATTCTAGATACGTCTGAGGAGGAAACTGGCTCCGAGGAGAATAGTAGCTCGACGGCTTCGAGCTCTGCGGCTTCGAGCTCGACAACATCGAGCTCCTTGAGCAATGTTGGGGAGGAAGAAGATTTGGATGTCATGGAGGAAGACGTTGAAGGGTTCTGTGCGGAAGAATGGGAGGTGGCCGAACCTTCCGAGCATATTTCCACGTCCGCGAAGTCTTTGGTGGACGTCATTACGGAGGTAGGACCAGAAGGGGAGTGGCAGGTGCACTTCCCTACCTTGGACGAGCGGGTCTGCTCGGATTTTAGGGACCGCTTTACGATGTACGAGTATGCCTTCAAAGAGCTGGGACTGAGGCTGCCCTTCACTGATTTCCAGCGGTCGGTGTTCGAGCATCTGAAGCTGGCGCCCTCTCAACTTCACCCTAATTCGCTGGCCTTCATCCGGGATTTTGAATTGGTGTGTGAGCATCTCGCTCTGGGGACTACTCTCCCTCTGTTCTTCACTATTTTCCATCTTCAAAGGCAGCTGGCGGGGAAGAAGTACGGATGGGTTTCCTTGAAGCAGCCCAAAAAGTTATTTAAGTCGTTCTCGGAGTCAATCCGAACGTTCAAGGAACGATATTTCATCGTAGAACCCGTGTCCGAGGTTGCCCAGGATAGCACATATGTCTGGGAGATAGAGGTTGACGAAGATGGGAATGAGCTGCTCAACAAGGAGGGAAAGTATATTGGGCGGAGGCTGTACATGTTTCCCATTCGCTGGGCACCCGACCATTTCTCCAAGAAGCCCAGCGCTTATGTCTTCCAGCCGAGCGAGCTGCTCGGGCAGGACGCCGTGGCTTATGAGAATCTGGTGAACTGGGTCAACTCCTTTAGTCTTTCAAGCTGCTGGACGAGGAAGGGCAACCCTATCTTCAAGGAGGATGGGAGCCAGAGAGTTGAGCGCAGATTCGTCAATGTTAAGGCACTGCTGAAGTGCAAGACTCCCGCGGATGCTCAGAAGCTGCTAGGTAGTCTTGGTTATTTAGATTTTGTTTGTGTTATCTCTTTTCCATGTAGCTAACGTGCTTGTCTTTTCATTTGTGCGGGTGAGATGCCTCAAGCTCGCGATCGCGTGGTGAGGAATGCTATGGCGAGGAATAAAGCTGGAGCGGCTCCTCCTAAGACCCGGCCTGCTGGTGCTCGTGCTCCCCCCTTGTTCAAACTGTGGGGACCTCTTATTCTCCCTCTCCTGCTCCACGGGGATCTCCACTGCCTGTGACCGGGCGGGCGAAGCGGCCAAGGACATTAGATGTTGTGGACCTTACCCGTGTGCCGGAGAAGGGGAAGTTTGAGTTACCTCCGTGCATCCTTGACAGGAGATTCTTTGAAGGCAATTCTTTGGTCGTCCCTCGGGCGAAATCCCTTTGCTTGGAAGGCATGGATCGCCCGAGCAAGAGGGCGCTGGTGGCCCAAGATGCTTCTGCCCTGGTCAGGATGTTGGAGATGACTGCTGTCTACGCCGAAGGGGATTCTACACTTGAGTCCAAACTTAATGTTGTCCGGGCTTCTGAGGCGGCCCTCAAGGAGGAAGTCAAGAGTGCCCGTGAGGCTCGGAAGAAGGCCGAAAAGGAGACGGCCAGGTTGAAAGAGGATGAAAAAGAGTTGAAGACCCGATCTGAGTTGGTTGCCCGCATCCTGCTAGCCGAGGATGACGGTATTGCCGTGGCAGTGGAGTCCTTCGAAAGCGCCGTGGCTCATTTGCGGGTGGTAAACCCTGGGCTTGAGATCTCGACCGAGGGTACTCACTATCTTGCGCGCGTTGAGGATGGTCGCATCGTCTTGCTCGCAGGCCTTGTTCTAGATATACCCGAGGTCCAGCCTGAGGACCAGCCCGAGGAGGACCAGAGACCTGAGCCGGTGTCAGCCGAGCATGTGGATGAATGAGGAGCGTTGTTATTTTGATGTTGTTGTATTCTGTCCGGCCTGATCGCTGCTGAATTGTTTGTAATTTTATTTTTGGGGGCATGGCCCCGTTTTATGTAATAACGCACAATCGTGGCCCTTGTGGCCACTTGTTAATTATATTTCTGTCTTTTTCGCGTGCATGATTTTACTTGTGTTTATTTTTGCTAAGTGTTGTATGCATGCTTGCTGTGAATGTATGTCTGCCCGTGTTTGGGAGCTTTTGACTTGTGCGAATATTTATAGGGAATTTCTCGTTGTAGATGTGTTCGTCAGTGTGGGGAACTGGTCAAACGGCTGGGGAATATCTTAGCTGGGGAGCGGAGCTCAGGTCGCGTTTGAGGTTTGAGTTCGTGGTGTGAACGTCCCATCGCGAGCTGGGGTTCTGCCAATCATGGAACTTTGACGACGGCAATGCTCGATCGAGGACCGCTGTCGAGCAACTACCCAGCTCGTTACTGAGCGGGGTTATGCTTTAATTGTATGCGATGCTTATACCTAGACGCGTATAGTGGTCGGCAGCTGACGTTCGTCGTTGCGACGAGTCAAACCGAGGACTTAGCTGTAGTATTGTTTCAGCTTTTCGGAGTTCCATGGTCGAGCGAGTTCTTCCCCAGTGAGATGTTTTAGGTAGTAGGCCCCATTTTCTGTTTTTGCCCGGATGCGATAGGGTCCCTCCCAATTGGCTGCTAGCTTGCCTTCGCGAGAGTCTTTATGGTTTCTTCTTAGGACAAGGCTTCCCACATCGAACTCTCGTCGTATCACTTTGGCGTTGTGCCTGATGGTGATCTTTTGTTTCAGTGAGGCCTCGCGGAGAGCTTCCCCGGTTGTGATTTCCTCGACGAGGTCGAGCTCTTCCCTTAGAGATTCGTCGTTCATTTCCTCGTCTAGGGGCGACTCTGTCCGCCTAGAGGGCACGTGAACTTCGACGGGAATTACAGCCTTTGTTCTGTATGCTAAACGAAAAGGTGTTTCCCCGGTCGTTGAATGGGGGAGTTGTACGGTAAGCCCAGAGCACACTGTGTAGCTCCTTAACCCACGCCTTCTTTGTTTCATCTAGCCTTCGCTTGAGGCCTCGAAGGATGACTCGGTTAGCTGCCTCAGCCTGCCCGTTTGTTTGGGGGGGTTCGACGGATGCGAAGTGTTGCTTTGTGCCCAGTTGGGCGACGAAGTCCTGAAACTTCTTGTCCGTGAACTGCATCCCGTTGTCCGTTACTATCACTTGGGGAATGCCGAAACATGCAAGGATGTTTCGTTTGTAGAAACGCAGGATGTTGAGGGCAGTTATTTTGGCTAGAGGTTCTGCTTCTATCCACTTTGTGAAATAATCCACGCCCACTATGAGGTACTTGTTCTGACTTGATCCTACTACGAAGGGTCCTAACATGTCTAGGCCCCACCAGGCGAATGGCCACGAGGAGGACATGGTCTTGAGCTCGTTAGGTGGGGCTAGGTACATGTCCCCATGTCGTTGGCATTTATCGCACTTCTTTACGTGCTCTTTTGCGTCGTTTTGCATAGTCGGCCAGTAGTATCCTGCTCGGAGGGCCTTTCGAGCAAGGGACCTTCCGCCGAGATGTTGGGCGTTGATTCCTTCGTGGATTTCGCGTAGGATGTGCGTGACCATTTCTTCCTCGACACATTTGAGCAGTGGAATGGAGAATCCCTGTCTGTATAGTTTGTCTTCGACTAGGACATATAAGCAGGCCCTTCGCCTGACTGTGCCGGCCTCCTTAGGGTCGGACGGGAGTTCGTCCTTGGCGAGGTAGTTGTAGACTGGGGTCATCCAGCAGTTGTTGTCACCGATCACCTGCACGTCGAGTGTCGGGGAGGCCTTCTCGATGCTGGGTCGAGGAAGTACTTCTTGTATGACGGATTTGTTTCCGCCTTTCTTCTTCGTGCTGGCCAGTTTAGACAGCACGTCCGCTCGTACGTTATGTTCGCGGGGAACGTGTTTCACTTCTACTATTGTGAACTTTGCCATTTCCTTCTTTACCAGGGTCAGGTATTCGGTCAGGTTGTCGTTTTTGGCTAGGTATTCACCTCGGACCTGGAGGGCCACGAGTTGTGAATATGTGCAAATGACGACTTCTTCCGCTCCCAGATCCTCGGCAAGGCGTAGCCCAGCGAGGAAGGCTTCATATTCAGCCTGGTTATTGGAAGTTGGGAAAGACAGTGTGAGTGATACTTCGACGATAGTCCCTTCGTTGCTTTCCAGTATAATGCCCGCGCCGCTACCTACCGAGCTTGAGGCACCGTCGACGAAGATGGTCCGCTTACGTGTCTCGCTCACGGGGGAGTCCGCGAATGTCATCTCCGCGACGAAATCGGCCAGAGCTTGGGCCTTAAGGGCTTTTCTGCCTTTGTACCGGATGTCAAATTCGGACAGTTCTAGCAACCATTTAAGCATTCGTCCGACCATATCTGGTCGTCCAAGCAGCTGCTTTATGGGCTGATCTGTTCGAACCACAATCGTGTGGGTTAGGAAGTAGTGCCTTAATCTCCTGGCAGCGTTGATGAGGGCCAATTCCACCTTCTCTATTTGCTGGTATCGTAACTCTGGTCCTTGTAGCGCCTTGCTCGTGAAATAAATGGGCTTCTTCCCTTCAGGTGTCTCGCGGATGAGAGCGGCGCTTACTGCTTCGGCTGCTATGGCCATGTATAGGTACAGCGTTTCGCCATTGTCCGGGCGAGAGAGAACCGGTGGCTCTGAGAGTGCTTGTTTTAGATGGAGAAGGGCCTTGTCGCACTCCTCGGTCCATTCGAATGCGGCCTCTTTGCGGAGGAGCTTGAAGAACGGTAGGGCGTGCTGGGCGGACTTGGCCACGAAACGAGATAGTGATGCTAGCATCCCGTTGAGGGACTGGATGGATTTTTTGGACTTGGGCGTAGGAAACTCGAAGAATGCCCGGCATTTGTCGGGATTGGCTTCGATTCCTCGTTCCGTCAAGTAGAAGCCGAGGAATTTGCCTGCCTGGACACCGAACGTGCACTTCTCCGGATTAAAATGCATTTTGTATTTCCTGGCCTGTTCGAAGACCTTTCGCAAGTGGGCGATATGATCGGTTTCCTCGTGGGACTTTACGATCATGTCGTCCATGTATACTTCGAGCATGTCGCCTATTTCTCCCCGAAATACTTTATTCATCATTCGTTGGTATGTTGCTCCGGCGTTCTTCAGGCCGAAGGGCATTACGTTGTAGTAATAATTCCCTGATTCGGTCATGAAGGCCGTATATTTTTTGTCAGACATTGCCATTGGGATTTGATTGTAGCCCGAGTAGGCGTCCATGAACGATAAAAGTTTAAAACCAACGGAATTATCAACAAGTTTATCAATATTGGGGAGGGGTAGGCATCCTTCGGGCATGCCTTATTGAGATCGGTATAATCAACGCACATACGCCATTTTCCATTAGATTTTTTGACCAATACAACGTTGGACAGCCAAGTGGTGTACTTGGCTTCCGAAATAAATTTGGCCTCGAGGAGGTCCTTTACAGCTTTTTCAGCAGCCTCCATTTTCTCCGGAGTCTGCTTTCTCCTACGTTGTGCTACGGCCTTAATGGCCGGGTCAATGGTCAGCTGGTGACATGCAGTGGACGGGTCTAAACCGGGCATCTCTGCGGCGCTCCACGCGAAGAGGTCAGCGTTCTCCCGGAGGCATGCTTTGAGCTGCTTCCTCGCGATGTCAGGTAGGTCTGCTCCGATCTTCACTCCCCGTTGGGGATCTTCGCCGAACAGAACTATCTCGAAGTCACCATCCGGGATTAGGCGCATCGGATGGGAGCTGCTGCTGGATGCTGTAGATGGGCTGGTTGATGCTGCTCATTCCTCCTGATGGTCCTCGGGGAAGCAGCTGTCGAGGTCGATAGAGTTGACCTGGGGCAGAGGCTTGGCTTCCTCGGAGCTGCTTGGCAGTGTTGGCTTGCTCGACACCTTTGGCTTGGGCGCAATGGTGTTGAGTCCCTTTGTGGCTGCTTCGAAACACCGTCGGGAAGCTTCTATATCACCGTGGAGGGTGGCGACTTTCCCCTTCGAAGTGTAATACTTCATCTTCAGGTGGACGGTTGAGGGAACTGCTACCAACTCGGCCAAAGTTGACCTTCCAAAAATGCATTGGTAAAGCGACGGGCAGTCGATTACCAGGAACTGTACTTTGATGGATCTGGCCGTCTCAGCTGTCCCGAATGTCACGATCAGCTCCACGTAACCCCACATCTTTGTTACGGACCCGTTGAATCCCTGCAAGTCGGATCCCACGTAGGGAGTGAGGTGAGATTCGTCCAGCTGAAGTGTTGAGAACAGCTAGGAGTACATGATGTCGACCGAGCTGCCCTGGTTGACTAGTATTCTGCGGACGCCGAAGTTCGCCATCCAGGCTCTGACGAGCAGAGGTATGCTGGAGTTCGGGGACCCGCCGAGGAGTTCCTCCTTGTAAAAGGAGATTAGGACGGAGCCCTTCTGGGCCTGATCAAGCGTCGTCACTTTGTTGCAGCTGGTGTTGATCAGGTGGTCGAACTTCCATTTCACGGAGCCCACAGTGACTTTGTTGAATCCACAGTGGCTGTGGGCCGTGAAATAAGCAGGGGCGTTGAGCCCGTCGGGGACGTAGAAGTCCTCAGGCCGGGATATGGACATCGCTACTTGTACGTTGGTGTCATCCGAGGAGGGTACTTCTTCCTCAACCTTCTTGGACTCCTGGGCGTCTTGCCGAGGAGTATCCTTCTTCTTTGTGAACTGTTTCAGGTGCCTGTCCCTGATCAGTATCTCTATGGCATCCTTCAGGTGGATGCAGTCCTCTGTAGTATGGCCGTGACTTTTGTGGAAGCGGCAGTACTTCGACTTATCCACGTTTGGTCTGTTCGGCAGCTGTTTGGGGAAACTGACCCCGGCTTGTTTGAACTCCGAATTGGCACATTCGGACATAATTTTTTCCCTAGAAACGGTCAGGGGAGTGTAGTCGTGGAAGCGCCCGGAGGGTCCCTTGCCGTCGCGGGAGTCCCTCGGACGGTCCTCGAGTCTTCGTTCACCCCGACGAGATGTCGAGGCTTCTTCTCCTTTGGCAGCCCGGGCATTCTCCTGGCGGCGCGATGCCCGGATGTTACAGGCCGCGATCTTCTCCTCGTACTAGATATGAGTTTGGGCTTTGAGGAGGAGGGTGTCTAAATTCCTTGGTGGGGCGAGGCCGATGGCTTTAGCGAAATCGGAGTCCGGGAGGACCCCTTGCTCGAGCAGGAACTCCTTCATTTTGTCCGTCGTTGGAACCTGCACGGCCTCCTTGTTGAACCTCTCGATGTATGCTCGGAGAGGTTCGTCTTTCCTCTAGATTATGGCTCCGAGGGAGGCCTCAGTTTTGGGGTGGCGGCGAGATGTTGTGAAATGTCGCGAGAACATCCTGCCGAGCTGTTTCCACGAGGTAATGGACTCCTCGGGCAGTTGTTTATACCATGTCATTTCTCTTTTCCGGAGCATGGTCAGGAACAGTCTGCATTTGATGGCGCTCCGTACGCCGCGGTAGTCTAAGAGGGCATCGATATTCTCGATGTGTTGTCTGGGTCAGTGGTCCCGTCGTATGTGCCAAGTGACGGGGGTTTCTCCAAGCCTTTCGGGAGACGGGTGGCCAGGATCTCCTGGGACAACGGGCTGCGAGGCTCGTCGTCATCACTGGAACTTGTGTATGATGGTGACCGGACGGGCTGCTCGCGTCGGCGGTTCCTTCGTGGGGAAGGTGAGCGATTCCTTCGCGAGGAAGGTGAGCGTGTCCGTCCTTTGGACTTGATTGGAGACTCCTCATTCCTTCGAGTCCTTTTGTGGTCATGAGCGTGCTGGTCACGCGGGGAGATCTGGTCTCGCTTTCGGGCTATGCGAGGATCTTGCTCTTGGCGCAGTCTTTGGTCGATTTCTCTCCGGGGCTGCGGGCTTCTTGATCGTCGCTGATTCCTCCGCGTAGGAGGGGATCTTGGACGACGAGACTCTTCCAGTGCCCCGATCCTCTCGTTCTGCTGTAGGATCAGGGTGTTGGTTTTGTTGAGGGCCTCTAGGAGGGCTGCCACGGCCGGGTCGGCGCTGGGCGGAACATGAATGGACTGGAGGTCGAGAGACGGTTGATCGTTGTTGTGATCAGCAGGAGTTGGGGAAGGAGAAGCGGTGGCTCCATCCCTCAGGAAACGGGCATCTCGGAGGAGAGATGATTGGCCATCAACGTAAGATTTGTCGATGGGGAGGATGGTGGAATGAAGAGCATCCTGGGTGCGATCTTGGGAGGCCATGATCGTGATGATGTTCGAAAGTTGTTTTGATCTTCGGTTAAAGAAAGAAGGGGAGAACAAAGATTCTCATAGATGGCGCCACTGATCGTGAAGGCTGGATCAGATCCTGTAGAATCAGGCCGCCAAGTGCGTCAGGGATGCTGGTCGTGTGGAGAGGAGAAGGGGGTGTACCTGCAAGGCACTCGACGCTCAAGTAAGTAAAGGTCAGAGAAAAAGGGGCAAGTACAAAGAGTGAATTCTTAGGGTAAATATTGGATACCTGACCCTCTCAAGCGAGAGGGTTTATATAGAGCCCCCAGTGCGTGGCCAACGGTCCTATTTTTGGGGCGAAATAACCGTTTTCCCCAAAGAATAGGTAACTACCCAAACTAGCCGTTATGTCGGGCAGGGTGCCCAAAACTAGCTGTTATGTCGGGCATAGGCGTGGTTTCGGGCACCTGCCCATAGTTGTTCGGGGAGCAGCGAAGCCGTGCGTAACGGGCAGTAATTCCGGGGAGGAACGTTGTATTCCTTGCCCGGTTGGAGGGGCAGAAAGGTCACTTTTGCCCCTTTGTGGATTGGACTTAGGCAATTTGGGCCGCTCTGGAGCAGAGGCGGATTGGGCCAATTCTAGCCATTGGTCCAGTCCAGAACACATACTAAGGCATTCCATGGATTCAAGCACCACTGTGATAGAATATAGCAGGGGTTGTTACTTTTTATGCTAGGCCACTTCCATAACGATACCTTCACTTCTTAAGCATTTTATACAAACATAATTCAACATTATGAAATAGCTCCCCATTTCTTGCCTTCCAAATGCTCAAGATACAAGCAAACCAGACCATAGATACTCGTTGAGAATAGATTCTGCCACTGCTTATCAGTCCCATGAATTGATCAAAATGCCTTAAAATATCGTTATGGAGTACTATTGTCACTCTGAACCAACTACAGACTTTGCTCCAAATATATGTAAAAATTGGGCATTTAAAAAAAGTCGCGACATCGATTCTTCCTCTCCACAACCACTCACGCATCATATTTTTTTGGTAACAAATAGGGCATAAGTCCAAAGAAGAAAGAAATTTCTACCTCTGTCCCTAAATATGAAATTCCATAGACTAAATTACGCAAATTAAGAAAATTAGTAAGAATATTAAATTTATTAACTATTTGTATTATTTTATATGTTTATCCTTAAGAGAGAGAAATAATCAATGTTTATAGAAGAATGTTTATTACATATTGCAGAAAAATATGTAATATAACTAGGAGTATGTTTGAAAAAAAATAATTAATACACTTTGAAAGTTGAAGAGGGTCTTATAAAAATGGACAAGGAAAAAATTCAAGAAGGTCTTATAATTAGGGACAGAGGTAGTTCAACATAACTAGTCTTGGGAAACGGGTTTCCTTTACAGCAATATCTAACAACTGCTTAACAAAAACCGGTATGTCTTCTTGAAAAGCTAGATCCTCACCACTGTCAACCCTAACTTTTGCCGACGCATCCGCACACAAATTCATTTTCCTATACGAATCTACCACTTTCATTTCCTCGTGCATCTCCGTGCGATTGTAAATTTGTTTGATCAAGGAGTACCCATCAATATTCATCACTTTTCAGACTCTAATATTTTAACAATGACATTAGAGTCCACAGTCAACTCTACTTTCATCATGCCTAATCTTTTGGTCAAGGTTAAACCTTCATAAATTTTCCATAATTATGCCTTAAAAGTGTAACACCCTAAAACTCCGACTCATAAATTAAAGAATAAACCAAATTTTAGAATGTTATTGAAACATAACATATATACTTTCCAATTAATTTCAAAACTCGAAGCAAAATTCAAAATAAATAACATAACTTCAATTATCTCATTAAATTGAAAATACTTAATCAAAATAACATAATCCAATGATTTAATCAAAACAAATAACATGCTTCATTCCCAATATTACAAATCCGAGTATATAATTCAACTAAAATGCAAAAAATGATAAGATAAACGAAGAAAAACTCGAAGATCATCTTTCAACTCACAGCAACACTCACTCATCTTGAGTATTTATACGACAATGAACAAAGCAACACAAAACAAACAAGAAAGGGGGTGATAATAGGCGCAAATATATTAATGGTGTAAAAGAATGCAAGGGTAGCTTAAATCACACACTTATCAGCATATACATTCAATTACTCTCTCTGTCATAAAATTAGAGTCTTTCTAGGGAAAGAAATTTGTCCAAAATAAGATTTTTTTTACGTTTTCAATGCAACACTAATTAATGTTTACCAACTTTATCCTTAATAAATAATTTTTACACTACTTTCAAGTTATTACATTATATTATACCTTTATGATAACCAATAGTAATTAAGAACAATTTTGTAAAACTGTTATATTCAATTATTCAGTCATTACTTTTCTTAATCTATGTGCTATAACCTTAAAAGACTTTTATTTTGAGACGGATGAAGTACACAACATTACAACAATTCAATTCACATAGCTTTTATGTATGCAATGTGACCCACAACTTGACTCTATGCATGTGGTACCAGTTTGAACATCAGAGGTTTGTTACTGATCTGGTTCGCTCAACAATGGTTCCTCATTCGAACAGGGTCCCCACTTCTGAACCCCGGGTCTCCACTTTTGAACTTCAGATGTTCACAGGTCCCCACTTCAGAACCCATAACTCGCCTCTTTCAACACACCGACACAATATGATGCATGTCATACAATGATGCAACAACAATAATTATGGTCCCACTTCTAACCATAATCAACAATGCAATACAACATTCAACTATAGACCCCACTTCTGAACTACACGCCTCAACATAACACATACAACTACATTCACAACAAATAATTGTATTCGCAAACATAACAACTCATAAGCATAAGCATAATCATAATTTATCACTCATAATTATGTAATTAATTATAACATTTCGCATAATTATACATGCAATTCTCAACCATCATTAATGCATTAGCATCTGCCCCAACATCAACATCACTCCTCATGAGGTATTCATCAATTCAATCGATCATAACAGTTAAAAGTTCTTTCATCATCATTAACCATCACATAATATTACACCTTAAGAAAAACAAATTACTCACACTCTTAAATTCATATCTAGTCTTTTATGGCATCACCGTTAGATAATGTTACGCGTTAGCTTTCCAACGCTTTAAATCGCGCCTCAAACGGATTCACGAAACTCAAGTTATGATAAAAAAATCATATATGCACAAGGTCTGTCTGGTCGTGACGGATGGATCATTACAAAAATAACGACCGTCAGCTCGTTGGACGCAATGACGGGCAACCCGTCACAAGGGTGACGATCGTCACCATTGCAGAATGTAAAATTATGCATTTTTCACCATTGAAGGCCTTCCAAACCTCTGATTTGGATTTCGTAAAAAGTAAAATGCTCAGAATTTGACACATAATAATTATATAACAATTATACAACAACCAACACAAACTATACAAACCCAACATCAAATAATCATCAATCAATCATGGAAATGAGGTTATGTTCACTGAACCAAAATACATCAATGACAACAACCGGTTTTAGAATTCATACCAACAATTTATGCATAATATTCAACATGTAACAAAGCACGAATTTACACATTTAACATGGAAATTATCACGAATTTTACATAATTAACATCAAAGTCATGAAAACACAACAATGGTGAATAAAAACTAGAAGTGGGTGAAGATTGTTGAGAATAATAAGTCAAGTGTGAGTTGGAGCCCCATATTGGTTATAAATGTAGAGATTTGAACATTTATAAATGGGAGAACCCACACTTCTACTACCTTAAGGTTTTAGGTGGATATGTTGGGTCTCTCTCACTTGTGTTGCTCTTGACCCAAATGTTGATGCTCCTCCTCATGAACTAACAAATGGTATCAGAGCCTTTGGTTCGAGTAAATTGACCGACTTACTTGTATCGAAATGCCTAGGAAGAGGTGTCACGTTAAAATCAAAATGCCCAGGAAGAGGTGTCCCGTTAAAATCAAAATGCCCAGGAAGAGGTGTCCCGTTAAAATCGAAATGCCCAGGAATAAGTGTATCGAAATTCTCAGGAAAGAGGTGTCAACGGAGGTACAAGTGTAAGTGGACAAAAGAATTTTCACTTGAGGAGAGCATTGTAAACTCACACTTGAGGGGGAGTGTTGAGAATGATACGTCAAGTGTGAGTTTGAGTCCCACATGGGTTATAAATGTGGAGACTTGAGCATTTATAAACCGGAGAACCTACACATCTATTACCTTAAGGTTTTAGGTGGATATGTGGTGTCCAATGTTGATGCTCTTGGCCCTAATGTTGATGCTCCTCCTCATGAACCAACAAGGATCCCTCACTACCCTTTATGCAATACACATATATTAAAGTAGTTCCCCTTACCTGAATTTCTAGCAATCCTCAAGCTTTAGTTATGGTGATTTTCTCCTCCCTCATGCCCTTTTTCTTCTCTTCTTAGTTTGCCTATTTTTTTCACTTTTGCAACTTCTACGTATCAGTGAAATTGACTCCCCTCTCCCTTTACTATTTATTTTAACATAAAAATATAATTATTTTCCTTCTTCACACTTTCACCCATCCACTAATCTCCAGTATCTCCTTATTTTTCTAATAATTCTACTTTTGCCCCAATATCACTATTTCTTTTATTTTTCCATTTATTTAATTAATATTCTACTATTTTAATTAAATAAACTAATTAAAACTCTAATAATTCCCAAACACCACATAACAGATATTATCATCAATTAAATGATTAAAAACATTTCAAATCACTTGAATAATTAAATAACAGCGACAAAAATTCAATTAAATAAATTAATTGAATTTGGAGTGTTACAAATAACATTACACATCCCAATATTTTTAGAAAAACCACCCTTACACTCTCCATGCATATCTCTAATTATGCTATAACAATCCAATGCCCTGTTAACTTTACACGCCCCTTCCGTATAAAACTTAACCCAATTATCCTCAAGAGGATTCCACACTACCATAATTTCAGCCTTTTTCTCCTTTCAGTTTGTATGAAATTCAACAACAAAACATGGAATGTGTCAATTAACAGTTATGCAAGTAAATGTATGAAATGATGGAGAATAGTACGTATGAATAAAACACGTTGGTATTATTTTTGTTGAAAAGTAAAAGAATAAATATGAAGTATATAAGAATAAATAGCCTTTTTAATGAATGTTATATATATAATTAAAAATGTGATACACAAAAAGGGGAGAGGATTAGCCAACACCCTCTCAAAAGGAGATAAATTTTATAAAAAAAACATAAATCAAATTTATTTTTTTATAAAATCACTTTTAATTTTCATAGAAATGGAGTCAAAAGAAGGTTAGATTTTACTAGTTGCAACCTAAACTAGAGAAAAAAATTCATACATGTGTTTTCTTCCCTCTAAATATGAAAAAACATATTCGCAATTATATTTTTACAATATAACCACCTACTTTTTAGTTGTTAAAGAAAAAAATATCTTTTGAAAAAGTTTGGACTACCACAAAAGTGCTACTCTCAATCAATCCAGAGCTTAACCATAATTTATCTCTATCGATTTCAATTGCTCTTAAGACATAAGAGAATTCATCATATAACGAAGGAGTGAGCAATCATAATTGGCTGAACAAAACCAAAAATAAAATTACCTTTGTACTAGTAAATAGACCCTACAACTAGGGTTGTAAATGGACCTCTAAAACTGAGAACCGGTCCGGTAGAGCCGCCCCAATGGACCGGCCGAAATGGCCTTTGGTATGATAATGGATATGTTTTGTATCCGTATCCAGCAGGAATATCCGTATCCATATATCCAATAAGTAACCGGTTAGTATGCATATAAATTCTAAATTTTTCTTTTGTCCTCATTTTCTCCTCTCTCTTTTTCCAGACACGCTCTCAGTCTCTCTCTCGTCTCTCTCACCTCACATAATATCAATCTATTATTCCTCTTCCGTTCGTCTCTCTCTCCTAGGGCTTCAACTCTGATCATCATTCATTCATCAGTATTGAGTATACTTTGTTTTAGTGGCAAAGTGTGAACTGTAATTGTGAACCGTGGAAAGCTCCAATACAACTGTTTTACTTGTGTAATGTATCCAAACTCTAAACACTTTTTTTCTGTTATTTTTTTTTTTCTGTACATAGTTTGCATGTTTGAGGTATCAACTAGTTCTATAACTTGTATAAATTTTGACCTTAAGACCAACAATGTTTTGATTGCGGAATCGTTCTTGAGTTCTTGACCTAAAATGTGTAGATTTAAAACATAATTTTGACCTAGGGTTTTGATTTGAGGGTTTCTTTTGTAAATTTTGTTGCTGAACTGAGGTTGTATTTTTCGGCCTAGGGTTTTGATTTGAGGTTATATCTTGTAAATTTGGTTGCTGAGGTTCTATTTTGGCATAATAATAAATTGTGTTGCTGAGGTTATATTAAGTGACTCAGTTTTGTTTTTGTTTCGTATTCTATTATTGTTTGATTGATATATATTTTTGTGTCATGTCTTTTCAAGATTCTTCATTGACTCCAACCATGGATGATCTGATTGATATCAACATGTTGCTTGATGGGGAAGAGGAGACAATGGATGGAGGAAATATAGAGATTGGTGAGATGATTGACTTGGGAGTTCCAGTTTCAATTCCAACTGATGTAACCACTCAAAATACATCTATTACACAAAATACTACTACATCTCAAAATACAACTACTGTTGATGAGCCAACCCCTCCAGTTGACCCAGCTCAGAGTTCACAGAGCCAGATTAATGCCTTTGGTAAAACTCCTCGTCCCAAGAAATCTGCTGTTCATAATGAGATGGTACTTATTGAGATGCCTGATGGTGCCAAGAAATGGAAATGCAAATGGTGTGGTAAGCTTTATACTTATGATGTGAAATGGAAAAGTACTTCTAATGGTAAAAAAACATTTAGAAAATTGCATTCAAAGAAGCTGAGGTTGAGAGGTAATACTGACAAAGAAATTGCACAGTCTAGGTTAAATGTAGGTGCTGATAGTACTCCTAGTTTGGCAACTTGGACATATAACCATGCAAGGGTTAGAGAAGTTGCAGCTCATATGATTCTAGGTCATGAATTTCCTTTTTCTGTTATGGAATGTGTTATTTTTAATGAATTTCTTAAAAAAAATTATCCATGGTACAAAAAGATTAGTAGACAACAGGTTAAGTTGGATTGTGAGACATTTTATGAGGCTGAGAGAGTTAAGATGAAAAGGTCTATGTCTATGATTAACAGGATCAGTCTTACAACTGACCTGTGGTGGTCTGGTGAACAGAAAATTGGTTATATGACTGTGACTGGCCATTTCATTGATTCAAAATGGCAGCTTCACAAAAGAGTTTTATCTTTTAAGAATGTGCCACCACCACATTCTGATGAAGTTTTGTGTAGGGAATTGATTAAGGTGATGGATGATTGGGGCATAAGGGATAAGGTTGTTTCTATTTCAGTTGACAATGCTAGTGCCAATGATAACTGCATTTCTAGATTGAAGAGAAATTATTCTGGTAGGAGAAATCTACCATTGGATGGTAAACTGTTTCATGTTAGATGTTGTGCACACATCTCAAATTTGTTGGTTCAGGATGGTCTTGATATGATTAAGGTGACTGTTGATAAGATTAGCAATGGTGTCAAATATTTGCTGAATTCTAAAACTAGGTGCAACGCATTCAAGAAATTTGTTGATGAGTTGCAACTTGAAGGCAGGATGCAAGTGTTGGATACTAAGACAAGATGGAACTCAACTTGGTTGATGTTGTCCACTGCTTACCATTACAGAGAAGTATGGCCTAGATATGCTGAAGAAAATGGAGTATTTCTCAGTTTTTTTCCTGATGCAAATGATTGGGAAGATGTTCATGATATTTGCAAAATTTTAGAGGTTTTTGCTGATGTGACATCAATTATTAGTGGCACATCTTACCCTACTGCTAATTTGTTTTTGGCTGAGCTTTACAGGGTAAAGGTTTTACTTGATAAACCCTCAAGCATCTCAAATAATCCCCAGTTGTAGGCCCTTGCTAATCAAATGAAGTTGAAGTATGATAAGTATTGGTCAGAGTCTAATACATTGATTTCTATTGGTGCAGTTCTTGATCCAAGGTATGTGCATCTTCCAAGTTGATAGTTAAATAAGTTGCCATTGTTTATACTTTACGTAGCTACTATTCTGCTTGGTGTTGCCTTGTGATTAATTGATGTTGCCTTGTGATTAATTGATGTTGCCTTGTGATTATGCAAATGTTGCCAATGATGCAATCTGTTGGACCTGTTTGATATGATATAAATCTGTTGGATCAATTAATGATATTTAGCCTATGATGAATTTGAGGCTTGTATCTGTCTGGTTTATATTTTCTGCATTCTCTTGCCTCAATTGATAATATTTAGCCTACGATGAATTTGAGGCTTGTATCTGTATGGTTTATATTTTCTGCACTCTGTTGCCTCAATTGATAATATTTAGCCTATGATGAATTTGAGGCTCGTATTGTATCTGGTTTATATTTTCTGCATTCTGTTGCCTCAATTGATAATATTTAGCCTATGATGAATTTGAGGCTTGTATTGTATCTGGTTTATATTTTCTGCATTCTGTTGCCTCAATTGATAATATTTAGACTATGATGAATTTGAGGCTTGTATTGTATCTGGTTTATATTGTCTGCATTCTGTTGCCTCAATTGATAATATTTAGCCTATGATATGAATCACTATTATAGTTCTGTCTGAGGCCAATTATGTTACCTCTTTGTGTGACATTAGTTGTCTCTGAGTCCAATTATGTTACCTCATATTGACATTAGTTGCCTATGATGAAATCATATTCTGAGGCTAAAAATACCTTGAAAATACTTTAGTTGGTTGATAACTCTTCTTTTTCAAATAGGTATAAAATGATCTTCATCAAATGGGTATATCCCTTCTTGTATCCAAATGCTACTCAAGCCACTGCCTATGAACAAGAGTTGGCAACCAACTTAAAAACTCTATTCCAATTGTATCAAGATACGTATGGAGTTAATGATGCCCTTGTATCTGAAACTCCTGAAATATGAACTAGTTATGGGTTGGGAAGGAGGAGTTTTGAGATGTTTTTAGAAACTGTTGTTGGTAGTTCTAATTCAAAATCTGATCTTGAATTATATCTTGAGGAGTCTCCCTTGAAGGTTCCCCCAAACATTAAGTTTGATGTTTTAACTTGGTGGATGGGGAATGAAGCCAAGTATCCCGTTCTTAGTAAATTAGCAAAGGATATCCTAAATGTTCCAGTTACAACTGTTGCTTCAGAAGCAACTTTTAGTGTTGGTAAAAGGGTTATTGATCTGAAACGATCTTCTATAAAAACTAAGACAGTTGAAATGATACATTGTGGAGGTGATTGGGTGAAGGAGAAATATGGTATTAAAAAGGGCTGCACAGCAAGTATTGTAAGTATCTCTTGGTTTATGGTCTATTTATATTGATTATTACATTTATGTTGCCTTGTTTAACTTATATTTTTAATTTTGTAGCTTGAAGAACCTCAAGATGAACCTCTAACATATGATTTTGGTCAGGAATAGGATCCTGGTGTCGCTTCATTGTGATGTTGTTTTGTTGTTTTGTAATTATAACTTCAATGCCAATGATGAAATTGTTCTGAGGCATCATTCACAAATGTAATTCTGCATTTTGTTGTATGGTTTTGGACAAACATTTTGTAATCTTGTACAAGTTATATGGTTTTGGACAAGTATTTAAAGTTTTAAAGTATAATTTTGAAAACATAATTGAAGTTTTGAATTCCTAGTTAAATGATAATTAAAATTTATTGTAATTTTTTGGCAAAAAAAAAAAATTCAATTTATGCCTTTTTATCGGATGGGCCGGGTACCCGAACTGAAACAACCGGATCGGTTTCAGATATCATTTTCAAATAACTGGTTATCCGGTCCGGTTTCGGTTTATCCGAAAATGCCAGACCAGTAACGGTTCTAATATTTTATCCATTAATGTTTAGATCCGGTCCAATTTTATCCAATAGAAGTATCGGTCCAAATTCCAATTCATTAGATACCCGGTCCTGACCGAAACAAAAACACCCTTACCTAATACCACTAAATTGAGAAGCAAGGGCACCAATAAATAGCCTTTATAAAAATATTATTTAAAAGAAATATTGAAAAAAATATCACAATTTTATATCTCATTCAAAATGTCACCTCACTTAATCGTTGTCAGACAATATTAATATTACAGCAAGTGTCAACCTTTTCTCACCAAAAAGCAAAGCAATAGCAAATAATAACCAATTTTGGGATAAGGCAAAGGGAATATAGCCATTAGCCACCGGCCACAGTTATTATCAACTTGGTTATTATTATTATTAACAACTTACTATAAAATTAATTTCTAATTAAAAAACAAACCAAAATAACTATTTAAATATCAGTATACCCACTATAAAAAGTAAAAATAAAGTATAATTAGTTTCTCAACTATTGTGGAGATAATAATAAATATATTAGAATGGTTCAGTCAAAAAGAAAATAATTTGCCAAATAATAATAACAATAATAATAATAATAATAATAATAATATTCATAGAAATAAAAAAATATGGTTACACGTGGCAACAGCTATGTTGCCACATCCCTTATGAAGACATAATAGGTCCCACAATAACCAAAGGATTCATGAATTTGTCACACACACCAACACCACCAACAACAAAAGAATCGTTGTTATCTTATCTTCTTTTATATATATATATATTCTTGTATGTATTTTCCCATACTATACAATCCTATAAGCAAATCTCCAAAAGGTGCGTTGAAAACTCAAAGAAGGATTATTGAAGTTTAATTGTAATGGGAGATTCGGAGAAACAAGAGAGAAAGGTAGAAGAGGAAGAGAAATTGCTAGAAAACGTTGCAGTTTTGGATTTTGATGTATTATGTTCCTCTGTGGCTTTGAAAGCTTCTCAAGGAAAATGGGGGAATCTAGGAACCATGGAGGAAGAAGAAGAAGAGAATGGGGTTTTTGGTGGGGTTTTGAGGATGTGGGAAGGTGAACTTTTTGATTGCTTTGATCATCGTCGCATTGCTATTGAATCCACCTTGTAAGCAATTTTCAGCCATTTTTTGAGTCATTTTTTATCAAATTGTTTTTGTAATGATAAACATTAAACTTTTTTTTTTGGTGTTATATTATAGTTGTCCTTGTTATCGATTTGGGAAGAACATGAAGAGATCTGGTTTAGGTTCCTGTTACATTCAGGTATATATATAATATAGTACTATTGTTTATTGAAAATTAGTCAAAGATTTTTCAAATATTGGTTGTGAAATTTGAAGTTTCTTTGTTTTATTTTGCAGACAGCAATTTACTTGATTCTTGCAATTGGTGCTTTTGTGAACTTCGTTGCCTATGCTGTCACGAGACATCACTGTTTTCTCTATATTTCTGTTTTCCTCATTATTTTTGTTGGTGTGTATTTAGGATTCTTTCGCACACTTATAAGAAAGAAATTCAACATCAAGGTGTGTATTTTTCTTTCTCCTACATAGACTTCGTTATATGTTTTCACCAACTAATGTATATTGGAATTTATTTCAGGGTAGTGAAAGTTCCTTGGATGATTGTGCTTACCATTTTGCATGTCCTTGTTGTACATTATCTCAGGTCATTTTCCAAACTCAATTTGTGCATAATAATATAATTGGAGTACTTTTTCTTAGTATTGATTTTTTTTTATTTTTGTATTAATATGATGATGCAGGAGTCTAGAACATTGGAGATGAACAATGTACAAAATGGTACTTGGCATGGAAGAGGTGACACAAAATGCATAGGTAGTTTTGGTGAAAAAAGTAAAACATACCTTGAGTTACTTCCTCCTCCTCTTGTCTCAATCAAATCATAGTAACTTGAATCAGAATGAGATTGTTTAAAATCGTCTGCATTGCCTTAGGACTTAGGAAAGAGAGATTAATTTCTCATGTATATAATTGTTTGCTATCATCAATAAATAGTACAAGTTTTCAATAGATTGAGTGTTAGATACACCGTTATTTTGAATTGGAATGTTACATTAAAATAATCACTAAATTCATAGCATCAAAGAAAGTAAGACATCCCTCTGTTTCTGAAGCTACCAAAGAAAGCAAGACAAAACAACAAAAGAAAACATGAAAAAATGGAAACAAAACAAAATCATATGCTTTCAATGAGAGTTGAACTCATGACCTCCCGCTTACTAAACGGGTGCTCTAACCAACTGAGCTATGAAAGCTTTGTGTTTGCATTGGAAATTTAAAGAATTTATTTAGTTATTGTTATGCAGAACAAATCCATAAAAGATAGTAAATCACATTGTTTGCAGAAATATAAAAATGTCTTAATATTGATAAGTACGTACTATAGATCAATCAAATAAAGATCAAATTGTTAATTAACCTCTTTAAAATTTATATGGCTATTTAAGATTTCGTTGGTCTAAATGAGTAAATAATAAAGTGAAAAAATATTTCTTATTATTCTTACACATTTATGTTAATGCATCCACATCTAGTATCTTTTATTTAATTTCTTTATCAATTGATATTATCACTTTACATTAGAAGTGATCGAAGTACGATCCCAATTTAAAATAATGATATATGATTATGTCTATAAAATTGTTTCTTTCATCAAACGAGATTATTATAATTACATTTTTTTATATGATTTTACCTGTAATTGTAAGGTGGTTTGCATTTATCAAAGATGTTACATTATTTGGAGTTAATTTATTTCACAATATTACTCAGTATTCTCGGAATCTTCGTTCCTTAGTAGGAGCTCGTTTACCACTTGAGCCCAAGTATTTGATGACTATTTTAAATTGCTAAAAACGTAAGTATATTTTAGTGCAGAATTGATTGATAATTTATTGATTCAAAATATAGTTAAATATAAATTTAAGTAAGTGAAAACTAAAAAAAAACATTTTCGCACGTTTAACAAATCTTAATAGTAAAAGCAAAAGACTTTTTAACAAGTAGAAATTTATTAAAATAAAAGTCGTATTTTTACAAAATTTTTGTCTCAAAATAAATGTCGTTTTTAATTTTCAATGCAATTTTAATTTTTTTTTTCTTTCAATTGTACTCTTCAATTAATACGACTTCTAAAATTGAGTTTTGTTGTTGGGGTGTTGGAAGCTATGGGATTCCCGGAGAGAATTGTGAAGTTGATCAGAAGATGTGTATCCACAGTGTCATACCAAGCCCTTCTCAATGGACAGTCGGGCAAGAAGTTTTTCTTGGAGAGGGGACTTCGGCAAGGAGACTCCCTCTCCCTTTACCTGTTTGTTTTATGTGCAGATGTCCTTTCTGGCTTGCTGAAGAAGAAGTCCATATCTAGAAACATTCATGGGATCAAGGTGGCGCGAAGAGCTCCAAATTTTTCTCATTTGTTTTTCACGGACGACATCCTTTTGTTTGTTAGGGCCGACTTGATGGAAGCATGAAAAGTTATGGAAATCCTTTTAACTTATCAGAAATCTTCGGGCAGATGGTGAATCATGACAAATCAGAGGCCTCATTCATTCGAAATGTGTGGGATGAAATCAAATAGATGATCCGTACCAGGATGGAAGTAAAGACAATCATTGCTCGCTCGAGATATTTGGGCCTGCCAGTTGCCTTAGGGAAATAAAAAATGAGGTGTTTTCTCTTGTCATAAAGCACATTTGGAAGAAGATGAAAGGGTGGAAGGAAAGTTACTTATCTAGAGTAAGAAAGGAAATGTTAATCAAAGCAGTTACACAAGCCATGTCGAGTTATATCATAAGCTGTTTTAAGCTCCCTAAAGGTGTTTGAAAGGAAATTGAAGGTCTGACGGTGAGGTTTTTTTGGGGAGTTAAAAGGGGAGAGGAAGGTGCTTGGATGTCGTGGGACAAGCTTGCAGATGCGAAAGGGATATGAAGGATGAAATTTAGAGGTGTTTCTAATTTCAATTTAACTCTATTGGGGAAATACTTATGACGACTTCAAAATGATGAACACTTACTGATAAGCAAGGTCTGGAAAAGCAGTTATTATCCAAATTGTTATGTCCATGAGGCGCGAGTGGGATATGTACCTAGCTTTTCCTGGCGTAGTGTGTGGAGTTTCAAAGATCTGATCACGAAAGGTTTGAGATGAATTATAGATGATGGCACGAAGATTCGCATTTGGGAAGACAATTGATTGTCGGATACCCATGGGTTTAAAGTTTTTAGTGCCCCTAGGTGACTAGACAAAGATGTAAAAGTAGATGATCTGATTGACATTGAGATAGGCCAGTGGAAATTTGATTTAGTGAACCTCTGTTTTGATCCATCAGAAGCTAGACAAGTTATTAGTATTCCCCTATCCCTTAGAAGGTCCGGGGATAATTTAGTATGGCATAAAGAGAAGGATGAGAAGTATATTGTTAGATTAACTTATCACTTGCTGAGAGAAAAACGTGCAGCTTCGAAAAAAGGCCCCTCAAGTCTAACATTCGCAAGTTTTTGAAAAAGATTTGGAAAATATCAGTGCAAGTGCGAATCAGGAATTTCATCTGGCGATTGGGCAAAAATATTCCTCCAACGAGGTGAAACTTAGAGAAGAAAGGTATGTGTCTCGATATCCTTTGCCTATTTTGTCAGCAACATCCTGAATCTATTCCCCATCTTTTTCTAGACTGTGTTTTTGAAAAATCTATGGGGTTTGTGTCCCCACTTGGCCATCGAACACCAGACAATTCAGATCTTATGCTTTGGCTTGAAAATGGTTTAAATTTAGAAGAGACTTACACGATTCAATTGTTATGCACCACTCTCAAGATAATCTGGAACGCTAGAAATCTAAGGGTATTTAAAAATTATTTTTCCAGGATTGAAGTATAGGAAGAAACTAGTTATGACATGAGAACCCCTCTATTGTGACTCTGGGTTCCACTCTATTCAGGTGGATGCATGTTATTTTCCAAATAGTTTCATGGCAATGGGGTACGTTATAAAATATCATGATAGGAAAGTGGTCCTGGCAGCAAGCAAGAGAATAATGAGTTATGCAGGATCTCTCAGGGCAGAAGCACTAGCGATCAAATTGGGGAAATCAAAGAAAATTAGAGGATAATTTACCAAAGAATACGTAAGAAGTGGCAAGATCCTCACAGGATATAAATATTCCCTCACTCTCAAGTGTTTAGGTTATTTGTTTACACTCAAAGCACATCATGAAAGTTTGCACTGCCATAAGCTTAAAAAGACTCTAACATCCACACTTGAAATACATGCACACAAAGATCAAAAGGACTTTATTCAGGTTATAACGTGGCCTGCAAGGTAAGGGTGAGATAAATCCTAAGGGGTACTAGGCTAAAACTTAAAGGGAAAAAAGAGAATTGAAAGGAACTGCGGAAGTTGAACTAAACAACATTTTATAAACTTTCCATTAACATCACTTCTTGCAGCCAATTTCTCTTCTTGTGCTTTTTATTTTTCCCTTTTTCTCTTTTTTTTTTCATTCTTTTTTTTGGAAGGAATATGATAAGAACATGAATACTTTTCCTTCTTTTCTTTTCTTTCTATTTCTTTTTTTTCTTTTTTTTTCTGCCAACTCTGAAACATTAAACCTATGCTAATTCAGCCTTACACAACCCCAAACAAGACTCCTTCATCCCCTTAAATAGGTTGATATCATTGTTTTTCACTTTTAGGCTTGTAATGAGTTTCAACCAAAGAATGAGATAAATAGGCTCAAAAGGGTTTCAAACAAGGGATATTATTTTTAAGGTTGAGTTTTTGGCTAGCTGGATAAATATAAAACATAAACAACTTGCCTTTATCATATCAATGTGCACAAGTAATCAAACAGTTTCAAAAAGAGTTAGATCAAGTTCTAGAGACTAACAGACATGAGTGAAATCACACAAGAAAGAAAAATATGTATTTTTTGAATGTTATCTAATATTAGGCTCAAAATATGACAAAGGTTAATGATCTACCATAAATGATGCATAATTCATAATTGTTGTGAATTAGGATGCCTTTAAACAAAGTATAAACAGTTTCTTTATGATCGAGAAACACACATGGGTTAGGGTTAAGGAAAAACAAGGAGAACAACAAGGATTGGTTATAACTGCTATTCTTTACTTTCTCTATAAAATAGATTACAAATACTCAAGAATAACAAATAACCCTCTCACCCTAATTAGGTTTTGCCACACCACTCTTAAGATGAGAGACTAATATGCTATTTATAATAAAACCTAACATACTAAACTAATGAGTTTTTTAACAATTACCCATTACAAGCTAACTTAGGGTACAAACTAACTTAAACAATTGGATCCTTAACACAAGGCCCAATTCGACAACTACATACTAGAACACAATTCGACTACAACATGTAGGTCTTTGACAACAGCATGTGAGTAGACTTCGACGGAATGCTTAACTAGAGTTAGATCCAACATCTCACAAATCTCCACCTTGGATCTAACTCTATAACATCAAGAAACAAACTAGTTTTCTTCATCCAGCTTTATCAATTGCATATAGTGGAAGAGCTTGCAACTAGGCAACGTCTTGGTGATCATATCAATAGCATTATGATCTGTCGAAACCTTCAACACTTGAACTTCTCCATGCTCGATTACCCCTCTGACAAAATGCTGCCTCACATCAATGTTCTTGGTTCGCTCATGATAGGTTAAATTCTTCGACAGTTGTATTGCACTTTGACTATCACATTTAACAGTGAAAACTCGACCTTGAAGTTTCAGCTCCTTTGCAATACCTTCAAGCCACAATATTTCCTTCACAGCTTCAGTTAGGGCGATATATTCCGCTTCAGTGATTAATAAGGCAACAAACTTTTGAAGTGTTTCTTTCCAACTAATTGATGTGCCAAGTATAGTAAACACATATCCAGAAATAGATTTTCTGGAATCCATACAACCTGCATAATCAGAGTCGACATATCCTTCGATTGCTGCTTTACTATCTTCACCCAAAGCTCCACCATAAATTAGGACTCTATTCAGAGACCCATCTATGTACCTTAGAATCCACATTAATGCTTGCTAGTGAGCCTTTCCAGGATTTGCCATGTACCTGCTTATAAGACTTACTGCATATGTTATGTCAGGTCTAGTACAGACCATTACATACATCAAAGAACCCACTATATTAGCATATGGAATGCAATTCATATAAGCTCTTTCGACATCAGTAATGGGACACTGATATATACTTAGCTTGAATTGAGGGTTTGTCGGAGTCACAACAGGCTTTGAATTCGACATACCAAACTTTTCGAGAATCTTCCGCAGGTATGCCTCTTGAGATAAGCATAATTTTGACTGCTTTCTATCTCTTCGGATGTCAATCCCAAGAATCCTGGACGCAACTCCCAGATCCTTCATGTCAAACTCTTTATTGAGTTGAGCCTTCACCCTCATTACATCTTCGACATTATTGTTTGCTATTAAAATATCATCCACATAAAGCAACAAAATAACAAATGAATTACCAGGTCGAAATCTAAAGTAAACACAGTGGTCGAGCTGACTTCTAATGAAACTTATATGTGCCATGAACTTGTCGAATCTCCTATTCCACTGTCGAAGAGATTGTTTCAGTCCATATAAAGATCTCTTTAGCTTGCACACATAATCTTCCTCCCCCCTTTCGACATACCCTTTAGGTTGCTGTTAGCCAACAGATTTTGACTAGAACTATAGGAGAGAGAAATCAGGGAAATATGGAGTCGATCGACGCCAACCACAAGCAGAAGGGGAGTGTATTGATGTAGAGATTGGAGAAGTCCACAGGACGAGAGACCGTCGAAGCAGCTTCGACATGACATTTAAAGGAAGAGAGAACACCAAAGGTTTGTGTTGGCAAAATTTAAATATAGCCATGGCGCGAATAGTTGAAGAGACGTGGGTGACACGTGTCAGTGGCAAAATCGATTGAAAGTTCATTTTATGTTACTATTTAAGCAAGGCTCTTAGTGAGTTTTAAGGGTCGCATTTGTAACATTACAAGGGAAAAACACTCAAAATATCTAGCGTTACGAGAAACGAGTTACACTCCCGCAAAATGTATTACTTGCGTCCCTTTTCCGTTTGATTCAATTTATCTTATCAAACCATTTACATTTGAACTTGTCTTTTACTTGCTTTTCATTTACAATTTTATGCATTTAATATTGTTTTTCCCCTCTCCAACTCATTCAAACCTCTTTGACCCCCAATTCTGTTCTATTTCTCTCCTCATCTCAAACTCTACTACTTGACAACTAACCACAAAATACATCCGTCTAAACACGAAAGTCTGGGATTCCGTAGTCGATCCCGCAAGTTAACCTGCGTTAGGAGGCTAGAGATTGTTCACCCGAAATCAAGTGCAAACAAATTGGCACGTCCAGTGGGACACATTTGTATTAAGTACAATTTATGCTATTAGGGAGTTGTAAGATGGTAGCGCCACGTCCAAGTAATGAACACCCCCTAGGGGGAACCCAGTTGTGTCACAAGTGACCAGAGTTAGTGACATCTCGACAACCGTAGTTACGACTGTGTCGAGTAGTCCTATCTTGCCGACACCTCGGTCGAAAAGTCCGAGGATGACATTGACAAGAATGTCTGGGCCCCATACACCCAGCGTTATAATGCCCATTCCACTGACTTATGGCATGCCACCCAAATTTATGACTAGCATGCGCAATAGCATTTCGATGTTCGGGAAGGGGTCGTCATCGGCATTCCAGCCTTACCAAGGGTTAGGGCCGTTAACCAATCAGTTCAGTCAACATTTAGGGTTAGGATTGTCTACTCAGTCAATCCCAACTTTCACATCAAGTTCCATCGCCGTGATGAGACAACGAATGGATGAAAGTAACCACGAGATGGTCCACATGCTAACACAACAAATGGGAACCATACTGAGACCTTTAATCCAAGATTCGACATAGAGTTACCAACAATTGGCAACTCAGATGACTAGGATTGGAGATTTTTTAGGTGCCCCGAGGGCACAGGTCCGACCACCACTCCAGCCTCAGCAGGAGGCACCCCTCCGACAAGAGGAGAGGTTCGATGAAACGGTGGACCAAGAGCCTCCCGAGGTCGATGAGATACCTAGGCTAGATCACTGTCCACCCATGGTAATGGTTAACAGAAACCAAGACCCGAACTATGTCGTCAGATAGGTTCGACATAACGCAATGGTCAGAGAACAAAACTTAAAGGCCATTGTCGAACGCATCATGGTTCAAAACGGTGCAAACCCTGGCCTAAGAAGGCCAAATTATTCTTCCCTATTACCTGATTTCGTCTTGCAGGCGGAACTACCAAGGGGATGGAAAGTACCAAAATTTACTAAGTTCGCTGGGGATACCGAGGAATCCACGATTGAACACGTGGCTAGGTACCAAACAGAGGCTGGTGACATAGCCAACAATGAAGATTTGAAAATGAAGTATTTCCCAAGCTCCCTAACTAAGAATGCATTCACGTGGTTCACCACGTTGCCACCACAGTCCATCCACACATGGGCACATTTGGAAAGGTTGTTCCACGAGTAATTTTATATGGGGAAACTGAAAATCAGTCTGAAAGGTTTGGCTAGTGTGAAACAGAAGCCTGCAGAGTCGATCGACCAGTACCTTAACATGTTCATGCTTCTGAAAGCTAGATGCTTCACTCAAGTGCGGTTAGGAAAAAGCTAGATACACAATATCTTAGAGATATGGCTCAACTAGCTGACAGGGTTCGACAGACCGAACGCCTACGAGCCGAAAAAACCAAGACTGGGAAATATCACAAAAAGGAAAAAGTTTCCTATGTGGCAGCCATTGAAAGTTCGTCTGATGACGAGGATCCCTTCGACGAAAGCGAGGTCCATGTGGCCGAACTCATGCCAGGTCCCCCATACATGTGTAAATGTTTAAAACCATCAAACGGGAAAAACCCCGTCGAAACTGAGAAAACAGATAAATACGTTGCAAAAACTTACACGTTCGATGTAACTAAATGTGATGAAATATTTGATGTTTTAGTTAAAGATGGCCAAATAATTGTTCCTCAAGATTTAAAAGATCCCCCACTAGAGCAAAAGAAAAAAAGGGGATTTTGTAAGTTTCATAATTTCTTGGTCATAAAACTTCTCAATGTGTTCATTTCAGGAATTTGGTGCAAAAGGCTCTGAAGGAAGGTAGGCTACAGTTTGACGAGAGGCCAAAGATGCAGGTCGACACTGACCCTTTGAAGGTTGAGGAAGCTCTATACTCTGAACCTTTCGACTGCATGATAGTTGAAGTTGCTGACGCGGCGGAATGCATGATGGTTGACACCATTGAGAACAATGAGAAAGAGGGCTTAGCTGGAGTATACCCGCAAGCAGGTGAAAGACTGGACGAGTTCCAGGAAAAGTGCAGAGTAAGCGGGTCGAAGGCTGTTTTGTGCCTAAGATGCAACGCAATCTTTGATGAGAAAGTCGTTGAAAGATATGAAGTTGAGAAAAAGAAAGCTCTTGAAGAAAGCAAACCTCCTGTTCCAAAATTCGTGTTCGACAGGGTAGAGGCGCCGCGAAGAAGTGAGGAATACCGGAGACAGTTCAAGCCTAAAAAAACCAGGACTTTCCTGCCTCCGACAGATATTCCACAAGAAAAATGGGTGGAACCGGCCAACCAGAAGGGAAGCAAAAGGCCGAAATGGAAGTTACTTGACCTGGAAAAGGAGACTCAGAACCCGGAAGAGGGATTCGAGCCCAGAGGTTATCATGTGTCCCCAAATTACAAAGGAAAGAATCCTATGACTCGGACTTAGTGGAGACGATATCAGCGAAACAAGAAAGCTGGGAAAGGAGCGCCGACTTCACAGCAAAAACAAGGATCAATTTCTCAGGTGAGGCCTTTTGAATCTACAGGGCAAAGGAACTACCCACAAAGGGGCAGATGGGTTGAGAAAGGCAAAATTATGGCCAACCAAACAGTGGCCATGACGGTTAACGCTTCGGGACACAAAGAGGTGATGTCGACTCGGAGCACCAAGTGCAAGTCCTCAGCCGAGGCATGCAAAGAGCCTGAGTACACCCCCTAATCGGATGAGGAGGAACCGGAATACACCCCTCAGTTGGATGAAGAAGAACCTGGATACACACCCACCCTGGATGATGACATGCATGATTATGATCCATATAATGATGAAACATGTGATGATACTTACGGTGAAGACTTTGTCATAAACTGTGGCATCGTATCAGTACTGCCAGTGGAATATAATAAAGTATCGGAGGTGTCTGAGGCAGACGAAGACTTCATGCCAAACGAGGTTGCTGAGCACAAACCTCTATGTTATTACGTCATGAATAATGGCGTCGTGGAAGAACAAAAAGCAATGTTTGAGAGGCCAAGTGTAGAAATAATGTATCATTTAAAGCCTTTGTTCATAAGAGCCAAAGTTGACAGACTTCCAGTCAACAAGGTGTTTATAGACCGGGGGGGCAACCGTTAACCTGATGGCTCATACAATATTTACAAAAATAGGTAGGAAGGATGATGAGCTCCAGCAACATAACATGGTTTTGTCCAACTATGAAGGAAAAACCCATAACATTCTGGGGGTTATCCAGGTCGAATTGGCCGTACGGTCGACCGTCCGATCGACATTGTTCATGGTCATCAACTCCAAAGCCAATTTTAACTTGTTGCTGGGGCGAGAATGGATCCATGGAATCAGAGTTATCCCATCAACTTTGCACCAGATATTGATCATCTGGAGAAAAGATGGCATCGTCAAGAATATTGAGGTTGATTAGAATTATTACAAGATGGACGAAGCCAAAAGCGCAAAAAGATCCTTCGATCAGCACCTGGAAAATATAACTCCTTATGAGGGCGAGTCGAAATTTGCTACCTCTGCATGCACAAGTCGTGTCCTGAACTTGGATCTTGACTATGGTTTCGTTTGGGACACTGGGGAGGCCATAGGGCCTGAAGAGGTGCATCCTCCGGTAAGGGGGCTGATGGCAAGACGCAATGGCCATTAAGCCAGAAAGTCTGGCACAAATTTTGACTTACTTGGTTGAAAACAAAATAAAGACGGCTCTGGAGGCCGAAAGATTACAATGTTTGGATGTCGAAGCCAAAGTCGAAGAGTTCAAATTTGGCCCATGCGGCCAGACACCAGCTTTGGAAAGTCAGAGGTTGGATTACATTTATGACAATGAGCCTTTGGGATTTGAAAGAGACCCGAATAATGAAATTAAAGGATGCAGGCTCAAGACCCACTCGATGAAATTGATTTGGGAGATGGTGTCACAAAAAGACCAACATACATCAGCACCAAAGTTGGGCGGAACATGAAGGCGAAATTAATCAAAGTATTGAAAGAGTGCAGTGATTGTTTTGCCTGGGATTACGGCGAGATGCCTGGCTTAAGTCGTAGAGTTGTTAAGCACCGGCTACCAATCCAGCCAGGAAAGAGACCAATAAAACAACATCCTCGACGTTTCGCACCAGAGGTCACGTTGAAGATAAAACAGGAAATCAAAATATTGCTCAAAAGTCGGTTCATCAGAACTGCTAGGTATGTCGAATGGTTGGCTAATATAGTGCCTGTGATTAAAAAGAATGGAACCCTTCGAGTTTGTATATATTTTAGAGATCTAAACAATGCAACGCCTAAGGACGAGTATTCGATGCCAGTGGCTGAAATGCTAGTCGATTCGGCTGCGGGCTTCGAATACCTTAGCATGTTGGATGGATATTTTGGCTATAATCAAATTCTCATAGTAGAAGATGATGTTCCCAAAATGGTGTTTCGATGCCTAGGGGCTTTGGGAACATATGAGTGGGTTGTTATGTCGTTCGGCTTAAAAAACGCCAACGCAACCTACCAAAGGGCCATGAATGCCATATTCCATGATTTTATTGAAATCTTTATGCAGGTCTATATTGATAACATTGTGGTAAAGTCTTCGTCTGAGGATGACCATTTAGACCACCTTCGACGCTCATTTGAAAGAATGAGAAAATATGGATTTAAAATGAATCCACTGAAAGGTGCTTTTGGTGTACGTGCAGGAGACTTTTTAGGTTTCGTGGTGCACAAAAAGAGCATAAAGATCAACCAAAACAAGACAAAAGCAATTTTGGATCTCAAAGCACCGACAACAAAGAAGGAGCTTCAGTATTTGTTAGGAAAGATCAACTTCTTGAGAAGATTCATCTCAAATCTAAGTGGCAATACGAAGATCTTC
Organism: Lathyrus tuberosus; assembly: GCA_022829125.1. NCBI lineage: Eukaryota > Viridiplantae > Streptophyta > Magnoliopsida > Fabales > Fabaceae > Lathyrus > Lathyrus tuberosus. Next base: position 722,022 of record JALAZF010000094.1, on the reverse strand, counting down.
TCGCCATTACTAAAGATAAAAAAGGATGATGAGTTTAATTGGAAAGAGGAGCACCAAGAGGCTTTCGACGCCATCAAAGGATACCTCACAAAGCCTCTCATGCTGCTACCACCAGGCACAAATAGGCATATGAGATTGTATATTGCTGCGTCGGAAACAACCATAGGAAGTATGTTAGCACATGAGGATAACAATGGTGTCGAGAGACCCATCTATTACCTCAATAGATTATTAATAGATGTTGAAACTAGGTTCACCGTGATTGAGAAATTGTGCCTATGCTTGTACTTATCATGTATGAAACTAAAGCAATATATAAAGCCAGTTGATGTTTATGTTTCGTCTCATTTTGATGTTATTAAACATATGTTGTCAAAACCCATTTTACATAGTCGAACTGGGAAATGGACACTCGCATTAACTGAATTCTCGTTAACATACACACCTCTTAGAGCCATGAAAGGACAAATAGTGGCAGACTTTATTGTAGACCATTCAATAGTATAAACAACCATTAACATGGTCAATGCAGACCCGTGGAAACTTTACTTTGACGGGTAAAGTCATAAAAATGGTATAAGTATTGGAATCTTAATAATATCCCCACAGAACATTCCCACAAAATTCAAATGTAAGGCTGAAGGAAAATATTCTAATAATGAGGCTGAATATGATGCCTTAATAACTGGGCTCAAGATCTTGAAAGACTTAGGCGCCAGGAGAGTCGAAATAAAAGGGGATTTAGAGTTGGTCATCAAACAGATCACACGCAAATATAAGTGTGTTAAAGATAATCTATTGATGTACTTTGCCACGACGACACGCTTGATGGAACAATTTAAGATTGATAATATCTCTCATGTACCCAGAGTGGAAAACCACGAAGCTAACGAATTGGCACAAATCGCGTCTGGGTACAAAGTGTCAAAAGATAAGCTTATGGAGTTTGTCGAGGTCAAAGACAAAATGGTTTCGAATGTACCATCGCCATCACATTTTCCAATAGCAAAAGCTGGATGGGACAAGGGTCTTATCCAAAAATTTCGAAAATATTATAACTTTTGAGAGTTGCGCAGTTTTTTCTATTGACAATTTATCACAATACGATTGGAGGAGACCAATTGTAGAATACTTGGGAAATCCAGTCGGAGGTGCTGATAGAAAGACTAAGTATAGAGCTTTGAGCTGCGTATGTATGGGGAATGAATTGCTAAAGAAAACCCCAGAAAGAATATTGCTTAAGTGTCTGGGTAACACTGAAGCATATTTGGCAATGTCCGAAGTGTATATTGGGATGTGTGGAGCTCACCAAGCGTGCCACAAAATGAAGTGGTTACTATTTCGACAAGGTGTTTATTGGCCGAGTATGTTAAAAGATTGTATAGACTTCGCGAAAGGTTGTCAGGAATGTCAAGTTCATGCGAATATTCAACACGTTCTGGCTAGCGAGTTACACACGATTATTAAGCCATGGCCTTTTAGAGGTTGGGCATTGGACATAATAGGAGAGATTCGACCGGCCTCGTCGAAACAACAAAGGTTCATCCTAGTAGAGATAGATTACTTCACGAAATGGATAGAAGTCGTGCCTCTAGTTAAGTTGGACCAAGAAGCGGTAATCGACTTCATCCAAAAACACATCGTGTACAGGTTCGAAATCCCTGAAACTATTACCACAGACCAAGGGTCTGTCTTTGTCGGACAAAGGGTGCAGGAATTCGCCGCCGAAATAGGATTTACGCTAATCACCTCTACGCCTTACTACGCCCAAGCAAACCGATAAGTCGAAGCCTCCAACAAAGTAATAATTGGTTTGATTTAAAAACATGTGGCTAAGAAGCAAAAAAATTGGCACAACACGTTAGATCAAGTCTTGTGGGCATGTCGAACGTCCCCAAAAGAAGTGACGAACTCAACACCGTTTCGCCTAGCTTTTGGTCACGATGTTGTGTTACTCGCAGAGATTCATCTACAGTCGATCAGGATACAAAGACAAAATGAAATCCCGTCAGAACAATATTGGAATATGATGCTCGACGAGATCATCGACTTAGACGAAGAAAGAATGGTCGCTCTAGATATATTGTAACGGCAAAAAGCACGAGTGGCCAAAGCATACAATAAGAAAGTGACAGAAAAAACCTTCTCAGTTAACGATTACGTTTGGAAGGTGATCCTGCCCATAGATCGGAAAGATCGAACGTTAGGAAAATGGTCCCCCAATTGGGAAGGACCGTTCCAAATTAATCAAGTGTTTAGCAATAATGCTTACGAGATCCAAGAAGTTGACATGGATCAACGAATCTTACAAGTAAATGGAAAATATTTGAAAAAATATAAGCCTATGCTACAAGAGATTCAAATAAAAAGTTAAAAGCACTTGTCATTAATATAATAAAAGCCAAAATGGCTTACAAAAGATAGATTACATTGTGGTAAAGTAAACACATAGTTACACCGGGAATCGAGACTTAAGGTCTTCAAAAAGAATCTTCTCATAGGCCACTCTGGTTTCTAGATAATCATGTTTTGCTTTCAGTTTGGCAATTTGATCCTTAAGCTTAAGGGCATTTTCTCCATAAGAGATCACTTGGAAAACTACGTTATCAATGGCATCTTGATTCGGAAGTGCATCGGCTGCAAGAAGGGAAACCTTCTGCTTCTCGACCTCGGTAATCTTTGCATTAAGCTCAGTTATTTGGGATTTATAGGCGGCAATCTGTTGATCAAAGATCTTTTGTTTGTCAAGACGAGCTTGTTTCTTGGTTTCAAGATCCGTCAGGTTCTTATTACAAAGAGCGTTGAGATCCCACTCTTGGTGCATTTCGGTTGTGTGAACTTCGACCTGCGAATTGGCGCTACACTAGAGGGCAAGGTCTTTGACAAACTGGACAAGGAAAGCCTCAAGCTCTATCAAATACTGGGCTAGGGGACTGGTGATCTCAGATTTGGAAATCGTATCGATCAGTTTAAAAGCATCGGCCACCAAGGCCGAATCATCCCCAGTCTCATCGGCTAGTTCTTTACGGGACACGATGCTCTTGAGTTGTTCGAGTTGGCGGAGGACAGTGGCGTCAAGTGATGAAAGGACGAGAGGTGTTGTATTAGGTAGGCGAATGTCGACCGTTGCTTGTCGAAGACGTTGAAGTTTTCGTAGGGCTTTTGCTGGATTGGTTTTCTTCAATGACTTAATCTCCTCAGGGTCAGGGAGACTGCCCGTGTCGACGATGGTCGAAGAAGGATCGGGAGCACTGTCTGGAGTAGCATGGGAAACGACGCCTTCTGGCATGACGGTTTGGGAAGCCCCAATGGTGTCTTCGGCTACAACATTGGTAGTTGTAGTCAAAGTGGCCGCGATAGTAGCCACATTCGAAGCAGAATAGCATGTATCCACATTTGATCCCTACCATCCGTCTTCTCCATATCAGGGGCATGGGCAGCAGAAGAACCTCGGGGTTCATTTTGAATCGGAGATCTTATGAGCTGGATTGGAGGCGCACGATCCTCAGTCCCGACAACCACCCCGGTAATATCAAGCGGAGTCGACAAAGTAGGAGTTTCACTAACAGAAGGCTCAGAGACTTTGGAAGTACCATGCCTGTCAGACAACTCGACACCAGGGGAAACTGGTTTTGCCATGGATTTTTTTAGAACAATCTTAGTCTTTTTTTTGGCCTAAAGGGGTTTCGTAGGCATCGGGGCTTTGAAATCAGGAAAGATATGACGACTGTCGTCAGAAGCATCACTCTCGACATTTTGGACTTCCTCAGGAACCTCCGTAAAAGTAGTTAAAGCCAGCCTCATCCCTTCAATAGGCCTATCCTCCGTTAAACGCAAGATGTCTGTGGATACCGGGTGACCTAATATATGCTCAAAAGTGGCGTTGATCTAATGTTGCAATAACCACATTGGCCCCGACAGGTTCAAGGCCACTATAGGGGAATGAAGTTGTTTTAGTTTCGTGGTCGCCACGCCCAGAGAATGATATAGGGACACAAGAAGAAGTTTGCTCAGAGGAACCTGTTAACCCTCATGAATTTGAATGGCTAGAGGGATGAACCCCTTTGCTATTTGCAGAGAGCCAGGGAAGGACAAATAATACGAGAGCCAGAGGGTCAAGAAGGCAATATGTTCCAGATACCTCAGCAGATGATGAATCACAATGATCTTCAATGTAATTCTGGAGTCATGCTCAATTGAAGGAGAAGGTATATTGGGTTTTGAGAGTGGGATCGAAAGTATCACCCAAAGGAGACTGGTCGGTGATGGCCTCCACGTCGAAGAGAGTGGACGTCAACATCCCACAAGGAAAGTGGATGGTATTGGTCGAACCCTCCCAAAAATACATCGACGATAGGAGTAGGCAGGGGTTGATCCAGTGAGCGTTTCTAGAAATCTGAATAGCATCGAAGATTCCAGCGTTTTCCCATTGCTCTTTTCGTTTAGCTTGAACTCTGTTCAACCCGACTATATATCCTTTATTACCGGGGCTAGGCATTGACCTAAAACCCCTAGATTTTAGAGCCAAGAATTTCATATCGAAAACACCTTCTTTTTCAAAGGCGGGAGGAATGGTTGGTTCGAAACATGGAAAATGTTCTTGAACGTTTCTGGGATGCATTTTCTCGATGGGATATGGACCATGAAAGGCCAACAATTTGTCAGTAACTACGAAGGGTATGATCATTTGTTTCTTCCAACTCTCAAGAATTAAAGGGTCATTAGAGGATGGTTGCGGAATGCGAGTCACCGCTTCTTCTTCGGCGAGGTTGAAGGCTTTGGGGTTTGCACCTGTGTCAAGTAAAACGGAACTCGCGGTGGTATTAGTGGCAACCATGGCAGCAAGAAGTTGAGTGAAGGAAAAACTGGGAAATGGGTAAGAAACTGATGAGACGTTGCAGAAGATGAAGAAAAAAGAGTAATGAATCCACGAAGGAGAGGCTATTTATAAGCGAAGGGTGATGGAGGCCATTCCGTATAAAACAGAGTAGTTAAAGGCACATGACCTAGGGAGTAGATGCAAATGATGATTTAGCCTTGGAAATCGTGGCACAGAAAAACACCATCATGAGACACGACGTCACTGATTGGACAGGTTGTCGAAATCTGGCAGAATATAAAACGCCAAGTTTCTCCGTTGACACCATGTCTCAGTCGAAACTAGCCTTTTAGAGGGAAATTTGTTAGCCAAAAAATTTCGACTAGAACTATAGGCGAGAGAAATCAGGGAAATATGGAGTCGATCGGCGCCAACCACAAGCAGAAGGGGAGTGTATCGACGCAGAGATTGGAGAAGTCCACAGGACGAGAGACCGTCGAAGCAGCTCCGACATGAAATTTACAGAAAGAGAGAACGCCAAAGGTTTGCGCAGGAAATTTTCAAATATGGCCAAGGCGCGAACAGTTGAAGAGACGTGGGTGACACGTGTCAGCAGCATAATCGATTGACGGTTCATTTTATGTTACTATTTAAGAAATTATTTTAGTGAGTTTTAAGGGTCGCATTTGTAACATTGCAAGGGAAAAACACTCAAAGTATCTAGCGTTACAAGAAACGAGTTACACTCCCGCAAAATGTATTACTTGCGTCCCATTTTCATTTGATGCAATTTATCTTATCAAGCCATTTACACTTGAACTTGTCTTTTACTTGCTTTTCATTTACAATTTCTTACATTTAATATTGTTCTTCCCCTCTCCAACTCATTCAAACCTCTTCGACCCCCAATTTTGTTCTATTTCTCTCCTCACCTCAAACTCTACTACTCGACAACTAACCACAAAATACAACCGTCTAAACACGAAAGTCTGGGATTCCGTAGCCGATCCCGCAAGTAAACCCGCATTATGAGGCTAGAGATTGTTCGCCCGAAATCAAGTGCGAACAGTTAGCTCATTAGGATTATTTCATCTAGATCACCATACAAGAATGCAGTCTTTATATATATCTGTTCTAGTTCAAGGTCGAAATGCGTCACTATGGCAAGCAACATTCGAATGGATCTGTGCTTCACAACAGGAGATAACACATCATTGAAGTCGACACCTTCTTTCTGAGTGAAACCCCTAGCGACCAATCTTGCCTTGTATCTCTTTGACGCCCTCCTTCGATTTCTTCCTTAACTTTGAAAATCCATGTACAACAAACTAATTTGGCTCCAGAAGGTTTCTTGATTAGTTCCCAGGTGCTGTTATCATGAAGAGATTTTATCTCATCATCCATGGCCCCCGGCCATTCAGTATTCTTTCGAATCTTCATAACCTCCTTATAGTCTCTAGGTTCTTCATCGAGAACCTCACTTGCAGAGATTAAGGCATAAGCTATAAGATATTCATACCCAAGTCTCTGAGGTGGCTTGATGACTCTCCTCGATCTGTCTCTTGCTAGCAGGTAGTCATTATCAGTCTCCTCATCTTCAACAGCAGCTTCTGCTTCTCCTTCGACTTCATCTGGGATACGCAATTCAGCATTAACATGCTCCACCTCAACAGGAATCTCTCCCTATTCCAGCTCTTCGTCAGCATCATCGGTTTTCTTGAAGGCCATCTCAGCTTCATTGAAAACTACATCTCGACTGTTGATACACCTCCTGTGACCTGGCTCTATGCACCATAGCCTATAATATTTAACTCATTCAGGGTATCCTATGATTATGCATTTCAAAGCTCTAGGTTCAACCTTGTCTTGCCTAATGTGAGCATAGGCCATACATCCAAATACTCTCAGTCTGTCGAGACTAAGTGGAGGTCCCGACCAAACTTCTTCAGGTGTCTTCATATCTAACGCAATCGAAGGACATCTGTTTATCAAATATGTTGTTGTCGAAATAGCCTCAGCCCCAAACACCTTCTTTAATCCAGCACTAGTTAATATGCATCTAACTCTTTCCAAAATGGTTCGATTAAACCTTTCTGCTAAATCATTTTGTTATGGAGTACCCACAGTAGTTTTATGCCTTGCAATACCTGAGGCATCACAAAAATTGTCGAACGCCTCATTGCAAAATTCAAGGCCATTGTCGGTTCTTAACCTCTTGACCTTTCTGCCAGTCTGATTTTTGACCAGAGTCTCCCAACCTTTGAAATTCTCAAAAGTTTCATCCTTCGTCTTTTGGATGAATACCCATAACTTTCTGGAATAATCATCGACTATGGGTAGAAAATACCTTGCTCCTGAATGTGATGGACACCTTGCAGGCCCCCAAAGATCAACATGGATGTAATCAAGGGATCCATGAGTTCTTTGTTTGCCTTTGTTGAACTTCACTCTGCAAGATTTTCCAAGTACACAGGGTTCACAAAATTTTAGCTTTTCGACTTTGTCTCCTCCAAGAAAATTTTGTTTCCCCAATTCGAACAGACCCCTTTCACTGACATGGCCCAATCTCATGTGCCAAATTTTTGTCTTCGACAAAGGTTTCATGGATGCAACATTTGTCAAACAACTTACAACTTCAGCCTCAAGGGTATACAAGCTTTGTTTCTTCACGCCTCTCAAGACTTCCTTCTGTTAGAATAAGATTTGGTTCTGCCAGATATCTCTAAGTTTTGATAATAACAAAGTAGTATTCGTGTGAGAACAATTTTGGTACTCTAATGTTTGTTTCTGTAGAATTAACAAACAAGATCTGACTCTGATAAAGAAAGCTCTGACTCTGATAGAGATCATGTGCAACGTCACTCTTATTTGACCAAAAGTCGCTTATGCGCCAAAGAAACAAATCTGCTTCTGATATACTCACTTTCAGAAAGATTCTAAGAAGACAATATGTTGATGTTGCAATGTTCTCTTGGATTCTGCCTCTGAATATGACTCTGATGATTATCTTCTAAAGACTAAGTGCTGGAGACTTTGAAAACAAGGTTCTGCTGAACAACATTCTGAAGACTCTAAAGAATTAAGTTTCTGAAGACTAAGTGCTGAAGACTCTGAAGACAAGTTTCTGCTGAACAACGTTCTGAAGACTCTGAAGACTTAAGTTTCTGATAACTAAGGGTTTTGAAGACCGAGTGCTAAAGACTCTGAAGACAAGGTTTTGGTGTTCTGAAGACTTTGATGACTCAAGACTCTAAAGACCTAGTGATTAACTCGTTTACTCATGCTTCAATCATCTCTATTCAGAAGCCTCTGATGAACAGAATAAGATGAAACGTTTGCGAGGGAAAATAGTACATAGTACATATCAAACACGTTCATTTTCACTACCATTCCACTACCCTGATTTGGTGGTACAAAGGATAACTTTTGTGTAAGATTTTCATCCCTGCATAACAACATTATTTCAAGTCGCCATCAATCTTAATGATATTCCTGATCTACCCTCCAACAGATCTCTTTCTGGCTATATAAAGACTTGATCACTTGAAGAAATCAAGAGAGACACATGCGTAAATAGTAAAGCACCACAATACAAAGCAAGAAACATTGTTCTTATTGTATAGATTTTCTTTAAGTTATTTGAGCTATTCATAGTGTTTATATTAGCTTGTGTAGAAGCAATTCATTGTAAACATTAAATTTGTTCAAACAGTTATTTGTATTCCTTAAGGGACTGTAGCGTGCGATTTTTGTCAGTGACACGACCATCTTACCGTAATGGTTGGAATTGGATGTTACTTTCTGATTTCTTATTTATCCTATAAAGCTGGAAAGAAAAGGGAAGCTATCTAAAACTAACCTTGCACGCAAATGTTTTCTTTAAGAAATGCTAAGAGATTGGGGGTTTGGGGTCAGGTTATACAAAGGGAAGTTGTCAATTACCCAGTGTATATATGGTTATCTATAGACCTTCTATGGCATGTTTAAATACTTTCTGGTGTTCATCTGTCATGGGTTGGGAAAATTTCTCCTTTGGGAGTGTTGAGAGAGTGTTTTTTTTTTATTTTCGGGTTTTCTGTTGTTTTTGGTAAGGTACTGGACCTAAAGTTTTTTATTTGTGTGCTCGCTAAGATTTCGCAACCTTATGCCTGCGTATTCTCGTAAAGATACTCGGGAAATCAGAGCAATCATAGTTCCTCCTATTTCTATGGGAGGAAAATGTTTGGGGTCTTGTTTAAAGCCCAAGATTGAGGCTGGTTGAGTATTTTGTGTCTTGTTCAAAGCCCAAGATTGAAGCTAAAGGTTTGACTGAGAGAGAATTTGTCATCTCTAAAGGGGGTTATCTCACCTATTTATCACAAAAATGTTTGGGTAACCGGTTATAAAGGGGAATTACTTTAACTGGGATGTATATAATCCTACAATGCCATAATTTCCTTTATAAGGGAGACGTCCTGAAGGAGGAAACTTTAACTCAGTGTAGAGCAATGCCATTTTTCCTTAGGAATCTTCCATGCTAAGAGAGGGACATTGGCTTGGATGTAAATAATCTAGAGGCTTGCCACTTACATAAATTAGATGAAAGAGGAAGTTTTACTAAGATAAAAGAGGGATCACATCTCGGATTTTTAAATCAACAAGTGTGCCACTTACAGCAGTTATCTGGAATTAGGGTTTGTTTGATTATTTGTTTTGATATGTGATATACAAAGAAATGTCTTCCAATAGAGAGGAGTCTTGATATCCTCTGAGGGGATGTTGATTTTTGTGTGCCTTGATCAAAGCCCTAGGTTGAAGCTAAAAGGTTGACTCTACTAGGGGAGTTTTATATATGTCTTGTACAAAGCCCAAGATTGAGGCTGAAAAAAGATTGTCTCTTTCGGGGAATGTTTTGTCTGTCTTGTACAAAGCCCAAGATTGAGGCTGAAAAGAGATGGACTCCACTGGAGTTTTATATCTGTTTTGTACAAAGCCCAAGATCGAGGCTAACTCTACTGAGGAAAATCATTATACAAAGCCTAAGAAGAGGTTGGTTGGGGAAATTCTTATATGAAACCTAAGAGGAGGCTGGCTTCTGCTGAGGATTATTGAGATCCAGAGACAGGTCCAAATTGTATCGAGGAATCAACTCTTGCTGAGGATTGAAGGAGAGTTGAAATATCAAATGCCTTGAGGCTCTGATTCTGTTGGGTTTTATTGATAGTAAATTGACCCTGACTGGGTTTTTTAAGGTGAAGGTTTAAACCTTGAGTTGAGAACCTATGAAGGTTCTAACTCTGCTGGAGATTAGTGTGTTGATGAAATTATCAGGGTTTTTCCTGTGCTTTTAGGAAACTTGAGGGTTTTTCTTGGTGAGGTCCAAGAGGAGATGAGACTTTCCAAGTCTACAGATATGAAGAGGTAGACTCTTAGCTGGAGAATGATCTTTGTATGATGCCTAAGAGGAGGCTGAGACTGTCCAAGTCTACTTGTATGAAGCCCAAGAGGAGGCTGAGGGTTTAAGGGATGAAGATCAACCCTTACAATTTGATGTTTTGGAATTCTAACTCTCCAAAGGATTGAACTAGTAAAGATGACTAATTTTTGTCCTATACATGTGGGAGGCCTTTGAGTCCTTGTACTACGCCCAAGAGGAGGCTGAGAACTTCTAAGAAGCCTGGGGGTCTTTGTACTAAGCCCAAGAGGAGGCTGGGGATGCTTTTAGGAAGCCTGTGGGTCCAAACCTAAGAAAAGTTCAAGAAAGGTTTCACCGGGAATTATTCTTTTCTCTGTTGAACAATTCTAAGGTTTGAAGAAATTCAGAAGAGGTTTCACCGGGAATTAATCCTCTTTGGGGAATTGAATTTCTTGTACATATATTTCTAAGTTGTCACAGTCTTGAGAAAATTTTCACCGAGAATAATGTCTTTCTCTGTTCCATATTGTATAAGCCCAAGAGGAGGCAAGACTATATCTGGAATTTCCTATGGGGAACTAGTTTTGATTGTGTTAAAAAAGTAACCACTGGTTTAACCTAAATCTAGACCTAATTGTTGGGGAAAACTCTAAGCAAGTATGTACAAGCATATATATACAGATGATATATATAAACAAGTATATTGAGAGGATAGTGGAACTTACAGTTGTGCAAGCCCAAGCATAATAACTACAGTTGTATGGTTAGTTTTCAAGAAATTGAAGAAAGTTTTGATGATACTTTGAATTTGAATAAAAAAAAGAAAGTTGTTTTAAAAGGAAGTTTGTGGCTTATACTCAAGGAGAGGCCCAGATGAATTCTTTTGAAAAGGCGATAATTGCGTCGTAGTTTTGAAAACCACTGAGGGACTTATACAATGACTGAGGCCCAAGTTATTGTATTTACAAAAAAATGGGTCTTACACTCTATTAGAGGCCCAAGAGTTTATTTTTATACAAGAGATGGGGCTTATAACTCAAGGAGAGGCCCAGATGAAAAACAACGATCGCACCGTCATTTTGAAAATTATATCGGGACGTATACAATGACTGAGGCCCAAATTATTTATGTACAAAAGGGGTTGGGTCTTACACTCTATTAGAGGCCCAAAAGTGTTTGAAAAAGAAGAAAAATGGGACTTACAACACAAGGGGAGGCTCATGTGATTTATTGTTTGAAAACGACGATCGCGCCGAGATTATTAAAATCGTATCGGGACTTATACATTGACTGAGGCCCAAAATGGTTTATTTACAAAGAGATGGGACTTACACTCTATCAAGAGGCCCAAAAGTGTTTTGAAAAATGTTTGTGAGGGTGAAAACAATAAAAACCCTTATTTGATTTCAAAATTGCATTTTAATTTGAATAAAATTAATTAAAATGATCAAAATTATCAAACATGTATGAAAAATAAGTTATGATCTTGGATTAATGTTTGAAAAATCATGTTTTATCCATAGAATTATTTGAAAATCTTTTGAATTTGAAAAATCAAGAGAAATAAATATTTTTAAATGCTTAAAAACAAATAAAAATAAATTTTTTACAAAAATATTAAATATATAAAATGAATAATATTTTTGTGAAATTTTTGTAGAATAAAATACTTTAACATTTTTATGAATTAAAAAAAAAGAATCAATTCAAAAAGATTAAAATTCAGAGAGAAATTAATTTTTGAATCAATTAATAAAAGTATCAAATATTCAAATATTCAAAAATTTGAAAAAAGGCGCCAAGAACAAGTCATCTTCCTCGCGCGAGCTCTGGTTTTCCAGATTTGTAAAACCTCTTATATCTCTCTGATTACTCAATGAAAATGACTTTTGTAAACATGAAACTTGCTCGTTTTTTTAACAAGGATTACAACCATATAAATTAATTGCATTTATATTAAGTGTGGAGTGAGAATTCAGAAGGTGAACTCAAGAACCCTAATTTTTGTAAGAACATCATGAAATCCTATACAGGATTCATACATAGCAATTGATTGAGGGGAAACACTCTACATAAGTTCAGAAACATGTTTGTAACTTGAAAACACATTTATGATGCATGAATTATAGAGTTTGAGAGTGTCAGGCTTACCTCTTACAGGTGGTGATCGAATTCTATGTTGGAGGTGTTACAGATGCAAGATGATGATCTGGACAGCTTCAATGGACCTCAAGTAATGGGTTTGAAGGCTTGGAATGGATTGAATCAGCTCAAAACTTGTTGTGGCACCTCAACTGCAAACAGGCCAAAAATCTTGAGCAAATGGGGGGTGACTTTGTGATTCAGGTGTTCCAAATGAGTTTTAAGGTCATGGATCACTCATATATTATGTATGTGAGGTGTCGGCATGATTGGTTTTGATAGAATTGCTCTCAAATGAAAAATTCGAAAGTTACTTGAATGAGAAGCAAAATCTGGTTTTTTGAGAGTGATTTTGAGGAAAGCATGTGTTATGGTGCTTTGGTGTACTCAAATTGACCACAAATGAGCTCTATTTATAGCGTGTCAAGTTTGTTTTGGCAGCAATAGTGAATGGTGGCTGGGACAGTCCATTGTCCATTGGTTTTCAAAAGGAATCTCAAGTCTCCTCTAGCCATTGACTTGGGCCAATCTTACAGGCCTATGGTCTTCTGATGCTTGAGTTTATCTTGACTCATTAGCAATGTTGTGGACTGATACATTCTAGCTCTATGCATCCATTCAATGCCTCATCACAAATTTGAAAGTTTTGGATTTGAACTTTGAATGTCACATGCCAAATGATGAGGTTTTGGACTTGCAAGGCTCTATGGTGTTGTAGCTCTGCAGAGATCATGTTCATTGCACTTTAGAAACGTGTCTTGCATGGTGACAAGGCTTTCCAAGTCATGGAAATGACAAAATCGCGGGGCAAGTGCAAGACTCTCTTGCAAAAACCAATCTTGGAGGTATCATGTTTCCATGCTCATAACACCCTACTCAACTTGAATTAGGATGAGTTCTGGTACTCTTTGGAAAACTTGTATGACATACTTTAACTTTGATGTCCACCAATGGTCTTGAATTAATTTGGATCAAGGTGAAAAATGGACTCAAACTTGGTGAAAAACCAAGACAAATTCTGTCCAAAATTTTCACTAAGTGTTGGAAAAAGTGGCCATTTTCATGTTTTTTTTTATTTTGATCAATCCATAACTCAAAATCCATGAGGATTTGGAATCTTTTGTAGTTGACACTTTTAAAGTATGTCATGTGAAATTTCATTTGAGCTTTGGATGGAATAAAAATGCCTTATGGTTTGGGAGTTATGACCTTGCAAAGTTGGTACCAAATCCATTTTGTTCCATAACTTATTAAAATTTAAGTTTCTTAAAGTTGCCCCTTTTGCAAGTAACCCTATTTTTCTTGATTTTTCTTGATGGATGATGATCAAAACCATGCATTAACGTTGTTTTTGACTTAGGGGAGCCATATTTGTGAAAATTTTCAAAAAGTCAAACTTGATTTTAGGCACAGTTGACTTTTTGTCAGATGAATTCAAAACTGTGTGATCCTCTATGTAATCAAGTTCTTGACCTAATTCAAACCTAATGGATGGATTCCGTAGGTGTTTTAGGGTGTTTTGATTCATGTCCCAAGGTTTGGGAACATATCTTGGTCCAAAGTCAAAGGTACAGTTGGCTTTTTCTTCAAAACCTAATTGTGGTCCAGATGAAATTGAAACTTGTGAATCAGCTTATTGGATCAATCCATTGTTGTAAATGGATAAATGTGGTGTATTTGAGGCCCTCAAATCATGTATTGAGGTCTTGGTTCATGTCTTGCCTCAAAATTTAACTTAGGGGTGAATTAGGTCAAGAAACCCTAATTCCGGATTTTTGATGAATGCTTCCTCTGAGACTATTTTGACTTGATGATTGGGTCCATGAGGTCCCTTTGAGCTTTTTGGATCATTTTTTGAGGTATTAGCTCATGCCTAAATGAAAATTTTCATCTGGAGGCCTTGGTTGACCAAAACCCTAATTTGGTGACACTGGCGATCTTGAGGCTTGATCCACTTGGAATGTTGTAACCTTGTGCTTGATTCTTGATATGGGAGACCTCTTGATCCTTCATGGATGTTTGAGAGGTTAGACAAATTGAAGATCATGTCATTTCTTGATTGATCCTTTGTCTAAGTTCTCTAGGAGGGCTCAAAACCCTAATTCTTGATTGATCCTTTGTCTAAGTTCTCTGGGAGGGCTCAAAACCCTAATTCTTGATTGTAGTGAAAGCTCAACAATCCTTGAGGAGATTGATGAGGTATGATGGTACATCCATATTGTGGTAATGATCTTCACAATGATGGGAAATCTTGTGGCCAAAATTTGGGAAATCTTAAGAAGAGACGGTTAGTCTTTGATTGTTAGTCACCAGCAGTAGCTAGTGCAGTGTAATCAGTTGATTATAGTGGATTAAGTCCTTGTGTATAAGGCGAAATCACCTTGGCGGGTGGATTGCATTAGCTTGATAGTTTACAAGTGAACTAGGATATATGGTGTGTCTTTCTCTCGTGTTAGTTTATTTGTGATCTTTGTTTGAGTTTCACAAAAAGCTTTCATTTTGAAAACCCAATTCAAACCCCCCTTTCTTGTGTTTTCTCACACCTTCAATTGGCATCAGAGCTCCGATTCTGATTGTGATAAAAGTTTTATCAACACTTTATCGTGTTCAATACCGATCAAGTATTTGTGTGAGATGTCATGGCTGCAAACAATACTAATCATATTCAAGAAGAGAAAGATCATTATAGTGCCAAACCACCAGTCTTTGATGGGGAAAAGTTTGACTATTGGAAAGATAGAATTGAAAGTTTCTTTCTTGGTTATGATGTAGATCTTTGGGATCTTGTAGTCGATGGCTACACTCACCCAGTTGATGCTACAGGAGTAAAAGTGTCTAGAAGTGCTATAACCAACCAACAAAAGAAAGATTACAAGAATCATCACAAGGCAAGAACTATACTGCTAAATGTTATATTTTATACTGAGTATGAGAAGATAACAAATAGAGATACTGCCAAATTCATTTTTGATTCTCTGAGAATGACTCATGAAGGAAATGCTCAAGTTAAGGAGACAAAGGCGTTTGCCCTAATCCAGAAATATGAGGCATTCAGAATGGAGGATGATGAAACAGTTGAGACTATGTTTTCAAGATTTCAAATGCTAGTCGCGGGACTTAAAGTTTTGGACAAAGGATACTCAACTGCTGATTATGTTAAAAAGATTATCAAAAGCCTTCCCAAGAAATGGAGACCTATGGTAACAGCTCTAAAGCTATCCAAGGATCTGAATAGTATAAGTCTTGAAGAACTTGTTAGTTCTTTAAGAAGTCATGAGATAGAGCTGGAAGAAGATGAATCTTAAAAGAAGAATAAATTTATTACTCTTAAGTCTAAACCTGAAAAGGCAAAGGCTTATCAAGCTGAGGAAGAATAAGAAGATTCAGATGAAGAATTAGAAGATGAGATGTCACTTATCTCCAGAAGGATCAACAAACTCTGGAAACATAGACAAGGAAACATCAGAGGATCAAGAAGGAAAAAAGGCCGTGCTGAGGCATCATCTGGACAAAAGAAGCAGAGTTTTGGAAATGAAGTCATCTGCTATGAATGTAATGAGCCAGTTCATTACAAGAACGGGTGTCCAAAGCTTAAGAAAGACAAAAAGCCTAAGAAGAACTTCTCCAAAGCGAAGAAAGGACTCACGGCAACTTGGGATGACTATGATTCTGAAGAAGAAGATTCTGATGAAGAACAAGCAAACACTGCGTTAGTGGCAACAACAATTGAAGTTGAAGTCTCTGGAGAACCAGAAGACAAAATGCTATAAGAACCAGAATCAGACTCAGACTCCGACTCAGAGGTATTATCTAAACTCTCTCGTTGTGAATTAGAGTCGTGTCTTTCAGAAATGCTGGAAAAATATAAAACTCTTCAAAGTAAATACAAGGATCTTAAAAAATCCTATGTAATTGCTTCTGAAGCAAGAGATAAGCTTGAACAGTATAATTCTTCTCTAAATAAAAATAATTTTTCTTTAAAAAATAGTAATTGTGCTTTGAAAAGAAAATTTTCAAAATTAGAAGAAGAATTAATCTCCAATGTCTCTGACACCAGTTGTGTCAACAAGTATGATAGAGCATTCCAGTACTTTCTGGCTAAAAGCATAGATAGAAGCAGAATAGCTTCCATGATCTATGGAGTTAGCATAAATGGCAAGAAAGGTTTGGGGAGTACAGAAACATTTGATATTGACGAAAGTCAGCCTGTAAAACCAAAACCTCTCTATGACCATTTTGTGCCTTCTGGAACTGAGCTTGTTTGTTTCGAGCTTGTACATAAACCCCCACCGACACAGAAATCTATTTCTAAAGCTAAATATCATGTACAAATTCCACTTGATTATCCTGTTGCACATAAGCCCAAAGTTGTCAAACACTCTGGGAAATCTAACAAAAGAGGACCAAGAAAGTGGGTAGCTAAGGACAGGATAATCTATGTTGCAGATATCCTTAGCAGCTCAGTTGAAACACCAATCATGGTACCTGGACAGTGGTTGCTCGTGACACATAATGGGAAGAAGGCATATGTTATAAAGTCTGGAACTTAAGCCTGGAGGCTTCGTTGGTTTCGGAGGAAACCAGAAAGGAAAAATCGTTGGCTCTGGCACTATTGGTAATGGTAAACTTCCTTCTATTACTGATGTTCTTTTGGTCTATGGTTTGATGCATAACTTGTTGTCAATTAATCAAATTAGTGACAATGGTTATGATATCATCTTTAATCAAAAGTCCTGTAAGGCTGTCAGTCAGAAAGATGGCTCAATCCTTTTTATCGGAAAGAGGAAAAACAACATTTACAAGATTAGACTTTCTGATCTCTGTGAATAGAATGTAAAATGCTTAATGTCTATTAATGAGGAGCAATGGGTATGGCATAGACGTTTAGGTTATGTTAGCATAAAGAGGATAAATAAGCTTAAACTTGTCAGAGGCTTACTAAATGTGAAGTATTCTTAAGATGCTCTTTGTGAAGCATGTCATAAAGGAAAGTTTTCTAAAACTTCCTTCAAAGCAAAAAATGTTGTGTCCACCTCTAGACCAATAGAACTTCTACACATCGATTTGTTTGGACCAGTGAAAACTGCTTCAATCAGTGGAAAGAAGTATGGATTAGTTATTGCTGATGACTATAGTCGTTGGACATGGCTAAAATTATTGAAACCAAGGATGAGTCACATTCTGTGTTCTCTACCTTTTGCTCACAAGTGCAAACAGAGAAGGATTGCAAAATAGTCAGAGTTAGAAGTGATCATTGCGGAGAATTTGAGAACAGATACTTTGAGAGTATTAATTATTCCCATGGCATTTCCCATGATTTCTCATGTCCCAGAACTCCACAACAAAATGGAGTAGTGGAAAGGAAGAATAGGACTTTGCAAGAAATTGCTCGTGCCATGATCCAAGAAACTGACATGGCTAAGCACTTCTGGGCAGAGGCAATAAATATAACATGTTATATTCAGAATAGGATTTCTATCAGATCTATTCTGGGTAAGACTCCCTATGAATTATGGAAGAATAGAAAACCCAACATCTCGTATTTTCATCCTTTTGGTTGTATTTGTTTTATGTTGAACACTAAAGAGAATCTTGGCAAGTTTGACTCCAAAGCTCAAAAGTGTCTACTGTTAGGATACTCTGAACGCTCTAAAGGCTACAAAATCTATAACACAGAAACACGGATTGTTAAGGAATTAATTCATGTTAGATTCGATGATAAGCTTGACCCTGAAAAGTCAAAGCTAGTTGAAAAGTTTGCAGATTTGAAGATTACCTTATCAGAATCCAAGGAGGAAATTTCTAAGGAAAGATACAAAGATGCAGATTCTACAAAATCAGATACAACCTTACCAGAAACAGCGAATAATCTATCTCATCAAAAGAAGAATATACTAAAGACTTCTCATTCTAAAGAATTGATTCTGGGAGACAAAGTTGATCCAGTCAGAACTCGTTCATCATTCAAACCTTCTGAAGAAACTCTTCTGGGTTTGGTGTCTCTGATAGAGCCAACATCAGTTGATGAAGCACTTATAGAGAATGAGTGGATTCTGGCCATGCTAGAAGAGCTGAATCAATTCACCAGAAATGATGTTTGGGATCTTGTTCAGAAACCAAAAGGTGTCCACATCATTGGAACAAAGTGGGTATTCAAAAACAAGTTAGATGAGAAAGGTGAGGTCGTAAGAAACAAAGCACGACTGATAGCATAAGGTTATAATCAGCAAGAAGGGATAGACTATACAGAAACCTTTACACCAGTTGTCGGGTTAGAATCTATTCGTCTTTTAATTTCCTTTGCTGTGAATCATTACATTGCTTTATATTAGATGGATGTAAATAGTGCATTTTTAAACAGATATATTTCTGAAGAAGTGTATGTGCACCAACCTCCTGGTTTTGAAATTTCTGAAAACCCATATTTCGCTTTCAAACTTAAAAATTCGTTATATGGTCTGAAACAGGCTCCTAGAGCTTGGTATGAAAGGCTAAGTAACTTTCTTTTGGAAAATAACTTTACTAGAGGAAAAGTGGATGCAACACTCTTTTGCAAAACCTTTAAAAATGACATTCTGGTTGTTCAAATCTACGTTGATGATATTATATTTGGTTTTGTTAATACTTCCTTGTGCAAGAAATTTTATATGTTAATGCAGACTGAATTTGAAATGAGTCTAATGGGAGAACTCGTATTCTTTCTGGGAATTCAGATTGATCAATGTCCAAAAGGAACGTACATTCATCAGAACAAGTATGCAAGAGAACTTCTGAAGAAGTTCAATATGTCAGAAAGTAAACCTACAAAGACTCATATGCCATGCATTCTGGAGAAAGAAGAAGTAAGTAAAAAGGTTTGTCAGAAGCTCTATCGTGGTATGATAGATTCTTTTCTGTATTTGACTGCTTCTCGTCCAGATATTATGTTCAGTGTATGTCGTTGTGCTCGTTTCCAATCAGATCCAAGGGATACTCACTCAATTGTTGTTAAGAGAATCCTAAGGTATCTAAAAGGAACAACTAACCTTGGCTTGATGTATAAGAAAACATCAGAGTACAAGCTTTCTGGTTATTGTGATGCAGATTATGTTGGAGATAGATTGGAAAGAAAAAGTACTTTTGGAAATTGTCAGTTTCTAGGAAACAACCTCGTCTTTTGAGCAAACAAAAGACAATCAACCATTGCACTTTCAACTCCAGAAGCAGAATATATCTCAGCATCACTATGCAGTACACATATACTCTGGATGAAGAATCAACTAGAAGATTATCAGATACACGAGAGTAACATTCCTATCTTTTATGATAATACTTCTGCTATTTGTTTATCTAAGAATCCTATTTTGATTCTAGGGTAAAACATATTGAAATAAAACATCACTTTTTACGTGACTATGTTCAGAAGGGTGCTTTTTAGTTAAAATTTGTGGATACAGACCACCAGAGGGCTGATATTTTCACAAAACCCCTTGTTGAGGATAAATTCGTATTCATTCTGGAAAATCTATTTATAAAACTGTGTCCATAATGAGTAAATGATATTTTGATGTGTCATGTCACCAGAACTTTTGAAATGAGATTCTGATGTTAAGCAGATTGTTTCATTATTTTATGTCTTTCTGATTAACGATACTTCTGCATGTTAGAAGATGTCCTGATCAGAAACTTGTTTAGTCAGATACCTCTTGGTATTCTTGACTTTGGGAATATCAAACGTGTTCTCTTGAAACAAACGGCTATGATTATTTGTAACACCTATCCAAAATCAAATCATATCTTACTGTTGAAGAGACACTTCGAGCATTGTGATTTCACGAGACTAGGTTTCAAGTAATTATTTCCTATTACTCCCACCTTTTCATAATCATCAATTTTTTTGTTATAAATACTCACTCTCTCACTATCACAGGCTACGCTAATTTCACTTCCCACACTTTTTCTTAGAAACCCTAAAACCCTTTTGTGCTCCGTAAACTCCATCATCTTCATCAATGGCTGAATCATCTCGAACTCTCTCTCAATCTCAACTACTTGAACATCCGTTCATTATTCTAGAGAAATGTCCTATCACTCTCGACACGCCGGTAGCTGATCTTCGTGTTCTTTGTGAAACCATGGTGGAATTCAAAAATCTAAAGGATAATGGATGTGATCTTACTCAAACACTTGATTTCCAAGGCTGGAACGGTTTCTTTAAAAGATTCTAAGGATCCACCTTTCCTATCTTAGTTAAAGATTTCTGGATTCATGTAACTACTAGTAGGAATGTCATCGTTTCTACTGTGTTTGGAAGACGAATCATCATTACAGAAAAGACTATCTGTGATTTAATCTCTCGTGATGGAAAAGGGCTAAGAATCTTCAATGTCCAAGCAGATAAGCAAAGGGAAGCCAAAATCATTGCTTCTATCTTTAAAGAATGAACTGTTCTGAATTCTAAGAAGGATCATTTCTCATCGTTCTTAAAAGATTCTCTAAGAGTTTGGTTCAAAATCATGTTGGGAAGTATTTACCACCGTCATCCTACTCATTCGTCTGATTACATCAATTTGTCTCTGAAGTATGTTCTATACTTCCTATTGAAAGAAAATAAGATACATCTCCTATTTATCCTATTCAGTTTTCTGAGAGAGTCAATAGTAAACTCAAGGACTGGCTCTACCAAAAAGGGAATTCATATCCCTTACAGCAGACTCATCTCCGATATTCTTATTGAATCTGGATTAGTTGAAGATCTGTTAGTTGCCGGGCCCACTAACGAGAATGGATAAGCAAGATGAAGTCAGTTCCATCATTCAGAATGCACTTGCTCAGATCCTTCAGAGGCTCCCTCCTCCTTCTCAACCTTAGGCACCTTTCTAGGCTACCCCTTAGTTTTCTTCTTAGAATGCTTTTCAGGAACAATATTTATAAATTGGTAATCTGGCTCTGATTTAATCAGGCTCTGATCTAACCAATCAGTCTCTATTATCAGACTCCATTATCACTATAATCAAGCTCTGATATTATAGGTCTGACTAGATCCTTGTAATCAGGCTCTGGTATCCCTAATCTGATAAGATTTTTTTAAGTCTTAGATTCAGGGGGAGCTTGATAAAGGGAAGTTAATTCTAAACTAATCTGTGTCATTTCCTATTAATTATCTTTGTACAAAATAGTTTTATCAAAATACATTGTTTTGTCATTATAAAAAAGGGGGAGATTGTTAGAACAAGATTTGGTTCTACCAGATATCTCTAAGTTTTGATAATAACAGAGTGGTATTTGTGTGAGAACAATTTTGGTACTCTAACGTTAGTTTTCTTAAGAATTAACAAATAGGATCTGACTCTGATAAAGAAAGCTCTGACTCTGATAGAGATCTTGTGCAACGTCACTCTTATTTGACCAAAAGTCGCTTCTGCGCCAAAGAAGCAGGTCTGCTTTTGATCTACTCACTTTCAGAAAGATTCTAAGAAGACAATATATTGCTGCTGCAATGTTCTCTTGGATTATGCCTCTGAATATGACTCTGATGATTATCTTCTGAAGACTAAGTGCTGAAGACTCTGAAGACTTAAGTTTCTGAAGACTAAGTGTTGAAGACTCTGAAGACAAGGTTCTGCTGAACAACGTTCTGAAGACTCTGAAGACTTAAGTTTCTGATAACCAAGGGTTCTAAAGACCGAGTGCTAAAGACTCTGAAGACAAGGTTTTGGTGAACAAGTTCTGAAGACTCAGATGACTCAAGAATCTGAAGACCCAGTGATTAACTCTTCTACTCGTGCTTCAATCATCTCTATTCAAAAGCCTCTGATGAACAGAAGAAGATGAAACGTTTGCGAGGAAAAATAGTACATAGTACATACAAACATGTTCTTTTCCACTACCATTCCACTACCCTGACATGGTGGTACAAATGACAACCTTTGTGTACAATTTTCATCCCTGCATGACGACATTATTTCAAGTCGCCAGCAATCTTAATGATATTCTTGATCTGCCCTCAAACGAATCTCTTTCTGGCTATATAAAGACTTGATCACTTGAAGAAAATCAAGAGAGACACATGCGTGAACAGTAATGCACCACAATACAAAGCAAGAAACATTGTTCATACTGTATAGATTTTCTTTAAGTCACTTGAGCTATTCATAGTGTTTATATCTGCTTGTGTAGAAGCAATTCTTTGTAACAATTAATTTTGTTCAAACAGTTGTTTATATTCCTTAAGGGACCGGTTAGGTCAGAATCATAAAGAAGAGACAATTAGTCTTGGATTGTTAGTCATCAGCAGTTGCTAGTGCAATGTAATCAGTTGATTATAGTGGATTAAGTCCTAGTGTATAAGGAGAAATCACCTTGGCGGGTGGACTGGATTAGCTTGATAGTTTTCAAGGGAAAAGGATATATTGTGTGTCTTTCTCTCTTGTTAGTTTATTTGTGATCTTTGTTTGAGTTTCACAAAAAGCTTTCATTTTAAAAACCCAATTCAAACCCCCCTTTCTTGTGTTTTCTCACACCTTCAATGGGCTTTTTAACAATTACCCGTTACAAGCTAACTTAAGCAATTGGACTACAACATGTAGGTCTTCGACAACAGCATGTGAGCACACTTCGACGACATGTTTAACTAGAGTTCGATCCAAGATCTCACAATAATTTAGTCATACTTATCATACTAAGAAAGCAAAGAAAATCACCCACGTTACACCACAAATCTTTAGTGAAGAGAAGGGAGAAATTACTTACACAACACAATCCTAAAGACCAACGAAAAAGCATGCATACTTTTTTTAAAGAAAACAAAAAAATAAAAGTAAATGAAGAGAACAAAACAAGAAAAGTAAACGACATCTCTCCCCCGCACTTAAAGCACATATTGTCCTCAATGAAATAAATAAGCATAAAATAAGATAGGGAGAGAAAGAAAAAACACACCGAGGAATCAAGGCGGATAGATGACTGCATAAGTAACATTTTCCAATGAGAGCTCTTATACAATTTCATCTTCCAATTTTTGGCTCTCATGGAATAGCTTAAGTGTCCATTGACTTTGAAACTTTTATCAATACTTTCACTTTTTATTCCTAGATCAAAGAACATTCTTCTATTGGTAAAAGTATTGAATTGACAAGTGAAAGTGATATTCTCTTTGTCCTTTGGTGCAATATAGGTCTCAATTTTCATAACATCTAAAATCAAGGGGTTAAGCCACCTTTGGGGTTGCCTAACCGATTTTTCTCCATCCTCAAGTAAGATTCCATGCATACTCATGGACGGACTAATGCCACGAATGTCAGCCAAGGTCCATCCAATTGCCTTCTTATGTTTCTTTAATACCTGCAACACTTTTTATTCATGTTCATATTCAAGTTTAGCTAAAATTATTACAGAAAAAATTTGTTTAAATTCTAAAAATGCATATTTTAAATTTGAAGGGAGTGACTTAAGCTCTAAAGCAGATGGTTGCTCAATGGATGAAATTTTTTTTGCAGCAAGAACTACATTTACATCTGCAACATCAACTTTGTCAGTAGAAATATCATAAGAAATATCATAAGAAATATCATAAGAGAATCAACATGTAAGGCAACTTCAATTTCAGCACAAGCTGAACATAAGTGAGTATTAGTACAAACATCACAAGTATAAGTGTCATCAAAATCATACAAAGAAGGGAAAACAACAAAAAGTGGATCAGGTGAAGAAAATTCTCTTAAGGTTCTAATTTGATCAGTCATGATATGATTATCAAATTGACACATAATCAAATAAAATCACTATCACTAATGAGAATCAAATCAGAATCAAATCAAAACAAATAAAAATACTATCACTAATGAGAGAGCAGAATCAAATCACTATCAAATATGACTAATAAAATCACTAATAAAACCAAAATCAGAATTAAATCAACATAAAATCAAACAAAATTAGAAAGCACTGCAATGAAACAATTACGAAAATGCCAACAATGTCCATATTGAGAAAAAGAATGAAAAAAAATAGAAAAACGATTAAAATAAAATCTAAAAATTATGAAAATATGATTAAAAATAAAAAACTTACAAATCTACAATTTTTTTTTAATTTTTTTTTTTGAAAATATGAAAATAAAAATAAATTTAAATAAAATAGAAATTCTAGGAATTTGCAATTTTAAGGGTCAAATTCCCTTAGAAGTCTCTTTAAAGGGACTAATGTTTACTGTTTTTTTAATTTTTTAGAAAAATTCGGATCAATTCAAAATAGTAGCTTACATAGTCATTTGATTGGCTGAGATACCTACCACTATACTACAACCCTGAAAATCAACAAACAAAAACAAAAGAAACAAAAAATTCTAAAAATACTCTAAACTATGATTATAGAATTGGCTAAAATAAATAGAGAGTGGCAACAGTGCCAATTTGATCTGCTGTCAGACACAGGTCAAAAACAAGTAAATAAAGTTTGGAATGAAAGTCAAAAGTCAAAGTTTGACTCTGCTGACTTTTGTTGCTAGTTCTTTTGCATTGTTTTTATTTTGGCATTCATTTTCTTTGTCATTTTATATCAAAACTTGCATCTTTAATATTTGAATTTGTATTTCAAATATTGGATTTGCATTGTTTTAATTAACTTTTAATATAAGAAAAATAAAATAAAAGCAAATTGCATTTTATTAATTAATTTAAATAATTATTTTTACATACACCAAAATTACACTACATTTACTTCACAAATTTTATCAAAGTTGAATTTACATTTACATTTCATAACAACCTCTAACTATCATAACTGTAACACCCCCAATCTATACCCCCAGACAATTAAAGCGATAGCAAATAATCAGAGTATAATAAAACATTCATGGCATAGACGGAGGCGTCACGTCAAAATGAAGAAAAATACAACAACCTGCTCATATGGATATGCAACAATCAGGTAGCACATAACAAAGCAACTCAGTTCCTAACACCCACAATTCAGATACAGAATAAAAGCGGAAAATCTGCAACTGAAATCTCATATAAATATATATCATAAAAGTTTGTCTGTCATATACAGAGTCATACATGTACAATCCAAAAGGAAACATATACATATACACAAAATCACAAACCATCTCCCGACTACCCGGTGCTACATATCAGAGCCGACCGACAAAATAATGAAGACATAATCTTCACAAAAAGACCTCATTCATCTAATCTGCAATGCCTCATAGAGCATTCAAAACAGCAGAAGGGTGAGAAACACAATCATAATATAATTGCATACAATTATATAATAACACAAAAGTATACATGTAAAACGTTCTCACCACAATTCACACCATAATTCAAACATAAAACACACAATGCATATCTCATACATCCATCACAAAAGCATATCAATCATGCTCAATACATTTATCACCAACATATATATATTTCAACTCATCAATTCCACACATAATCAATCCATTCATGATTTATGCAAATGCACAGAGACCGACACAACGACTCTATGCAATGCAATGCGGTGTCATTCCATCCATTATCTCATTATTAGTTCACTCAGGAACTATTGGAATCATCGTTTGTTACTTAGTGTAACTCCCCGTCGGGCACACGATGTTCCCCGTCGCTCACACCTCTTTGTATAAGGCACACGATGTTTATGGATCTCTCACACCTCTTTGTATAAGGCACACGATCCGATCGCTTTAGGTCCTCTTTGTATAAGGCACACGATCATCTATAACGTCGCTTTAGGTCCTCTTTGTATAAGGCACACGACCGTTATAGCAGATTCCCTCTGGAATCGATTCGTCGCTCACACCCACTAGGGCACACGACATCACAAGAATGCATATCATGATGCTTGGCATACAATGACTCATGACAATCAAATGTACACATAGATACACTCATAGCCATGCCTATACGATCAAACACAACACAGTGCATTTACTTGCCCTTAGGCCACAAACCATCATCACAACATGTCATCACATGCATTCACATCATATAACATCACACAAGTCATACAACATATATCAAAAGCACATTGCATGATAACACATCGACTCTACACAGTTACGACGGCAAAAGTCGACAAAATGACACATTTCTAAATTCCCGCCATAATTAAATCGGCCAACAAATCTCAAAACCATTATCATAAGAAGGAACATTTCAATAGCTTTCCAAAGATACCAAGAATGTTCAAAACGGATAATCGGAACACAAGTTATGGAATTAAAAAGAAAGGGAATCGTGAAATGACAAAATTTTGCACCCTTGCTGGCCATACGCGTATTGCCCTGAGCCATACGCGTAATGCCTTGCCCCATACGCATACCATTACGCATTTCAGCAGATGGCCGAGAAAAATGGATTTCCATACGCGTATTGCCCTCATTTCCCTTTGCCATACGCGTATTGCCCTACCCAATACGCGTATTGCCTTGCCTGTTACGCGTAACGGCAGCGAAAATCCAAAATTTTCCTGCAGAATTTCTGCTGTGAAATTCATCCAATTTCTCTCCCAAATCTCATCTAAACATCAGCAAATTACCAATTGAATGCACAACAACATCTATCTAACATGTCTCAGCAATTATGAACATTAAAACATGATTTCAGACACAAATTGTATAAATTTCCAACAATCTCAACATGTTAATGGTTTTTGTTCTATATTCAAGTTCAACCAAATATCAACCAAATACATACATACATAATCATACACAAGTATAGGATAATCGAGTTTCACACCCTTACCCGATTAATCGTGTTTTCAATAGTCGGTTGATTCGATTCCTTACTCTCCAAGTTTTCCCTCTTTTCTTCTTTTCTTTCTCTTTTCCTTCTTTCTCTTTTCCTTCCTTTCTATTTTCTCTCTTTTTTTTCTCTAAGTTTCTAACTTAAGAAAAATAAGTAAAATGACCAAATTACCCCTACACTCAAATATCTCGCAAACGCTCCCAAAACGCGATATAACATCACAATAATGAAAAATAATATATTGCCAACATAAAAGTCAAGAATAAAATAATATAATAATAAAAATAATTAAATCGACTCGATTAAATAAATCTAACAAAAACCGGGGCGTTACAACTCTCCCCCACTTAGAAATTTTCGTCCTCGAAAATATTACCTGAGACGAACAACTCCGGATACGACTCCCGCATCCGACTCTCCAACTCCCAAGTCAAATTGCCCTCAGCAGCGCCTCCCCACGCTACTTTCACAAGCGCAATATCCTTGCCTCTTAACCGCTTCAACTCACGATCCAAAATTCTCACTGGTAATGCCCCAACCGTAAGGTTCTCCCTTACCTCAACCTCATCCATCAGAATCACATGCGAAGGATCCGAAACATACTTCCGAAGCTGTGAAACATAGAACACATCGTGCAAATTCGAAAGACTCGGCGACAACGCCACCCGATAAGCCACAGCACCCACTCTCGCGGATATCTGGTAAGGACCAATAAACCGAGAAGTAAGCTTTTTCGACTTTAATGCACGCCCAACACCCGTCACCGGTGTAACTCTTAAAAATACATGATCGCCCTCTTGAAACTCAAGATCCTTCCTCCTTCGATCATGATAACTCTTCTGCCTATTCTGAGAAGCCTTCATTTTCTCACGAATAAGTTTCACCTTTTCCGTAGTTTATTGAACTAACTCCGGTCCAACCACCGAACTCTCACCAGATTCATGCCAACACAAAGGTGTTCGACATCTTCTTCCATACAACGCTTCAAAAGTTGCCATTCCAATACTCGAATAGAAACTGTTGTTATACGTGAATTCCACCAACGAAAGATAACTATCCCAAGCACCACCTTGCTCAAGAACACAAGCTCTCAGCAAATCTTCCAACGACTGAATAGTTCTCTCAGTCTGACTATCCGTCTGAGGATGATAAGCAGAACTCAACCTCAACTTGGAACCTAACGCCTTTTGCAAACTTTCCCAAAATCTGGAAGTACACATCGGATCTCGATCTGAAACAATACACAACAGAACACCAGGTAGCTTCACAATCACACGGATATAAGTCTCAGCCAACCTCTCCAAAGAAAAACTGATGTTAATCGGAATGAAATGCGCCGATTTAGTCAGCCTATCCACAACCACCCAAATGGCATTATGTCCCCTCTGTGTATTCGGCAACCCTATCACAAAATCCATAGAAATGTTGTCCCATTTCCACTCGGGAATATCCAACGGTTGTAACAATCCACTAGGCTTCTGATGTTCTACCTTTGACTTCTGACACGTCAAACACGCATAAACAAACTGAGCCACATCTCTCTTCAATCCGGACCACCGAAAGATCTTCTTCAAATCTTGATACATCATATTAGCTCCCGGATGTATACTCAAAGTACTCCGGTGTCCTTCCTCTAAAATCATCCTTTTCAACTCTGAATCATCAGGAATACAAATTCTACCACGGAATCTCAAAACACCCTTATCATCCAATTTAAAGTCACCATTCTCACCTTTATCTCCAACCGTCATCAAATCAATAAATTTCACATCCAACTTCTATTTCTCGCTAACGGTCAACAAAAAATCATTAGTAACCTTTAACATACCAAGCCTCACACTGTCCGACGTCAATTCACACACCAAACTCAAATCTCTAAATGCTTCCAAAAGTTCCCACTCTTTAACCATCAAAGCGGACATATGCAACGATTTTCGGCTTAACGCATCGGCTACCACATTAGCTTTACCAGGATGGTAATTCAAGATAAAATCGTAGTCCTTCAAAAATTCCAACCATCTCTGTTGCCTCATATTCAACTCTTTCTGATCAAATAAGTTTTTCAAACTCTTATGATCACTAAAGACTTCGAATCTTGCACCGTAGAGATAATGCCTCCAAATTTTCAATACAAACACCACAGCCGCTAATTCTAAATCATGAGTAGGATAATTCTTCTCATGAACCCTCAATTGTCTCGAAGCATAAGCCACCACCTTACCTCCTTGCATCAACACTCCACCTAAACCAATCAAAGACGCATCACAATACACCACAAACGGTTCACTAGGATTCGGTAAGATCAAAATCGGAGCTGTAGTCAATCTTCTCTTCAGCTCACTAAAACTTTCCTCACACTGAATATCCCAAATGAATGCTTGACCTTTACAAGTCAACTGGGTCAAAGGAAGTGCTAACTTGGAAAAACCTTCAATGAATCTTCGATAATATCCAGCTAAACCCAAAAAGCTTCTAATTTCAGTAACAGATCTAGGAGCCTCCCATTGTAGAACTGTATCTACTTTAGATGGATCCACATCAATATCATTACCTGAAATCACATGCCCAAGAAAACTCACTTCTGCCAGAACTCACACTTGGACAACTTGGCAAAAAGTCTCTTTTCCTTCAAAATTTGCAACACAATACGCAAATGCTCCTCATGTTCCTCCCGAGACTTAGAATAAATCAAGATGTCATCAATAAACACAACAACAAATCGATCCAAATGCTCATGGAAAATACGATTCATATACTCCATAAACACACTCGGCGTATTAGAAACCCCGAACGACATCACAGAATATTCGTAATGACCGTAACGTGTCCTAAAAGCCGTCTTCTGAATATCTTCCTCTTTCACTCTAATCTGATGATAACCCGACCTCAAATCAATCTTACTAAACACACGCGCACCTACCAACTGGTCCATCAGATCATCAATTCTCGGAAGAGGATACTTATTCTTAATCGTCACCTTATTCAACTGGCGATAGTCAATACACAATCGCATACTTCCATCTTTCTTCTTCACCAATAAAACTGGAGCACCCCAAGGCGATACACTCGGCCTCACAAACCTCTTTTCTAACAATTCATTCAACTGCTTCTTCAACTCAACCAACTCAGATGCCGACATACGATATGGTGCCATAGATACAGGTCTAGTACCAGGAACTAGATCTATAGAAAACTCCACCTCTCTTTCTGGAGGCACATCTGAAATATCCTCCGGAAACACCTCTGGAAAATCACACACAACTGGAAACACACCAATTGCAACTTGACTATCCATAGCCAACGATGCAAACAACCCAAACAACTGAGCTTCATCTGCCAAAAGTTTCTTCAACTCTTTGGTAGATAAGAAACTCGACTCCTCGTCTTCTTCAAGAGAAGGAAATCTTACCAACTTATGATAACAATCAATATGAACCCGATTAAACTGCAACCAATTCATTCCCAGAACCACATCTAAACCCTCCAACCGCAAACACACCAAATCCATCTCAAAATCTTTACCATAAATGGTCAAAGGACAACTTAAACAAACCAAAGAAGTAGTTACTGATCCTATTGTTGGAGTATCAATAACCATCTCTCCACCCATCGAAGACAACAAAAGATTCAAACGCTTCGCGCACTCAGACGAAATAAACAAATGAGTCGCTCTGGTATCAATAATAGCAATTAAAGGCGTACTATTAATAAAACAAGTACCTCTGATCAGACGATCTGCACTAGAAGTCTGAGTTCCTGCCAATGCAAATACTTTCCCTCCAGCTTGAGCTTGCTTTGGTTTTGGACACTTCGTACTAACATGACCAGGTTCGCCACAGTTGAAGCACTTCACCACATTCCTCTTGCAATCAGCTGCGACATGTCCGAAACCTCCACAATTGGAACACTTCCTCATATCCTTCTTACATTTAAACTGACGATGTCCTAAGTCACCACAGCTAAAACATCTCAGAGGACTAGGCATACCTCCCCCACTTGGCCTTTTATCAAAACTAGCCCTTTGCTTACCCTTGTCAGCTGGTGACACATAAGGACCACCACGAAACTGTTGCTTTCCTTTCTTTTCGTTCACACTCTTATAGTGAGTAGAACGAGCTTTGTTATTCTCCTCATAAATCCTACAACAATCCACCAAATCAGAAAACCTCATAATCCTTCGATACCCAACTGCCTGTTTGATCTCAGGACGCAACCCGTTCTCAAACTTCACACATTTGGAAAACTCCGCAGTTGCTTCCGCATAATGTGGATAAAACTGAACAAGCTCCACAAACTTAGCAGTGTAATCAACAACAGACATGTTACCTTGTTTCAACTCCAAAAACTCTATTTCTTTCTTTCCTCTCACATCTTCAGGAAAATACTTCCTCAAAAACTCACTGCTAAACAAAGCCCAAGTGACCCCTTCATCTGCAGCTTCCAACACATGACGCGTACTAACCCACCAATCATCAGCCTCCTCCTGCAACATGTGAGTACCCAGTCTCACCTTCTGATCCTCTGCACAATCCATCACTCAAAAGATTCTTTCAATCTCCTTAAGCCAAATCTGAGCACCATCAGGATCATATCTTCCTTTGAAGATAGGCGGTTTGTTCTTCCTGAACTCATCATTCCAAGTAGCATTAGGTGCACCCCGCACAACCTGAGTCATAGCTTGCATAGCAGCAGCAAGAGCAGCATCATTCCTACCAGCCATATTCTGTTCATATCCAATAACAGCAACTATGGTTAAACAAACAGCTCACCCAAACACAACGACCGACACAGACTGGTACAAACTGACACAAACTGACATGGACTGACTCTGATACCACTTAATGTAACACCCCCAATCTATACCCCCAGGCAATTAAAGCGATAGCAAATAATCAGAGTATAATAAAACATTCACGTCATAGACGGAGGCGTCACATCAAAATGAAGAAAAATACAACAACCTGCTCATATGGATATGCAACAATCAGGTAGCACATAACAGAGCAACTCAGTTCCTAACACCCAGAATTCAGATACAGAATAAAAGCGGAAAATCTGCAACTGAAATCTCATATAAATATATATCATAAAAGTTTGTCTGTCATATACAGAGTCATACATGTACAATCCAAAAGGAAACATATACATATACACAAAATCACAAATGATCTCCCCGACTACCCGGTGCTACATATCAGAGCCGACCGACAAAAGAATGAAGACATAATCTTCATAAAAAGACCTCCATCATCTAATCTGCAATGCCTCATAGAGCATTCAAAACAACAAAAGGGTGAGAAACACAATCATAATATAATTGCATACAATTATATAATAACACAAAAGTACACATGTAAAACGTTCTCACCACAATTCACACCATAATTCAAACACAAAACACACAATGCATATCTCATACATCCATCACAAAAGCATATCAATCATGCTCAATACATTTATCACCAACATATATATATATATATATATATATATATATATATATTTCAACTCATCAATTCCATTCACAATTCCACACATAATCAATCTATTCATGATTTATGCAAATGCACAGAGACCGACACAACGACTCTATGCAATGCAATGCGGTACCATTCCATCCATTATCTCATTATTTGTTCACTCAGAACTATTGGAATCATCGCTTGTTACTTAGTGTAACTCCCCGTCGGGCACACGATGTTCCCCGTCGCTCACACCTCTTTGTATAAGGCACACGCCGTTTATGGATCGCTCACACCTCTTTTTATAAGGCACACGATCCGATCGCTTTAGGTCCTCTTTGTATAAGGCACACGATCGTCTATAACGTCGCTTTAGGTCCTCTTTGTATAAGGCACACGACCATTATAGCAGATTCCCTTTGGAATCGATTCGTCGCTCACACCCACTAGGGCACACGACATCACAAGAATGCATATCATGATGCTTGGCATACAATGACTCATGACAATCAAATGCACACATAGATACACTCATAGCCATGCCTACACGATCAAACACAACACAATGCATTTACTTGCCCTTAGACCACAAACCATCATCACAACATGTCATCACATGCATTCACATCATATAACATCACACAAGTCATACAACATATATGAAAAGCACATTGCATGATAACACATCGACTATACACAGTTACGACGGCAAAAGTCGACAAAATGACACATTTCCAAATTCCCGCCATAATTAAATCGGCAAACAAATCTCAAAACCATTATCATAAGAAGGAACATTTCATTTTCTTTCCAACGATACCAAGAATGTTAAAAATGGATAATCGGAACACAAGTTATGGAATTAAAAAGAAAGGGAATCACGAAATGAGAAAATTCTGCACCCTCACTGGCCATAAGCGTATTTCCCTGAGCGATACGCGTAATGCCTTGCCCCATACGCGTACCATTATGCATTTCAGCAGATGACCGAGAAAAATGGATTTCCATACGCGTATTGCCCTCATTTCCCTTTGCCATACGCGTATTGCCCTACCCAATACGTGTATTGCCTTGCCTGTTACGCGTAACGGCAGCGAAAACCCAGAATTTTCCTGCAGAATTTCTGCTACGAAATTCATCCAATTTCTCTCCCAAATCTCATCTAAACATCAGCAAATTACCAATTGAATGCACAACAACATCTATCTAACATGTCTCAGCAATTATGAACATTAAAACATGATTTCAGACACAAATTGTATCAATTTCCAACAATCTCAACATGTTAATGGTTTTTGTTCTATATTCAAGTTCAACCAAATATCAACCAAATACATACATACATAATCATACACAAGTATAGGATAATCGAGTTTCGCACCCTTACCCGATTAATCGTGTTTTCAATAGTCGGTTGATTCGATTCCTTACTCTCCAAGTTTTCCCTCTTTTCTTCTTTTCTTTCTCTTTTCCTTCTTTCTCTTTTCGTTCCTTTCTATTTTCTCTCTTTTTTTCCTCTAAGTTTCTAACTTAAGAAAAATAAGTAAAATGACCAAATTACCCCTACACCCAAATATCTCGCAAACGCTCCCAAAACGCGATAAAACATCACAACAATGAAAAATAATATATTGCCAACATAAAAGTCAAGAATAAAATAAAATAATAATAAAAATAATTAAATCGACTCGATTAAATAAATCTAACAAAAACCGGGGTGTTACAATAACCACTTCTAACTATCTTAATCACTCCAATCTAACACAATTTTCAACTAACTTGGAAATTCAATCCCAACCACTCTTAAACATATCACATGGATCACAATCCAAAGGCCATGAATCATTGAGCTCTAATCACCTTTCCCTCCATTTTATTCCTATTTAAACTTCACTCATCACCACCATAAAAGACTAATCACTATTCACTAAAAATCACAAAGAATCATCACCATAAACTCACTTTGCAGAATTTCATCCTCACCATCACCCATAACCCGCACCTAAACTCTCTCCATTATTGCACAGAGCTTCACATTGAAACTCTGATGCAGTAGAGATAAACCTCAACCATTATTGCAATTTCAACCACTACTATCTCTCTACACTCGTATATTCAGAGCATCAATCAACAACAACATTAAAAAATTACCAAGCAAAGAGGAAAGGTAGAAGAAGAAGGAGAACACATAGCCATCAATAGAGAATAAGAGTAAAAAAAGAGCAATAGTTGGAAATTATATTACCTCTGGGTTTCTTGAGCTCTTTGCTTGTGTTAAAATACTCAACAACACCCAGAGGACACCTCTCATCCGCTGGTATGTCACATTTCCATCAATATTTTCGTATTTTTTTTATTACTAGTATGATCCTTGTACCATGCTGATCGATAACCCTATGCTAATTGCTTGAATTGATGAATGTTTGTCATTTAATTAAACATTGAATGTTTAGGGTTATTGCTTAAAACGGTAAAATAAATTGTTTTGGTTTGGATTTTGTGAATTTAGAGAGTGTATTTGAGTCGATGAGAGAAAATTGGTCATGGCGGTATGTTGTTTTTATGATTCAGGCCACCCTCGCCGGTACCCGTGACGACGAGCCGGTAAGAGAGAGAGGAAGACAATGACATCTTTTTGTCATCAAGTTTTCTTTTCTTCCTTTATTTTTGGCTTAATTGCAATTTTGGTCTCCTATTTCCTTTTTTTTGAGTTTTGATCCCCTATTTTAAAATCTGGAATTTTGTCCCTCTATTTTCAGTTTTTTTGAGTTTTGGTCCCTTTATTTTAAAATCCATAATTTTTGTCCCTCTATTTTCATTTTTTTTAGTTTAGGTCCCCTTATTTTCATTTTTTTTAAACTTTTGGTCCCATATTAAATTAGTTCTAAACTGGAAAGGGGGACTAAAATTCAAAACAAAACTTAAAATAGGGGACCAAAACTCAACAAAAAAAATGAAAATAGAGGGACGAAAATTCTGGATTTTAAAATAGGGGGACCTAAACTCAAAAAAACTGAAAATAAAGGGATAAAAATTCCGGATTTTAAAATAAGGGAATCAAAACTAAAAAAAAATAAAAATAGGGGGATCAAAATTGCAATTAAGCCTTTATTATTATTATTATTATTATTATTATTATTATTATTATTATTATTAGTCACGTTTACTTTTATTATTTCTTTTTTTTCTTTTTATTTATTAATTTATTTTTACTTATCCATATGTCAAGTTTTGATTGACCATTAGATTAAAATTTTAGAAATTAATTTTGTGTACACATTACAGGTAAAATATAATTTTGTTGTTTCTGATAGTAAAACATTATATATATATATATTGTTCTGGACTGGACCAATGGCTAGAATTGGCCCAATTCGCCTCTGCTCCAGAGCGGTCCATATTGCCTAAGTCCAATCCACATAGGGGCAAAAGTGACCTTTCTGCCCCTCCACCGGGCAGGGAATGCAACGTCCCTCCCCGGCATTTATGCTCGTCACGCACGGCTTTCCCGCTGCCCGAACAGCAAAGGACAGGTGCCCGGAACTGCGGTCGTGCCCGACATAACGACTAGTTTTGGGCACCCTGCCCGACATAACGGCTAGTTTTGGCAGTTACCTATTCTTTGGGGAAAATGGTTATTTCGCCCCGAAAATAGGACCGTTGGCCACGCGCTGGGGGTTCTATATAAACCCTCTCGCTTGAGAGGGTCAGGTATCCAATATTCACCCTAAGAATACATTTTGTACTTGCCCCTTTTTCCGACCTTTACTTACTTGAGCGTCGGAGTGCCTTGCAGGTACACCCCCTTTCTCTCCTCATCAACATTCTGAGCACCTTGCCCATCTGACGACCAGCGTGCGTGGATCTGATCGAATACTCCAGATCAGTGGCGCCGTCTGTGGGAACTCCTTGTTCTCCCCTTCTTTCTTTCCTCCTTGGAAACTAAAAGATCAAAACATACTTTCTTTAATCCACCCACACATGGCCGCTCAGAACTCCGCACAAGGTGCTGACATTACGGTTCTCGTTCCCGTCAACAAGATGGACGTTGACGGAAGATCTCCGTTACTTTCTAATCCCCGTTTCCTTCGAGACGAGGCCACTGAATCTCCAACTCCTCCTCCCACCGAGCAAGGAGGCAAACAACTACCATCTGGTGAACGACCAGTTCCTGGCCCTCCCAGCGCCGACCTGGCCGTTGCAGCTCTTTTGGAAGCCGTCAACCGCACAAACCTCCTTATCTTGCAGCAGGGAGATAGGATAGGAGCTCCCAAGGAAGCATCTCTTCCAAGATCCTCTCCTCCAAAGATCAAGCGCCAAAAATCAAGAAGCCCGCCACCTAGGCGGAGGGAAGGCCAGAGATCAGAACGTGAGCCTGAATCACAACACGTTCGCAAGCGCGACCAGATCTCCCCACGAGGTCGATCATCACCAAGACACGAGAGAATGAGGCAGGATAGGCATTCTCCACCGGTCAGACCTCGTGACCGGCCAAGTTCACCGTCTCCTTGCAGGGACCGCCGCGGTGAGCGCAGACAGCGGTCACCATCAACTCCAAGTTTAGACAGCGACGACGAGCCTCGCGGCCCGTTGTCCTGCAAGATCTTGGCCACCCATCTCCCTAAAGGACTAGAGAAGCCTCCGTCTCTAGGGACTTACTATGGGACCACCGACCCAGACGAGCACATAGAGAACATAGATGCTCTTTTGGACTACAGAGGGGTACGAGGAGCCATCAAATGCCGCCTGTTCCCGACCACGCTCCGGAAGGGAGCAATGACTTGGTATAAGCAGCTGCCAGAAGAGTCCATCACATCCTGGAAGCAGCTAAGGAGGATCTTCTCCTGTCACTTTACTGCATCGCGACGTCACCCGAAGACCGAAGCGTCCCTCGGAGCTGTCGTGCAGGGAAGGGATGAGCCCATTCGGGCTTACATTGAACGGTTCAACAAGGAAGCCGTCCAGGTGCCAACAACCGACGACATGAAGAGATTCCTGCTTGAGCAGGGATTACGGCTTGGCTCAGACTTCGCGAAAGCCATCGGCCTCGATCCACCGAGGAACTTTAACGCCCTTCTCCTCCAAGCCCAGCCGCATGTACAGTACGAGGAGAAGGTTGTTGCACACTCCGTCCGCGCCTCTCGACACCATGAAGGTGCCCGTTCATCCAGAGCTGAGGAACCCTCGACATCCCGTCGAGGAGATAAAAGACATGACGATCGGCCTCGTGATGCACGCGAACAGAAGGGACCTTCTGGGCGGTTCCACGAATATACGCCCCACACTGCCTCAAGGGAGAAAATCTTATCCGAGTGTGCCAACTCAGAGTTCAAGCAAGCGGGAGTCCGTTTCCCCAAACAGCTGCCAGCCAGACCAGGTGCAGACAAATCCAAGTATTGCCGCTTCCACAAGAGTCACGGTTATACGACGGAAGAATGCATCCACCTCAGAGATGCAATAGAGATCCTTATTCGCGACGACCTTCTGAAGCAGTTCGCGAAGAAGAAAGATGCTCCCCGGCAGGAAACCCAAGAGAACAAAAAGGTTACAGAAGAAGCCCCGCCCACGGATGACACCAACGTGCAGGTCGCCATGTCCGTAACTCGACCAGAGGACTTCCACATCCCCGATAGTCTGCCCGTCTCCACGTACCTCGTTACTCACAGCCCGTGGGAGGCCTTCCCGTCAGCCATGGTCATCTCTGGTGGTGGATTCAACAAAATCATGGTCGGTTCAGTCAAGAGGAGATTCGACCAACTGATCAGCAAGAGCTCCAATGAAGTCACTACGCTGGACACCACTCGCAAAGGATCCGTTCCTATCTCCTTCTACAAGGAGGAGCTCCTCGGCGGGTCGCCAAACTCAAGCATTCTGCTGCTTATTTGAGCAAGGATGGCAAACTTCGACGTTCGCAGAATACTCGTGGACCAGGGCAGTTCGGTTGATATAATGTACAACCACCTGTTCGAAACACTGCAGCTGAATGACTCTCACCTTACTCCATACGTTGGATCCGACCTGCAGGGATTCAACGGAGCGGTGACAAAGCCCCGGGGTTACGTAGAGCTCATCGTAACATTCGGTTCAGGAAAGACAACCCGAGCAATTAAAGCACAGTTTCTGGTAATTGATTGCCCGTCACTATACCAATGCATCTTTGGAAGGCCAACCCTGGCAGAGTCAATTGCAGTGCCTTCTACCGTACATTTCAAGATGAAGTACTACACTTTTGAAGGGATGGTCGTCACCCTCCACGACGACATCGAAGCTGCCCGCCGGTGCTCTGAAGCAGCATCCAAAGGACTGAGCACCATTTCAGCAGGACCAAGGACTTCTGGTCGTCCCCCTCTGCCCAGCAGCTCCGAATAGCCAAAATCGCTCCCCCAGGTCGGATCTGTCGACTTGGACATCCGTTTCAGCGAGAAGGACCATGCCAAGGACCCCGTGACTTCGAGCAGCCAGTCCAACAGCAGCAGCAGCCATCTCCTATGCCCTGTCACCGATGGCAACTTCGAGATCGTTCCATTCGGAGAAGACCCCTAACGAGGAGTAAAGATCGGAGCAAACCTCCCCGACCTGGCCAGGAGACAACTAAAAGCATGCCTCCGTGAGAACGCAAACTTGTTCGTGTGGAGCGCTGCCGAAATGCCAGGATTAGACCCATCCATCGCTTGCCACCAGCTTACAATTGATCCGGCCGTCAAAGTCGTTGCCCAGTGCAGAAGGAAACAGTCCCCGGAGAAGATGGAAGCCGCGGAGAAAGCCGTCAAAGACCTTCTAGAAGCTAGGTTTATTTCCGAGGCCAAATACACTACATGGCTCTCAAATGTTGTACTTGTAAGAAAAAATAATGGCAAATGGAGGATGTGCATTGATTATACTGATGTTAATAAGGCCTGTCCGAAGGATGCCTACCCCCTCCCCAATATCGATAAGCTCGTAGATAACTCAGCAGGTTTTAAGCTTTTATCGTTCCTCGACGCCTACTCGGGCTACAATCAAATCCCAATGGCCGCGAGCGATAAAACGTACACGGCCTTCATGACCGAATCGGGCAACTATTACTACAACGTAATGCCCTTCGGGCTGAAGAACGCCGGCGCTACGTACCAATGAATGATGAACAAAGTCTTCCAAGGACAAATAGGCGACATGCTCGAAGTATACATGGACGATATGATCGTCAAGTCCCACGAGGAACTAGATCATGTCGCCCATCTTCGCAAAATTTTCGAGCAAGCCAGAAAGTATCAAATGCGTTTTAACCCAGAGAAGTGCACGTTTGGCGTCCGGGCAGGTAAATTCCTCGGCTTCTACTTAACAGAACGAGGAATCGAAGCTAACCCCGACAAGTGTCAGGCATTCTCTGAGTTCCCCATGCCCACGTCTAAGAAGAACATCCAATCCCTCAACGGGGTTCTTACTTCATTGTCCCGCTTCGTAGCAAAATCTGCCCAACACACTCTTCCTTTCTTCAAGCTCTTACGGAAAGAAGCAGCGTTTGAGTGGACCGAGGAATGCGAAACATCCCTCCTTCACTTGAAGCAGGCTCTGTCGAGACCGCCCGTATTATCACGGCCAGACACTGGAGAAGTCTTATTCCTATACCTCGCCGTCACTGCCGAGGCCGTCAGCGCCGTCCTCATTCGCGAGGAGCCAGGCGGACAAAAACCAATATACTTCACGAGCAAGGCATTGCAGGACACAGATTTGCGTTATCAATAGATAGAGAAGGTAGCATTGGCCCTCGTCAACGCTGCTAGGCGACTGAGACACTATTTCTTGGCTCGCACGATCGTGGTAAGAACTAACCAGCCCATAAAGTAATTACTGGGACGACCAGACATGGCGGGCAGAATGCTCAAATGGTCGTTGGAACTGTCCGAGTTCGACATCCAGTACGAAAGCAGGAAAGCTCTTAAGGCCCAAGCTCTGGCCGATTTCGTAGCGTAAATGACATTCGCAGACTCCCCGGTCCACATTGCGAACAGGTGGACCGTCTTCGTGGACGGAGCATCCAGCTCGACTGGCGGCGGGGCAGGAGTAATCTTAGAGAACGACGAAGGAACCATAGTCAAGGCTTCTCTCACATTCTCCTTTCCCACGTCGAACAACCAGGCCGAGTACGAAGCCTTCCTCGCCGGTTTGCGCATAGCCGAAGACTTAGGGGCTGAAGAAATCATTATCTGCACGGACTCCCAGCTCTTAGCCCACCAGATATCAGGAGAATATCAGACCAAAAACGACAGTCTCTCCGAATACCTAACCCTAGTCAAGGGAAAAATGTCGAGGTTCAGAACAGTAGAAGTAAGACATGTTCCACGCGAACATAACGTGCAAGCAGACGTCTTGTCCAAACTAGCGAGCACTAAGAGGAAAGGCGGAAACGGGTCAGTCATCCAAGAGATATTTCCCCGGTCCAGCATCGATAAGGGATCCTCGACCCTACACGTGCACGCGATTGGGGACAGCGATTGCTGGATGACGCCCGTATACAACTACCTCACTAGGGACGAGCTTCCGGATGACCCCAAGGAGGCCAGCACAATCAGACGAAGAGCCTGCTCGTACGTCATCCTTGAAAACAAACTCTATCGGCGAGGCTTCTCCATCCCACTGCTCAAGTGCATAGAGGAGGAAGTTGTCCCTCACGTATTACGAGAAATCCACGAAGGCATTAACGCCCAGCACCTAGGAGGAAGATCCCTTGCCCGCAAGGCCCTCCGAGGGGTATTATTGGCCAACCATGCAACATGATGCCAAGGAGCATGTGAAGAAATGCGACAAGTGCCAACGGCACAGGGATATGCATCTAGCCCCACCTAACGAACTAAAAAGCATGACCTCCCCGTGGTCATTCGCCTGGTGGGGCCTGGACATCCTGGGACCCTTCGTGACGGGGTCCAGCCAAAACAAATACCTGATAGTGGGCGTAGACTATTTCACAAAGTGGATAGAAGCAGAAGCCTTAGCAAAGATAACAGCACTCAACATTCTGCGCTTCTACAAGCGGAATATCCTTGCCCGTTTTGGAATTCCCCAAGCAATCGTCACGGACAATGGAACGCAGTTCACGGACAAGAAATTCCAAGGCTTTGTCGCCCATCTCGGAACAAAGCAACATTTCGCGTTCCTAGAACATCCCCAGACCAACGGGCAGGCAGAAGCGGCCAATCGTGTCATCCTTCGTGGCCTCAAGCGAAGACTAGATGAAACGAAGAAAGCCTGGGTCGAGGAGCTCCACAGCGTTCTATGGGCATACCGCACCACTCCTCAGTCTAGCACCGGGGAAACACCTTTCCGCCTAGCATATGGCACAGAGGCTGTCATACCCGTTGAAATTCACGTACCGTCCAGGAGGACCGAATCACCTCTAGACGAGGAAATGAATGACGAAGCGATAAGAGAGGAGCTCGACCTTGTCGAGGAAATCCGAACAGGAGCAGCCCTCCGCGAAACATCTCTTAAGCAAAAAATAGCATTCAGGCACAACGCTAAAGTCCTACGACGAGAGTTCGAGGTGGGCAGCCTTGTCCTGCGAAGAAACCACAAGGACTTTCGCGAAGGCAAACTAGCAGCCAACTGGGAAGGGCCATACAGAGTCCGTGCCAAAACGGAGAATGGTGCCTACTTCCTAGAACATCTCAATGGGGAAGAACTCGCTCGACCATGGAACTCTGAAAAGTTAAAACAATACTACAGCTAGATCCTCGGTTCGACTACGAACGTCATCTACCGACCACTATGCACGTCTAGGTACAAGCGTCGCATACGATTAAAGCATAACCCCGCTCAGTGATGAGCCGCGCAATTGCTCGACAGCGGTCCTCGACCGAGCATCGCCGTCGTCAGAGTACCACGATTGGCAAAACCTCAGCTCGCGATGGGACGTTCACGCCGCGAACTCAAGCCTCAAACGCGACCTGAGCTCCATTCCCCGCCAGGACATTCCCCGACAGTTCGATCAGTTCCCCTCACTATCAGACACATCTATAACGAGCAAATCCCCTAAAACATTCAGACAAGTCAAATACCCCATGTTATGGGCGGAC
The DNA here is from genome assembly GCA_022829125.1 of Lathyrus tuberosus. Lineage (NCBI taxonomy): Eukaryota > Viridiplantae > Streptophyta > Magnoliopsida > Fabales > Fabaceae > Lathyrus > Lathyrus tuberosus. Next base: position 679,417 of record JALAZF010000094.1, on the reverse strand, counting down.
ATACATTCACAACGAGCATGCATATAACACTTAGCAAAAATAAACGCAAGTAAAATCATGCACGTGAAGAAACCAGAAACATAATAAATTAATGGTGGCCATAAGGACCACGACTGTGCGTTGTTACATAAAACGGGGGCCAGGCCCCCAAAAAATAAAATTACAAATAAATCTACGGCGCGCAGGCCTGACAAGTTACAACAAGATGACAAAACTCCTCATTCATCAGCGTGCTCGGTTGACACTGGCTCAGGCCTCTGGTCCTCCTCGGGCTGGTCCTCAGGCTGAACATCGGGGGTATCTAGAACAAGGCCTGCGGGCAAGACAATGCGGCCATCCTCTACGCGCGCAAGATAGTGAGTACCCTCGGCAGAGATCTCAAGCCCAGGGTTCACCACCTGCAATTGAGCCACGGCGCTTTGAAAAGACTCCTCTGCCACGGCGATACCGTCATCTTCGGCCTACAGGATGCGGGCAACCAGCTCAGACCTAGTCTTCAACTCTTTAATATCACCCGGTCTTCGGCACCTGGGGCGCTGACCGCCATCAACTCCTTGTTCAGCTCCTCCGCAGCCTTTTTCTCCGCTGTCAGCCTGAAGACCTCCTCTTTCAGTCTGGCCATCTCCTCTGCAGCCTTCTTTCGAGCCTCCCGACCTTCTTGACTTCTTCCTTCAGGGACGCCTCGGAGGCCCGGGTAGCAGTGAGTTCAGCCTCAAGCGCGGAGTCCCCTTCCGCATAAACGGCCGCCATTTCCAGCATCCTCACCAAGGCGGAAGCATCATGGGCCACCAACGCCCTCTTGCTCGCTCGGTCCATGCTTCCCAGGCTGAGTGATTCTGCCCGCGGAATGACCAAAGTGTTGCCCTCAAAGAATCTCATGTCAAGGACGCATGGGGGGAGCTCAAACTTCCCCTTCTCAGGCGCCCGGGTCAGGTTCATGGCATCCGACGACCTTTGCCGCTTCGCTCGCCCAGCCAGAGCCAGTGGGGAGTCCCGGGGAGCTGGAGTGGGAGAAGCAGAGGTCCCCGCCGCAGCCTGAACAAGGGGTTGAGCACGGGCGCCAGCAGGCCGGGTCTTAGGAGGAGCCGCTCCAGCTTTATTCCGCGTCATGGCATTCCTCACCACGCGATCACGAGCTTGAGGCATCTCACCTGCACGAACAAAAACAAGCACGTTAGTTACAAGGAAAAGAGACAACACAGACAAAATCTAAGTAAATAAAACTACCGAGCATTTTCTCAACATCCGCGGGAGTCTTGCACTCCAGCAGTGCCTTAACAGGGATAAACCGACGCTCAACCCTCTGGCTCCCATCCTCCTCGAAGATAGGGTTGTCCTTGCTCGTCCAGCAGCTCGCAAGACTGAAAGAGTAGACCCAGTTCACCAGCCTCTCGTAAGCCACGGCGTCTTGCCCGCGTAGCTCGCTCGGCTCGAAGACATAAGCGCCAGGCTTCTTGGAGAAATGGTGGGGTGCCTAGCGGATCAGGAACTTGTACACCCTCTCCCCGATATACTTCCCCTCCTCGTTGAGTATCTTCTCTCCGTCCTCATCAACCTCTATCTCCCAGACATACGTGCTGTCCTGGACAGCTTCGGACACTAGCTCGACAATGAAATACCGTCCCTTGAATGTTCGGATTGACTCTGAGAATGGCTTAAATAACTTTTTGGGCTGCTTCAAGGAAACCCATCCGTACTTTTTCCCCGCCAGCTGCCTTTGAAGATGAAAAACAGAAAAGAACAGAGGGAGAGTGGTCGCCAGAGAGAGATGCTCGCACACCAATTCAAAGGCCCGGATAAAGGCCAGCGAATTAGGATGAAGTTGAGAAGACGCCAGTTTCAGATGGTCGAACACCGACCGCTGGAAATCAGTGAAAGGCAGCCTTAGTCCCAGCTCCTTGAAGGCATACTCATACATCGTAAAGCGTCCCCCGAAATCCGAGCAGACCCGCTCGTCCAAGGCAGGGAAGAGAACCTTTCATTCCCCCACTGGTCCTACCTCCGTAAAGGCATCCGCCGAAGACTTCGCGAACGTAGAGATATGCTCAGAGGGTTCGGCCACCTCCCATTCTTCCGCACAGAACCCTTCAACGTCTTCCTCCATGACGTCCAACTCTTCTTCCTCCTCGACTTTGCTCGAGGAGCTAGATGTTGTCGAGCTCGAAGACGCAGAACTAGAAGCCGTCGAGCTGCTATTCTCCTCGGAGCCAGTTTCCTCCTCGGACGTGTCTAGAATAACTTCCCTCTCTGGCCCCGCCGCCATTACAGTCACCTGAAAAAGCAGAGAAAGACAGTGAATTCGACAGGAAATCACGCACGGCTTTCCCGCTGCCCAAACAGCAAAGGACAGGTGCCCGGAACTGTGGTCGTGCCCGACATAACGACTAGTTTTGGGCACCCTGCCCGACATAACGACTAGTTTTGGCAGTTACCTATTCTTTGGGGAAAACGGTTATTTCGCCCCGAAAATAGGACCGTTGGCCACGCGCTGGGGGCTCTATGTAAACCCTCTCGCTTGAGAGGGTCAGGTATCCAATATTCACCCTAAGAATACATTTTGTACTTGCCCCTTTTTCCGACCTTTACTTACTTGAGCGTCGGAGTGCCTTGCAGGTACACCCCCTTTCTCTCCTCATCAACATTCTGAGCACCTTGCCCATCTGACGACCAGCGTGCGTGGATCTGATCGAATACTCCAGATCATATATATATATATATATATATATATATATATATATATATATATATATATATATATATATATATATATATATATATATATATATATATATATATATATATATAATTTTTGCTACCAATGAGATTCAAACTCATTACCTAAGCTTATTAAGCAATATTCTTAACCACTAAGCTAATGTTCCTTTTGTTTATAATGTTTCCATGTTAAATCTATATTAAAAAGTAACTTACTTTTTGACATATTAATAATAAACTGTTACAAGGGGATAACATATATTTTTTGTTTGGAAGTTAATTAACACATGGAAGTAAAAGGACTATTCCACGTTTTTATCAGTTACAAACTAATTTTTAAATCTGTTTGAATCTTTACTTAACTAGCTTTATTGTTTTAACACTTAAAATAACGTTTGTGCATAATCAATTGCATTAGTATGAAAGAAAGGGTTTTGAAGTCCTTTGCCGAAAGACATTTTCTATTTTCTAAAAATTTTATCCTTCATAAATTTTTCATTCTAAAATTAAGCTTTTGATCTCAATAAAGAGATTCCAAACTTATTCATTACCTCCAATGAACTATCGTAACACTATAAGTTCCTAATAAATAAAGTAATACCTATACTTATAGGGCCATAATATTCTGATCAAATTATATATCACTTTACTTGTTCTATCACTTACACGGTTTTTAATTTTATAATTATTTTTCATTGTATAGAGTTTTTTTCTTATATTTTGTTGAATTGTTGTTAAAGCCATGCAACCTTTCACACATGATCTTAGTTGTTTGGGATGATAAAGCAATCAAATGCATGAAAGTGGGGTGTAATATGTACTCTCTAGATCTAGCGGTGGTTGGTCTTGAATATGATTAAGATACATAAGAATATAGCTATAGGAGCATTAGATTCTCAAAATGAGTATCTCATGGCATTTTCTTATCATTTTTACATTTGCAATTCTTATGACAGAAACACTTGTTTGTGGCTGCAACAAAAGGAACCATTTTATGATAAGTTCTAGATAGTAATGATGTGAAACTTTATTTTATTTTATGTGACTTATCATTAGCATGTCGACAACTTAGTGCTATTTCCTTTAATCAATAGTGACACAAAAATTGATATTTCACCTTATCCAAGTGATTCTCATTCATTGTCTCCACTGCCGCGTCCCAGTTCAAAGGATCGGCACTACTCATTTTCATATTTTTTTTTTCGCATTCGTCAAGCAGAAAGAATCATAAGTTCCATTGTTGTTTTCTGTATTTGCTACTGCTACTGCTTCCATCTTAGTTAATTGATATTAATGTTCTTTTGTTGTGTTTTGGTAGGTAGCAAGAATTTTGAGAGAATGGAAAGTAAAAATAAATGATTATGAAATAAGCTAGTTTGTAATATATATTTAACAAGTAAATATTATAAAGGGTTAATACCTATTTTCACCCCTGCCATATGGGCGTGTTTTGAAAAATCCCCCTGCGAAAAAAAAAGTTGTAAGACTGACCTTAACAAATTTTAAAAGCTTTGATTTACACCTTTATCAGTCCACATCATCAAAAATACTTATGTGGCATCCGTTTTTTTAATTTTTAATTGGAACATAATGCCACCTCAATTAATTAGTAGGTGCAATAACTTTTTTACCCTCAGTACTTTTCTTAAACAAAATATCCAGATTTTTGCACATTTGAAAAATGTCTCATTTCAAACCCTAACTATTAGGGTTCTTCATCTTCATCTTCCTTAGGGTTCTTCATCTTCGTTCGTAACTCAACTACAGAAGTGATATCCTTTGCCTTCCAACATCCGAAAGCTTTGAAAGCCAAGAAATTCCTGCCAAATTCAAACCAAAGCTTCAATAAACCACCTTAAGCTTCACCTCAAATTCTTCTCCAATTTATCTTTAAATCATAAACCTGTAGAAAATTCTACAAACCAAACTAACTCAGTTTCAAATTCACCAAAAACAGCTTGAACCAAATTCATTATCTTCATCCTTCGTTCAAACACCAAACATCCTAAAAGCTTCATTATGATCCATCATCAAATCAACGCATCATATTAATTTCACGATTCGCACAACACCAACATCAGTTCGTAACAGGAAAAGAAGAAGAGAGTTTCGATACTTGAACATTTTCTTCAATCATATTTCCTCACTTTCTCCGCGATTACTTCGAAGGTACTTCGCCACAAATCGGTTTGTGTTGGGATTCATCCATCCATTGGTTTAGGTTGAATGATTAAGGAAGATCTGGTTTAGATTGAAGAAGGTTTCGAGACTGAAAGTAAGACAGAATCGCGCAAGGAGAAGAGTACACGGCGGAGCTTTTGTATCGCCGACAATGTGAACAAACCGAAACGGAGAAAGGAGAAGCCGCAGCGAGAAATTGAACAGAACGTTTGCGAAATTGAAAACGAAATAGAGATAGCGACCGTGAGATGTCCGGAAAAGAATGTCGTTGAATTCACGACGAGATTGAGACGGAAAGAAGAAGAACAAACAGTGGGGAGTGGCGGCTCTCTTTTAACGAAGAAGAAAAGTGAAGTTCTACTTTCTAAAGAACCCTAAGAGTTAGAAATGGTCCGAGGGTATTTTAGACATTACATCTAGCCATTAAACGAGGTGGCATTTTGTTCCAATTAAAAATTAAAAAAATGGATGCCACATCAGTATTTTTGATGATGTGGCCTGATAAAGGTGTAAATCAAAACTTTTAAAATTTGTTAAGGTCAGTCTTGCAACTTTTTTTTTTCGCAGGGGGGTTTTTCAAAACACGCCCATATGGCAGGGGTGAAAATAGGTATTAACCCTATTATAAATAAAAGGAACATTATTCCAGTGGTTAAGAATCTCGCCTAATAAGCTTAGGTACTGAGTTCAAATTCCATTGGTAACAAGCAAAAATTACAATTTTTTTTAATGTTTTACTATCCAAAACAGATTCTGCGTTGAAATAGTCAATCAGGGGCCAAACGCACAGAATTTAGACATTACAGGGGGGAATTCAAAAAAAATTTACAGGAGGTAAACCGAAACTCGCTAACATTGCAGGGATATCATATATTTAACCCTTTATTTAATGTCATAAAACAAAAATCCAAAGGATTGAGTAGGTGTAGACCTTCTCTCTCCCGAGTGGCTGAATACTATTGTAGAGCTCCATGTTCAAAACCTCGTCTTCCATATTAAAATACAATAATTAATTGAATTAAGTTGGTTCTCATATAGAAGAAAAATAATTGAGTGGGTGTAGACCTTCTCTTTCTCTGATTATTTTGGTACTACTGTAGAGCCCCATGCGCGAATGATCGTCTTCTATTAACGAACCTAGAATAATTTGCCACACATTTTAATAATAATTTAGAAGAAAAAAGATTGATTAGGTGTAGACCTTCTCTCTTCCTGAGCGTTCATACACTACTGTAGAGCTCACTATCTGAATACTCGCCTTCAGATTAAAAACAATCTCAACACATCAAACTCTATTTTTTGCCTTAGGGCAAACGTCAAAAAGTTTTCACAAACAAACATGTCATATTTGTTCTATTAAAATACAAAAGGACGCTTAAGTCTTCCATGCGCGAGAAAACAAACAATGTTTAACTACTAGAACACGATCTTAACATCGTTCAATAAAATTAACCAACAAACACTTATTTTATACCACAAACTACGAAACTTTTATTTTCTCATTGCATCGTGAGAATACGTAGGCACAAAGATTTCGAAATATTGGCAAGTACATTAATTAAAAACTTATTTTTCCCCTTAATTAAAACCTTTATAAAAATCAAACAATAAATTAGCAATTGCAAGTAACTCTTAGTTAGCACCCATATATGCAAAACGATCAAAACGGTTCTCATTGAGAACAACGGATGTGAGGGGTACTAATACCTTCCTGTTTCATAACCGACTCCTGAACCCGCTCTTAGTTGTGACGACCATTCATTTTCATTTTTTTCGTTGTGGGATTTTATCGATATTTTCCCCTTCCTTTGGAATAATTAAAGTTTAGTGGCGACTCTGTTGTATTTTGAGCGTTCCTCACATTCGGGTATTTTTCACGGCGTGACAGTGACCCATGTTAGTTTTACCGGGGACCTATGGTGTATGCTAAATGTACTCACAAAAAGTACAAATGATTGACAATACCTAGTGGATAAAGTGTGTTAGAGGCTTTAAGGTTGTTGGGATATTGAGAGCTAGCTCACGTGTGGTGAGAAGGTGTTGTAAATGTGTATTTCTTTTGGTTTTAATTGTTATTCCTTTAGTATTGTGGCACTGATGTATTTATAGCTATCATGGATCTCAACTGAATATAGAAACCTCTTCAGGAGTGGGTGGTTCCCTAAAATATAGCAACCTCTATAGAAGTGGGTGGTGTTTCCCTAAACCCCATGTGGTGTAGTTAAGTCCCACGAATTCCCATGTACGACTATTGGCATAACCTACGCTGTAACGCCCCGTTTTTATTTTAATTATTATTTGTGAAATAACTGTGAATTGATGTAATTGATTGTGTGTTTTGGTGTGTTTTCGTTGTGTTTTGTGTACCCGTAGTGAGGGGTAGTGGCCATAAGAAGTGAGTCTTGGGGGTAGTAGGGGTGTATGGCTAATAATGTAGAAATTTGTGGTGTGGAGAGTAAAGACTAACTCAATTACTTTAATGTAATATTTGTTAAGCATAGTGTAGAATATATATTTAATTAGAGTTGTGGTGGAAATTATTATTGTTAGAATTATTTCATGAGTGGAAGTGATAATAATAATATAATGAAAATAAAATAAATAGAATAAGTTGGAATATTAGAAGTGTGGAGAGTGGAAGGGTGATGTGGTAAATTCGTAGGAATAAGTAAGGGTAAAAGAGGCGAATCATATTTAGGGGTATGTAAAGAGTGGAGAATGAAAGTTATTCTCATTATACGTAAAACTGAAAGAAAGTTGAAGAGCTAAAGGGTGAAAGAGGGAGAAGAGGCTAGGGCAAGAAGAAGGAGAGGAACCCATTGGGGAAGAGGGAAGCTCATCAATACAAGGGTGGGATTTCTTTAATCACTCAAGGGTTAGATGATGTAGGTATGTGGGTAGGAATCATTAGGTTGATGCCATGGATTGTTGTTTGTCGATTAATTGGGGTTTTTGGGAAGAATCTATAACTAAAATGTTTGGAATTGACGAAATTGTTGTATTCGAATTGTTGAGATTGTTGTGAATAATGTATATGTGGTATAAATGGGTTTTAATGACTTAAACTCGGGTTATTGGGGGTTAAAAATGCAATTTAAGGATGTGAAATCGCAGTGGGAGAAGTACTGTCATCGCAGGCACTTTTGGCTGAATCGCAGAGCGCGCTTAGCCCGGGTTTTGGCGCTTAGCGCGGTCCCCTCGGGCAGCTGACTTTAAAAACTTCGAAAATTCATAACTTTTGACTCGTAAGTCCGTTTGGGTCGCCGTTCGAATCGTTGGAAAGCTGACTTTATGTACTTTATGTTAAAATTATTTTCAATGATAGATTTCCAACTATTCGACGCGCCATATGAGTTTTCGTGTAGGTTCCGATGTGTTGAAATGCGAAATGTGGGAGTTAGTCGTAGGAATGTGTGTGGTGATTGTTGCTTATGATGTTGCATGATGTTGTTGAGAAGTTGTTATAGCATACCATATGATTGTAATCATTGTTGCTTATAATATTGTGTGATGATATTGTTGACTAGTTATGGTATGATGTGTTGTGACTTAACTGATAAATGAAATAATTGTTGTTTATGAAGTTGCATGATGTTGCTGTTGAGTTGTTGTGACGTAACTTGTAAATGCACTAGCTGTTACTTATGTGGTAGTATAATGATGACGTTGAGTTGTTACGGCATGTTATGTGGTAGGTATGTTTTGATGAGCTATATGCATGTTTCGATAAATGCGTGTTGATTGTCGAGTGGTATTGGCATGATGATGAATATGCTATGTGTATGCATGAGTCGTTGTTGCATGTTGTCATTGATGGTGCATGACATGTGCATAGTTGTGAGATGGCGTGCCCAGGTGGGATGTTATCGTCTATCCGAATTCCTTGATGGAATCGTTGTTGTTGGCATGATTGTGTGCCCAGATGGGGTGTAAGCAATTACAATTGTTGGTGCAATCATGAAATAAGGGTTGTACGTGACCATGAAACAGGGGTCGTTGGTGTGATCATGAAATAGGGGTCATACTTGACCATGAAACAGGGGTCGAGAGTTCCGACGGGAACTGTGATCATGAAACAGGGATCGATTATGGTACCACATGCATTGAGTCTAGTTGGTGTCTCTTTGTATTTCTTTTGATAGTTGTGTTGCATTGTGATTGGATTGATTATCTGTGTTATGTTGAATTGTACGAATTGTGTTGGAAGTGGTGTTGTGGGTGATATACTTAATAATTTATGCTCTTATATTTATATCATCTGTCTCTTTTGTTTGATTTGAGAATCTCACCACTTCTGTTTGAATGTTGCCTCCACGTGGGTAACGTGCAGGTAATCAGGAGTAGTGTGGAAGTCGTGGCCGGCGAAGACGATGTGCTTCACTTTAGTTTGGAGTCTGCTCTGATATGTAACATTGGGAGTCGGGAACGCTTTATGCATGATTTTACTTTGTTAAAGAATTACAGTTGCCTTTACATTTTTGAAAACTAATATTTCGATTAATTGAAACCGTTATATTTTGTTGATCACAATGAAGAATTTCCGCTGTGTAATAAAGATGATTTTTGGATTAAAGATGCATTAATATTTATTATATGTTACATGGCTTATTTATGAGCAAGTTCTTGTTGAAAGTAATACCCATTTATTCTGAGTTGTTTCATTTTACTCTGATTTTTCGATTAAATTATTCGGGGGAATTTAGGGTGTTAGATACGCTCCACACACTATCGCGAGTTATGGATAAAGAAATAGACAGATGGGGAGATACATCCATATACGACGCGATTAAACCAAATAAAGGGCACTCAAATTAATAAATAGACGACTCAGGAAGGACGAAATATTGGAGTACGTAACTCACCCTGCTTCCAAGGCCTCTCTAACTTATACCACTACAACCATAAATTAAGCTAGATGAAGGGTACACTTCATAAAGCTTCCTAGCGTCCTAAATTCCCTAAATCGACCACGCATTTTGGCATCTGCCTCGGGCACCAAGGCGCAAAGTTCCAAGGGTGTCAAAGTAAAATGAGTAAATATTTAGGGAATTAACAATGGCATGTATTCGAAGACTTTGATCTTGAGTCGCTCTAAATCAAAAGATATACATTTTCCTTTAATTCTTGGGAGAAGCAAGGTAATGTGTGTATGTGTAAGCCCTAAAAGCCAATAGTTTTATTAGAACTTGGTACTTGTATCAAATTATTTATTAATAATTAAAAAGAATTTCTTTATTATGTTTTTTTTCTTCAAAATAATAAAGTCCCTAGAATAGCTACTTCGTTTAATGAAACATTAAGTGTGACTTAATCATGAGATCCCATTAAACATAAGGAAAATATTCTTAAAGTATCTATAGTTGAGCTTTATTGTGAAGTGGGATAATAGTAACGCGTTGAGACAATTATGTGGATAGACTGATGTTCACATCTCATGGATCATAGATAAAGATTCATTAAACCTTCATTTATGTATGAATATTATGAGTAATATTTATACTGGATTGACCCATTATGAGAATACTACATAGAATGTTATGCAGGGTGTCATAAGTTATTCACTTGGTGATAGTGGTGTATACTACCATTCGACCTGAAACCACTATGGACCCTAGATGTGGAGTCAAGTACTTTATTATTGATCAAACATTATTTGTAACTGGATGACCAAAAAGATAATTTATGGGTATTCCACAAATCATGACGAGGGACATAAATGACCTAGATAGAATTCATTCATCCTGCATAACATGATAACTATCTAAGGGCCCAATATTGAACTAGACAAAAGTGACATGGTTTATGCCTTGTATTCAATATAGACATGAGGGAAAAGGATAATTGTACACACAAGCATTATGACGGAAAGATTTTGTCAGATCACATAGATTTTCGTAACTTGGGTAGCAGTGATGTGTTGCTAGATACCGCTCTGTGTTTATTATATTAAATGTGTAACTTAATATAATTATCAACGTCACGGGAATATACGGGGTCACACATATAAGGTTAAATTGACGAGAGATAAAATAAATAAGTGAAATAAGGAACATCGTAAGGTACAATATACATAAGAGAATTATGGAACACCATAAGGTACGGTGCACTTTAGTGAATTGTACAACATCGTAACGTGTGATGCACTTAAGTGAAATAGGAAATATGGTAAGGTACAGTTCGCTAAAATGAAATACACTACACCATAAGGTACAATGTACTTAAATGGATTTTTTAGATTGCAACCCACACAAGTGTTCTATAAATAGAACCGTTGTGTAGAAGCTTTCACAATTAGTGATATTTGGTTTTGAACTCTAGCGTATTCTATCTCTCACAAGGTCTTCATTTGTAGCATCTAGCACTGAGATAGAATCCACTTTATTCGTGTGGACTGAGTAGAGACGTTGTTCTTCGTTTAGAATTTATGATCATTCATCCAATTCTTCATCAAAAATTTTAAACGCCATAAGAGGTAATCGTTTCTATCACTGACCATGTTCATTCATAAAAATTTAATCAAGGGAAAATTTTGTTTTTCCGCTGTGTTCATATCGCGATTTCCCTTTAATATGGTCAGACATTTCTTTAGAATCTTCAATATCGACAATGGTAAGATACTTGTAGGGATCAACATTAGAGGGATTGATGAGGCAAGGTTCTGTAGAAAGGAACCCATCATGAGAGGAACTAATTTCTGCTCTAGAATTTTCTTCATTATGCTCTCACCAGCTATGTCACCTAGAAAATGAACAAAAAACATTAATAAATGATATATAAAAAACAAATAACCAAAACTATAACTTATTAAACATATCATGGGTCTCTTATTTTATAACATATAGAGGACCACCGTGTTTATATGATGGGGCATGCTTTCCCCATACAGGGATGTCATATAAACCTAAAATTTCCAAAAGGATTATGCAGCATAGACTTTTAGACCTTAGGTTGATGATATACATTCTCTTAGCTCCCTTAATAGTGGTCGTGCAACCATCAACGATTAAAACATGATTTACACAAAGAACTAAAGACGCATATTATCTTAAGAGAAACCATGATGTTGCACCTGCGAAAATCAACTGGCGGAAAAAACAGAAGAGTCGCCACCGAACGTTATTTATCCCGACGTAGGGAAAGGAAACGATCGAAGAAAACCTCAAAAGGGAAATGAATGGTCGTCGCAACCATAGCCTAGGTTCGGGAGTCGGTTACGCGAGAGGAAGGTATTAGCACCCCCTCGCGTCCATCGTACTCGATGGGATCCACGCTTGTTGTTCTAATCAAAGGGTGTAGGTTATCTGAAGCTCAACTACTAACTGGAAAGGGATGAGAAATGAATAGAAAAAAAGTAACTCGGTAAGACATCGTCGTCCTAGGCCTATGTATTCCCTCGGGAACGGGAAAATCAGAGTCAACGTAGTTCGGAGGACTACGGGATTGTGGGGGAAGGTTACTCGCCAAGACATCGTCATCTCGTGCCTACGTATCCTCAATCTAACCAGAGAGAGGAAGTCAGAGCAGCCGTAGTTCAAACTACAAGGTCATTAAGTGTTTTTTATGAGCGACATTAAGTTCGCGTCCGACAGTTAGGGTCGATGTCTGTTTGCGACAAAACGGAAGTAACGTGCTCTTTTCTGAAAATGATTTGAAACCTAATTAATCTCGAAGGATGAAAATGATTTGAATTTTGTTTGTGTTTTTTAGACAGAAGTGGCTTAAGTTAGTTTGAAACTCGTATTCCACTAAAGTCTATGACATAGGATCGAATGCGTCGCACATCGACCCAAGACGGGGCGCATGCTAAACACTCTAGGAAAGTGAAAGGAAGCCCCCCACTCTCCATTTCCCATGTACTTAAGGCTCATGGCGTACAATACTCGTTGTATTTATTATGTGTTTTGGACTTGTTTTGAGATGAGAAGAGAAAGACTCAAAGTTGCAAAGAAAAAACAACTAAGGGAGACTAGGTCCTAATGTAGTCATGCATCATGGTCCTAATATTAAGGTTAGAGGACTATCCTACTTATTATCATACCTGGATTTCTAACCTAATGTCTCTCCTACCTCCATCTTAATCGGAAATTAAGTGGAGCTAGGAATCCTAAGGGATCATGTGAGCAACACAAGTAAACATTAGCTTAAACAATCACCAAAGTGAAAATAGAAGGGAAAAGTAAGATGAAATAGAAATCATATGAGTGTAAACATCAATGTAAAGCCCCATAAACTTACCTCCTCCAAGTCAAGCTCAACTAATGAATAGTTGAAAGCAAAGTATGTAAACATGCAATTATGGCTATGTTAAAGTCCTAAGACTATGCTAAGATGAATATCTAACAACAAACAAGGTTAGAAGTACCATATAAGTATGATATCCTCCTAGGGGAAGTATATAAACACACCTAATCCTATACAAGTTAATGTCCTAAGGGAGCATTCAAAAGCGTCAAGTTTTATCCTACACCATCGCCTAAACATGTATCACTTACAAGCTACACCAAAAGAACTTCTCAAAGTTAACAAAAGTGAAACCAAGCCATGGATAAACAACATACATCATGGAAACAAGTCAAATGAATGCTTGAAGCATTAATAAGTGATCACGAGATTCACTTTAGGTCATGTTCAAATGATTTGCAAGTTATGCACAAAGATCTTATCTTAAGCATGTTTTGGACAATTAAGAACACGTAATGAACAACCAAGGGTGAAAGGCACACATGAAAGCTTAAGGTCAGAATTGAATCATGTTGTTCGATGTGAAAACATGTCAAGTTATCACTCATGTCATCATAGCAAACCAATATCCAAAGACAATGCAAACAATTGTCTAACTAGTATCCACACAATTCCACAAAATCATGTTACGTGGCAAGCAAAAAGAGTGAATCCAAATCACATTAAATGGGTACCTAATTACAAGAGGCAGTGGTAAATGACATATAAATGATGTTTAAAATGTCCACAACTCATCATGAGATTCACATCAAGTTGCATTTAAGAGTTTAGGCAATTATATACAAAGATATTACTTAAACCATGCACCAAGCATTTGTGATCAAATAATGATTAAGCACATACAAAGTGGACATGTGAAGGACCTAAGTCAGAACTGAAACCATGTATTTAAATCCTAAAATCTCTTTCAAAAGTTCACAAAATTTTACTTCAAATACCTTCTCCAAAACCAATTCAATTAGGCAAGCGAATCATCCAAACAATCTCCTTATAACCATGTTACTTGTGACTCAAGCATAAGGGATGAAATGGCATGTCAATGTAACATTCAAGCACCCAAGTCATAAGTGAATGACCTATAATATGTCCTCATTGAACCCCAAAACAATGTGCAAATATAGCATACTAGTGGCATCAAAAGAAATGGTCAAAGTGAAGCACAAATTCATGTTTTCATACACACAAAAGTATGTGATATTCAAAGCATATGAAAAGATCAAATGCACCATTAAAGCATGTATTAATTGTGAATAAAAATACACTTATGAATGTGTAAAAACTCACCCAAAGTTGGCCTAAGGTAGCCTCATACAAATGCCACACCATGACCTAGTTATAAGCATGCTTACACACAACATGTTCACTTTGGAAAATTGGTGAAAAATATAAAAATGCTCTTTTAAATTATGGCTAATTGTAAATATCATGCCAAGAGAAGTGCATGGTCATATACAAAATATAGGCTCAAAATTGTGGACCAAAAGCATTCAAACAATCCCAAACATTATTCATATTGTCAAAGATGTTCATACAAGACAAGGCTCAAATATGAAGCTCAAAAGCAATTCAATAATCATGGCCAAAGTACCAATCAAATATCAATAGGTCACATAATCAAAGGCCTAAATGTACACAAAAAATTAGCTCCAAATTGTCGAAGGAAGATCACATTTTTGAACTTGCATCACAAGATACATCGTTAAGAACACGTTCCTTTCCAAAATTCCATAAAAAATATCAAAACACACCAAATGTGAAATTAAAATTCATTAAAAATTAATTAAGACCCTCAAGAACTCGGTTGAATTTTCTTAAAATTTTCTAATAATTTTTGGTATTTTTAATTTGTGAAATTAAAACGTGTATGAAAATATAAACTAACAAAAATCATGGAAAGAAAAAGGGGGTGCACACAAGTAAAAAAACTAGTTCAATTCCTTCCTGGGTCACACGCATGAGGTGCGAATTTCAATGTAAACCAGGCCCAAGGAAGGTCAGGGCTTGAGGGTGCACGGTATACTATCATGGGGGTACGCGCACGACATCATGAAGGAAGGCATCAGACGATGACAAGTGTCCCCTGAGACGCCACATGTCATCGTCGGAAAGGCTGATGGCACCATCTTCTTAGCTCTCTATCCGCTAAAAAAACTCGGTGAGTAAGCCCTAATATATTCACGTGAAACACTCTCTCACTCTGCCTAACACTCTTCTTCTCTAACCTATCTCTCTCTCTGCAAATTAAAGCCTCGGAACCCTAAAAACCCCGCCGAAGAAGGCGGTGGCGCGCGGTGGCCGCCGCCGTCCTCCTCCGGCCAACTACCTCCAAACGCCAAAACCTCTACATGAACCTCTTTCCAAATTTCACTCTCGTTACGAATCTGGAAACGAAACTTTATAAAACTCCATCAAACGATGAGATCGAAAACACGAGAAGAGGAATCAATGAAATCAGAGCAAGATAAACCACAATGGACTCTAAGTCCAAAGCCACAACTACGAGGGGGAAGACGAGTTTGTACCTTGATGACGATGGCGCTAATGGTGACCTGTTAGGTATTCTTCTTCCCTCCTCTCACACCTCTGTTTGCGAACTCTTCCTCTACTTCTGAACTTTGTTAATCGTTCGCTCTTGGATTCGAGCGTTGTCAATTGCGGTGGTTGCTGAGAGTTTCTTCTGGTTTTGTGCAGGTTGAAGGTCGATGAAGATTTCACAACTTCAGAAATTAAAGATGCGAGAGTCAAGATTGAATGCTACGGAACTTCATTGTGAAATTTGCAGTTGTTACGGCGAATTCCCTGCGTGAATCTTGCTATGGATGCAATGTCAAGGATTAGAGATAAAGAAGAGTGTTTACTATGGTTTCCGCGGTTGTGAATGGATGACCACGAAGAGCGAATTGGAGAGATTAAGCCGAGTCAAGAAACGTGAGGAAGAGAGTTTCTGTATTCTGTTAGGATCGGTTGTGAATAATTCGTTTCCGTTAGCAGTCCTCTTTTTTGGTAGTTTTTCTCCTCTGATATGTGTAGATTTTTCTGGTATGAAACTGTTAGGGAATTCCGTTAGGGGATGGATTCTCTTATCAGTTATGGTTTGGTTGTAGAATTCTATTAGAAACTCAGTTAGGATATGTAACTGAATTATTATGCTGTTTTTTCTGTTATGAAATCTACAATCTGCTCCCACTTTCTGTTGGTTACTGCTATGTATTTTTGGTGTAGAAACTATTATGGATGTTGTGAATTTTTCTGTAATAATTTTCTGCTAGAATTTTGTCACTGAATTATTGTATAATTCTGCTATTTATTTTTTCTTTGTGAAATTTTTCTGTTACGGTTTTGTATTTTGAATCAAGGCTTTTGTTATGAATTTGTGTGTATTTCCAATGTAATCCTTTTTTTTTGCTATGAATGTCCACACATGGCTTTTGAAACTCTACGATTTGATAACTTCTCCTGGTGATGTAGCGAATGAAGCTAATTTTCTCCTGCCTTGATTTCGCCAATGTTTATAGTGCCTGATGGTGATGTTTGAAACTATTGGTCTGTTTATACGGCGTTTCCGCTCCGTCTCATGATATTGATTAAATACTTCTCCTAAATGCACATATCCTCTTTGCTTATTGAGTAGTATTCTTGCCATCAGCATAACAACAACTCAAAATATACCATCCTGCTCATCTAGAAGGTGAGGAAAAATTGGTATGACAATATTCGCTTACCTACTATTGACAAGTGCCTCTTCATGGAAACAAATGTGGTATTTTTCTCAAATTGGATGTGGTTTAATGGATGTGGTAATGCTATTGATTAAAATGGAGGTGAAAAGGGTAATTGATCAAGAAATAATTTGGTCTAAAATATGGATTTAAAAGAATGGTTTTATTTGAAATGGATTGGAAAAGTTGGTTTTAAATTTTGAATATGGATATCACGAATGGTTTCAAAGTGAAAAACATAACTTGGATATTGTTTTACAGACATGGATTTAGCAAAATGAATATTAGAAAATGGATAATTGATTTCGAAAAGAAAGAACATGAAAAATCGGGAATATGGATATGGACCAAGAAAGAATCTAAATGTGGATATTTACCCTAAAAATGGTTGAAAAACGGATTGTACAAATGAATACTGAAATGGGTGAAATGGTTAATTGAATTCTGAGAAATGATTTCTAAGAGTGGAACGGTAATATGGGTGTTAACGTGAGTTGAAAGTGGATATGGATGATTAAGAAGAAGTATGTGTACATGAATGATGATGATGGAGACCCTGAATAATGCCTTCCAAATAACCCACAACCATGCACTCTCTGTCCTTACTTGAACTAGATCTTTGGACAAAATAAACTCTTAAGAACTTCGCTGCCATGATGAACTCTGACTAATCCTAAGTCAATGATCCATAAGAAATGAGACCAAATCAACTTGCATTAATAGCAACAGGTAAGAGGCCTTGACCACAATGAACCCTTTGGTGAGGATAAGCCTTGGAACACGGAAAGAGGTATGAACAAGATAAACTTGACCTAAAACCCTTAATCAAATGAGCCTCAGTTGATAAAAGTCCACAAGCTTAACCATGAAGCAATGACTTAAGTTGTTTAAATCAAACCCTAATCCTCCTTGATATACCCTGACAATGATGAAATAACTTAAATTGAGAAGGAGTTAAACCCTGATTCATATTCTTCTCCATTAAATCACAGACGACACCCCCAACCACTTGATACTCTTGAGGAATCTTGAGGAGGATGAACCTTTGTGGCTTGAGTATTTGAGCATATTTTATCTTCTTAACTTTGCCCAATTAGTGATGGTGATACCCTTAATACCATGCCTTATGAAAGCCAATGATGCGTATGCTATGTCTATGACCTAGAAGTACATGAAATGTGAAACATAAGCCATTAATGAGGGTATAAATAGGAGGGAAAATTTTGGGGTCAACAGCTGCCCCTATTCAATCGACCTGGACCTGAAGGGACGATAGCAACGGCTTTCAGACATTCAAGGTACACGGAGATTGAATACCAACAGAACCCGAAAATTTGCACTCTGTGGGGATATATATATTACAAAGTGTTTTCCAGCCGAAGGTGGACTCAAAGTGAAGATGCCACTTGAAAGAGGAATTGACAGGGATGCCGACTGAAAGCGAACTTGCAATGAACTGGTTTAAGAAAGAAAGGGCGTCGACCGGAGGTGGACTCATAACCAAAGGGTAAACGAACAAACGCCGACACAACGAAGGTGAACTTTGTAATAATAATGTCGGCCAAAGGCGGACTCGCAACGAAAGGAGAGTGAACTTTAAGAAGAATGCCAGCCAAAGACGGTCTCACAACTAGCAAGAAAAGGGAGCCGGCTGAAGGCGGACTCACAACGAACGATTTGAAGGAGAGGAATGCCGGCCGGAGGCGGACTCACTACGAAAGGATAATAATCGAATGTGACTTTATCAAAAAACAAAGGTAGGCCGACACGAAGGAGGTCTCATAACCAGAGGTTACCATCACAAGATGGATTTCCAAACGGAAGGTCGACGCAAAGGCGGACTCAGATCCTAACTCTAAGGTAGGCCGACACGAAGGCGGACTCAGATCCTAAACTCTAAGGTAGGCCGACACGAAGGCGGCCTCAGATCCTAAGCTCTAAGGTAGGCCAACACGAAGGCGGTCTCGTAACCAGAGGTTACCATCACAAGATGGATTTTCAAAAGGAAGGCCGACACGAAGGCGGACTCAGATCCTAAACTCTAAGGTAGGCCGACACGAAGGCGGTCTCATAACCAGAGGTTACCATCACAAGATGGATTTTAGAAGGAAAGCCGACACGAGGACGGTCTCAGATCCAAAACTCTAAGGTAGGCCGACCCGAAGGCGGTCTCATAACCAGAGGTTACCATCACAAGATAGATTTTAGAAGTAAATCCAACACGAGGGCGGTCTCAGATCCTAAACTCTAAGGTAGTCCGACACGAAGGCGGTCTCATAACCAGAGGGTACCATCATGTAACACCTCAAAATTTGCCCTCCTATTTATACCCAATTAGTGGCTTATGCTTCACACTTCATTTGCATTTAGGTCATGAACATTACATATGCATCATTGGTCTTCTCAAGGCATGGTATCAAGGGTGTCCCCATCATTTATTATATAAGGCAAAAAGAATAAGACATCAGTTGCATCCGGTACGGTTCATCATAACATCATTGATTGACCTCAGAGATTGAATATAGCCATTGGAGCTGCCCAAGGTTTGTGCTACTTACATAACAATTGCTCCGCCTATTGTTCATCGGGACGTGAAGATAAGTAATATTCTTTTGGATTCTCAATTCGATGCAAAAGTTGTTGATGTCGGTCTCGCCAGGATAATGATCAAGCTAGAAGAACTTGCCACCATGTCAGCTGTGGCTGGCACATTTGGATATTGCTCCAGAATATGCTCAAACAATTAGTCAATGAGAAGATATATGTTTACAGCTTTGGAGTAGTTCTATAGGAACCGATATAGAAGACACTTTTGAGCCAAGAAGGTTGGCGATTCTTGCAGGGTTGTCGTAGGGATGTTTTGACTTGAAAACTAAAAAGGAAATACATAACAAAACTAACAGAAATTGCAGAATACACAACCAAATCAAGTGTATCACAAGGTGATAGCAGTGAAACAAAATTTAGATAGCAGCATTTCATTCAGAAATTGATAACAGTTTCCAATTTAAAAGTAAACACCAGAAAAAAAACTCATCACAGCAATAAACCATCCTAACAGAATAACTTTTCACGAAAAAAACGAACAACAATGACAAACCATAATCTCCTAACAAACTTTCCATCCTCTAACTTCCTAACAATTTTCTATCAGCTTTTTCTAACCAAAGGCCCTAACAGAAAATCAATATAACAGAAATTAACCAAAAAATCTCTAGGAGGAAAACTCAATATAACATAATTTCAGAGATAGCAGAAGAGGAGGCTCTAAGAGAATCGGTTATGAAACTCTCTCTCAATTCACGTCTTCGATTCTTCGGGGAGACTCAAGCTCCTTCACCTACATATAATCATCTTCATTCTGGAACCTCTCCAACAACCTTCTTGAATTCACTTCATCATCTCCAATTCATCAATCACCATAAAGAACCTGCAAAACCAAAATTCAAGGACATCAATAAAAACCTTGCAGAACTCTTCAACACCATTCAGGTTGAATAGTAAAAATCCACGGAAATTTTGCAATTGGCAGCGAGAAGAAAATGAGAAGAGTATTTAACAAGAGGAAGAGGGATTTGCGCAAACAACAACAGTTTTTGAAACAGATTCGTAACGCACGCAGATACGAGAGCAAGAAGAAAGAGAGGAAAGAAAGCGAATTACCAAGCGTGTCGCAGTTAACGTCATCGTTGCAAGGTACGTCTTCAATTCAATCTTTTAGCTGCGGCCTTGGATTTAGAATCCATTGTGGATTAATCTTTACGCGTTAAGCTTCGTTGATTGTTGTTTGTTTTCTGTACGGCTCCGATCCCGTTGTTTGGTTGAATATTTGAGAAAATTGACTCCGGATTTGGAAAGAGGTTGAAATTTGGAGGGGGTTAATGTTGGAAGTTTTGAGATAGGAGGTGGTTGACCGGAGAGGGACGAAGGCGGCCACCGCGCGCCACCGCCTTCTCCGGCGTGTTTAGGGTTCCGACGAATTTGCTTAGAGAAGAGAGAAGGATAGGTGAAAAAATGTTTCACGTTCTGAACCTTAGGTTCTCATCTCCATGGTTTTATTTAGAATTAAGATAAGCACAAGGATTTTCACGGCCATTCTAGAGGTGACATGTGTCACCTCGGTGGACACTTGTCACCGTCCGGTTCCCTCTCTCATTGATACGATGGGTGTATCCCCATGGTTACTACCGTCCACCCGTTCGTTGTAGCTTCTTGATGATCCCAGAGATTGATCAAACGGTTAGGACTGATGCCCATATCATGAGGGTTCACCGTGCGCCCTCAGACCATAGCCTTCCTTGGGCCCAATTCTATCTGCTATTCGTACCCTCCCTCAGTGGCCCATGAAGGAGTTTGAACTAGTGAGATTTGCTAGTAACACCCCCTCCCTCTTTTGTTTTCCTTTTAATTTTCTTTGCATATGCTTTAAAAATTCGTTTAATAAAAATACCAAAATTCATGTGAAAATTCTGAGAAAATTCATGAGAGTTCTTGAGGGTTTTAAATAATTTTTGGATATTTTTAATTCCATTTTTAGGCTGTTGTGATTTTTCTTATGAATTTTGGAAGAGTGGTGTGCTTAACATGATACCTTGCAATTCAAGCATGATAAAGGGACATTCCCTTAATCTTTTGACCCTGGTTTTTGACATGCTCATTTTCATTTGATTACTTGACATTTTGATTGCTGGTTGGTGTATAGTTCATGTACTTTGATTTGGTTTTGAACCTCATTTTGTGACTTATTCTTATATGATCATCAATGGAAACATGCTTAATCTTTGCAATTGTTTGAACATTCTTAGAGCATCTTTTTGATTCAATATTTTTTATATGATCACCGAATGACTTTGGCATAACATTATTAATTGATCTCAATTTCTAAATGTTTTTTGCTATTTTTTGTCAATTTTTCAATGTGAACATGTTATATGTGAGCATACCTAGAATTAGGCCATGATTTAGGATTTGTATGAGGCTCCTTGAAGCCAACTTTGGGGAAGATTTAGAACACAACCATAAGTGTATTTTGATACTTAATTGAGACATGTTGAATGTTGCATTTGTTCATGGTTAATATGCCTTGAATGCACTTAATTTGAATATTCGATGATGCTTAATGATTGGTTTGATACCTTGGCTTGCTCATGCCTTTGTGCCACCCTTTATTAGGGGCCATTTGTGCCTCTTTTCCAACATGTTTAGCATGATATAGGGCCTGCCCACATGGACTTGTAGGCCATTTCATATGCATTTGGATGATGTTTGCTTATGGGTGAATGATAACATGAATGATGCTTCTTAGTGTCTAATGTTTTGTGCTCACTTGCTTGCTTGTCTTTGCACACTTGTTTTGGAGTTCCATTGAGATGTGTTATAGGTCATCCACCTATGGTCTAGATACTTGGACATTACATTTCCATGCCATTTCATTTCTTTTCCTTGTGTGACAAGTAGCATGCTTATAGGAAAATGTTTAGGTGTTTTGTTGCCTAGTTTGAATGGACTTTGAAAAGGACATTTGTTGCAAACTTATGACATTTCATTGATGATTTGAAGCATTTGTGTATGTCATTTCACCTCTGACCTTGATCTTCATATACCAACTTAATGGTTGCTTAATCATGTCTTGATTCATGAATACTTGAAACATGTTTTAGGTACTTTCTTCACTTAGAATTGCCTAAATTTTTGAATGCTAATTGGTGTGAATACCATGGTGATTTGTTCACATTCCAAGCATCGTTTATATGTCATTCACCACCGCCTCTTGTACTTAGGTACACATTTAGCATGATTTGGATTCACTTCCTTTGTTTGCCATTTAACATGATTTTGTGGAATTATGTGAATACTAGTTAGACAATTATTTGTATTGTCTTTGGATATTGGATTACCATGATGACATGAGTGATAACTTGACATGTTTATAAATCAAATAACATGATTCAATTATGACCTTAGGCTTTCATGAATGCCTTTCACACTTGTTTACTCCTTACATGTTCATAATTGTTCAAAACATGCTTAAGATAGTATTTTTGTGCATAACTTGCAAATTATTTGCACATGACCTAAAGTGAATCCCATGATCATTTGTTAATTCTTCAAGCATTCCTTTGACTTGTTTCCATGATGTATATTGCTTATCCATGGCTTGGTTCCACTTCTATTAACTTTGAGAAGTTTATTTGGTATAGCTTGTAAGTGATACAGGTTTAGGTAATGATGTAGAATAAAACTTGGCACTTTTGTATGCTCCCTTAGGACATTAAATTGGATAGGATTAGGTGTGTTTAGCTACTGCCCTTAGTGGGATGTAATACCTCTAGGACCCTTCTAGTTTAGTTTGTTGTTTGATGTTCATCTTAGCATGGTCTTAGGACTTTAACATTGCCATAAGCACATGTTGGTACACTTTGCTTTCAACTATTCATTAGTTGAGCTTGGATTGGAGGAGGTAAGCTTGTGGTGCTTCACATTAATGCTTACACTCATATTAATCCTATTTCATCTTACTTCTCACTCTTCTTTCCTCTTTTATCTTTTGTGAATGTTTATAATAATGTTTACCTGGGATGATTCACATGATCCTTTAGGATTCCTAGCTCCACTTAGTGTGGAGGTAGGAGAGACATTAGGATAGAAATCCATGCATGCTAACATAGGTAGTAATCCCCTTCTAAACTCAACTATAGGGCCACCATTTTATGATGACATTAGAATCTAGTCTCCCCTTAGCATTTTCTTTCAACTTTGAGTCTTTCTCTCCTCATCTCAAAACAAAATCAAAAACATGTAATAAATACAACGAGCATTGTGCGACATGAGCCTTAAGTACATAGGAAATGAAGAATTAGGGGTCTCCATTCACTCTTCTAGAGTGATTAGCATAAGTCCCATTGGGGGCGACCATACGACGTGTTCGCTCTTATGTCATAGACTTTAGTGCAATGCAAGTTTCAAACTAAATTCAAAACACTTTCTTCTAAAAAACAAAAACAAATAATTCTCTTCTCATTTCCCTCACTCCATTCATAAAGGACTCGTCATTTCCGTTCTATCGCAAATAGGTAAACGCATAAGACTCCACACAACAAGCGGCAACACCTAAACTGCAAGAGCTCGAACGTTGACGTTTTCCACTTAAAAAACACAAAACAACAAGAACCTGTTAGGTCGAACTACGACTGCTCTAACTTCATCCTTCTGGTAAGATTGAGGATACGTAGGCACAAGACGGTGATGTCCTGGCGAGCAAACTTCCCCCACAAAACCGTAGTCCGTCGAACTACGTCGACTCTGATTCTTCATTCGTCCATGAAGATACGTAGGCATAGGATTGCAATGATCCTTGCGAGTCCTCTTTTTCTTTTCTTCCCACAGTTTTTCCCGTTCCATTCCAGTTAGCACTTGAGCTTCAGATAACCTACACATTTTGATAGATAACAACAAGCATAGATCCCATCGAGTACGATGAACGCGAGGGGGTGCTAATACCTTCCACTCACGTAACCGACTCCCGAACCCAGGCTATGGTTGTGAGGACCATTCATTTCCCTTTGTTGAGGTTTTCTTCGATCGTTTCCTTTCCCTGCGTCGGGATAAATAACGTTCGGTGGCGACTCTCCTATTTTTTCTGCCGGTTGATTTTCCCAGATGCGATAGCTGGCGACTCTGCTGGGAACTCTGGTTCCCTAAGTGAGTCAATCCTAGTGCCTGTTAGTTTTCGAATATAGGGTGTTTCATCTGTATGCTTTACCTTTTTTATTTATGGCTTTTATTGCATGTTTATCGCTTTTATCGCATTTACTTGCTTTACATTCATTATTGTCATATATGCTGGACTGTGTTGAACTGTTGTTTTCTTTGGTGGGATAGGTGTTCTGAGAGATAGGCCCAATACCCAGGCTTGAGTATACACCTAGGATTAGAGTGGAAAGTAGTGTGACTTGTGTGGCATTTGGCCAGACTTATTATACATGAAAAATCCACATCCAGACGAGGTTTTCTTTGGTATTAATGTTCTATCCTGCGCATTAGGGCAGACGATAGAACATAACCTAGAGAGCTCCCGACTCTGGCGGCCATTCCCAAGGACTCAGTTGAGGCACTCGTCCCAAGAGGTGATAATGGCATACCAGAAATGGAAAACCGATTACGCTTCTTGATCCAGGGACCCAAAGCTGAGAACTTGCCATAGGATGACCTTTTTAGGGAAATCAGTTGAGGCCTCCTCGATTGATGATGATGCCAAACCAGAAATGGTGACCGTATCATCATTTCTCGACCTGAGAGTCCGTGATGCTGATGATCCTTGGTTTTAAAACCCACATGTGAGAATGGGCGGGTGTTTACAGGTTTGCAGGTATCCGTAACCTTCATCCTACCCGGTATTCTGGTTTTTTTATCAGTGTGGACTTATCAACCTGGTATTATGGTATTCTGGTATTCTGGCATTCTAGTTTTCTGATTATGCCGATATCCTGGCATTCTGGTATTCTGATTATTCCATTATTCTGGTATTCCGGTACTCTCTCTAGAGCAGACCTATTAACTTATTCAGTCATCAGTGCAACACTTATCCAGAATTTGTGGAAGCCTTGATCCCATGTCTCTGCATCCATATCATCATAACATGTTTGCATACATGTTCTTGTATTTCCAAGGATCTTAACTTTGAGACTCGCTGCTGATCATTTCCATCTATTTCTTGTGGTTCTTATGTGAAAAACTTGAATCAAAGTAGAATGATTCCTTGGAAATATTTGAACATGGCATTTGCATAGCATTTTTAAACTCATTTGCATAACAGGTGTTTGAAGCTGGTTATTCTCATCCTGATCTGGTCTTCTTCAGAATTTCAGACTTAACTCTTCAAAGAAGCTAGAAGTTGATCATGGAGCAAATTCAAGAAGAATTGACGGCCGTCCGCGGCCAATTGGGGCATTTCATGGTGGACCTACAAGCTTTATTCCAGGGTCAGAAGATGCTGAGAAAAGAAGTTCATCTGCTGAAGACTCAGATGGGCATGGTCTTGGAGGTCATGAGAACTATGTTGAGAAAAGAGGGCAGTCTTGTGCCTGCTGCTGCAGCGGAAGATGTTATTCCCCATGTGTCATCAGAATCTCTCCCGGATCATGAATTTCCTAGGGAATCTTCTTCGCAACCTAAAGGTCCAGAACTTTCTCAACAGCCACCATTGCCTGCCTCCCAAGAGAATCCTAAGAGCGGAGGATATGGATCAAGGCCAAAAAGGCCTGAAAGAGTTTTTGACCCGCTCCCGATGTCGTGTGCACTGATGTTGCAACATCTGCTTCATCTTCAGTTGGTTTAGTTGCAGACTCTAGCTCCACCTACTGGTGAGATTCCCCTTGGCTATGATGTAACGCCCCAGTTTTAGTATTTTTATTTAATTGAGTCGTTTTGATTATTTTATTATTATATTATTTTATTTTTGACTTTTATGTGAAAATATGTTATTTTTCAATGTTGTGATATTTTATCGGGTTTTGGAAACGTTTGCGAGATATTTGAGTGTGGGGGTATTTTGGTCATTTCATGATATTTTTCTTAAGTTAAGAGAATAGAAAATAGAAAGAGAGAAAATTTGAGAGAAAGAAAAAGAGAAGAAGGAAAAGGGAAAGAAAAGAGAAGAAGAGAAGAAAAAGATAGAAAACTTGGAAAACAAGAAATCAATCTCCCGACTTTTCTAAACACGATTAAATCGGGTAAGGGTGCGAAACTTGATTATGATATACTTGTGTATGATTATGTATGTATGTTTTTTATTGTGATTGGATTGAAATGGAGAAATATAGTAAAAATCATAATGTCTAGAAATTGGTAGAAATTGATTTCAAATGTGTTTAAACTCATGTAGTTGTGTTCTTTGTTGTTTATACATGTTGGATATGAATTGTTATACCTCAAATTGGTGTTTTTCTGAATTTGGATGATGAATTGGAGGATTTTGGGTGTGAAAATCGTGACAGCAAAAACCTGCAGAATTTCTGATTTCGCCCTGGTCATACGCGTATGGGGCATGTTCATACGCGTATGGGCCTTGGCGATACGCGTATCATTGGCGTGTTTTGGGGCCAATACGCGTATGAGATGTCACTTTTCCCGGCCTTCTGGTGATACGCGTATGGTACGCGTATGAGAGTTGGCCGTACGCGTATGAGAGAGGCCATACGCGTATGGTCAGGAAAATTGCAAAATGGGATTTTTCAAAATTTCGTTTTCGTTTTTCTTTCGTAACTTGGGTTCCGTTTGTCCGATTTTTACATTCTTGGTATCGTTGGAAAGCTATTGAGCTGCACTATGTGATTATGATGATTTGGAAGTTGTTAGCCGATTTAATTATGTCGGGAATTTGGAATAGTGTCGTTTTGTCGACTTTTGTTGTTATAATTGTGTGTAATTGGTGTGTTTCATGCAATATGCTGTTGATATGGATATGGTATGATTGTGTGCTGTTGTATGGTACAAATGCATTGTTTTGGGCTTAAATTGCAAAGCTTGAATTATGTTAAGTGAGATGGTTGCATATATGTGTGCATATTAAATGTCATGAGTCATTGTATGCCAAGCATCATGATATGCATTGTTGTGACGTCCTGAGTGACGGATTGATTCCAGAGGGAATCCCCTATAACGTCGTGTGCCCATGTGGGGTGTGAGC
The DNA here is from genome assembly GCA_022829125.1 of Lathyrus tuberosus. Classification (NCBI taxonomy): domain Eukaryota; kingdom Viridiplantae; phylum Streptophyta; class Magnoliopsida; order Fabales; family Fabaceae; genus Lathyrus; species Lathyrus tuberosus. The sequence continues at coordinate 651,874 of JALAZF010000094.1, read as the reverse complement.
GATGATTATAGACGATCGTGTGCCTATGTGGGGTGTGAGCGATCGGGTCGTGTGCCCGTGTGGGGTGTGAGCGATCCATAAACACCGTGTGCCCGTGTGGGGTGTGAGCGATGGGTGAACATCGTAGGCCCGACGGGGAGTTACAGTGATATAACGAGCGATGGTTCCAGCAGAGTTCCTAAGTGAACTAGTGATGAGAAACATTGGAAGTCGGTACCCGCATGGCATATGCATAGAGTCGTTGTGTCGGTCTCTGTGCATTTGCATAAATCATGGATTAATTGTGTATGGAATTGTTAATGTGATTGATGAGGTGGAATATGTGTAAGTTGATTGATGATGAGTGTATTGTGTATGATTGATGTGTAGTGGTATTTGATACTTGAGAATTGTACTGCGTTGCGTTGTATATGATTATGGTATGATTTATGGTGAGAACCGTTTATATGTGTATTTTTGGTGTTATATATAATTATATGCAATCATATTATGATTGTGTTTCTCACCCTTCTGCTGTTTTATAATGCTCTATGAGGCATTGCAGATTAGAGTTGCTGGAGGCCTTTTTGTGAAGCTTTACGTCTTCATTCTTTTGTCGGTCGGCTCTGATATGTGACACCGGGTAGTTAGGGAGGCCGTTTGTTATTATTTGTGTATATGTATATATATCTTTTGGCTTGTACCTGTATGACTTGACGTATGACAGATACAATTTTTATGATATATATATATATATGATATTCAGTTTTAGATTTTCCGCTTTTATTCTAAAATCTGAAATGTGGGTGTAAGGAACTGAGTTCCTCTGTTGATTGCTACCCCACTGTTGCATATCTTTATGAGCAGGTGTTGTATGTTTTGTTTCAATATAATATGATTCTCCTTGTCTATGCCATGATAATTTAAATATACTCTGATGAAATTTTGAATTTTTATTTATCGCTTTAATAGCTTGGGGGTATAGATCGGGGGTGTTACATTAAGTGGTATCAGAGCCAGTCCGTGTCAGTTATGTCAGTCCTTGTTGGTCTTTGTGGTTCAGTGAGCTGTTTGTTTAACCATAGTTGCTGTTATTGGAAATGAACAGAATATGGCTGGAAGGAACGATGCTGCTTTAGCTGCTGCGATGCAAGCTATGGCTCGGGCTGTGCAGGGTGCACCGAATGTTGCGGGTAATGATGAGTTCAGGAAGAATAAACCGCCTGTATTCAAAGGAAGATATGATCCTGATGGTGCACAGATTTGGTTGAAAGAGATTGAAAGGATTTTTCGAGTGATGGATTGTGACGAGGATCAGAAGGTGAGACTGGGTACTCACATTTTACTAGAAGAAGCTGATGATTGGTGGGTTGGTACTCGTCATGTGTTGGAAGCTGCAGATGAGGAAGAGATTACTTGGGAAGTGTTTAGCCGGGAGTTTCTAAGGAAGTATTTTCCCGAGGATGTAAGAAGAAAGAAGAAAATTGAGTTCTTGGAACTGAAACAAGGTAATATGTCTGTTGTTGATTATACTGCTAAGTTTGTTGAGCTGGTGCAGTTTTATTCTCATTATACGGAAGCGACTGCGGAGTTTTCTAAGTGTGTGAAGTATGAAAGTGGGTTGCATCCTAAGATTAAGCAAGCTATTGGTTATCAGAGGATTCGAAGGTTTTCAGACTTGGTGGATTGTTGTAGGATTTTTGAAGAAGACAGTAAGGCTCGTTCTACTCATTACAAGAGTTTAAGTGAAAGAAAAGGGAAGCAACAGTTTCGTAGTGGTCCGTATGTAACACCAGCTGATAAAGGTAAACAAAGGGGTAATTTTGATCGAAGGTCAGGTGGAGGAGGGATGTCTAATTCTTTGAGATGTTATAGATGTGGTGAATTGGGACACCATCAGTCCGAATGTAAGAAAGATGTGAGAAAGTGTACTAATTGTGGAGGTGTCGGACATGTTGTAGCTGATTGTAAAAGGAAGAATGTGGTGAAGTGTTACAATTGTGGGGAAGCCGGTCACATTAGCACGAAGTGTCCGAACCCGAAGATAGCTCCAACTGGTGGAAAGGTATTTTCTTTGGCGGGGACTCAGACTTCAAGTGCAGATCCTCTGATTAGAGGTACTTGTTTTATTAATAGTACGCCTTTAGTTGCTATTATTGATACTGGAGCGACTCATTCGTTTATTTCGTCTGAGTGCGCGAAGCGTTTGAATCTTGTGTTATCTTTGATGGATGGTGAAATGGTTATTGATACTCCAGCGATGGGGTCAGTAACTACTTCTTTAGTTTGTTTGAGTTGTCCTTTGACCATTTATGGTAAAGACTTTGAGATGGATTTAGTGTGTTTGCCGTTGGAAGGTTTGGATATGGTTCTGGGAATGAATTGGCTGCAATTTAATAGGGTTCATATTGATTGTTATCATAAGCTAGTAAGGTTTCCTTCTCTTGAGGAAGACGAAGACTCGAGTTTCTTATCTACCAAAGAGTTGAAGAAGCTTTTGGCGGAGGAAGCTCAATTGTTCGGGTTGTTTGCATCTTTGACTGTGGATAGTCAAGTTTCACTTGATGTGTTTCCTGTTGTGTGTGATTTTCCGGAAGTGTTTCCTGAGGATATTTCAGATGTGCTGCCAGAGAGAGAGGTGGAGTTTTCTATAGATCTAGTTCCTGGTACTAGACCTGTTTCTATGGCACCTTATAGAATGTCGGCATCTGAGTTGGTTGAGTTGAAAAAGCAATTGAATGACTTGTTGGAGAAGAGGTTTGTGAGGCCAAGTGTTTCTCCTTGGGGTGCGCCAGTTTTGTTGGTGAAAAAGAAAGATGGAAGTATGCGATTGTGTATTGATTATCGCCAGTTGAATAAGGTGACGATTAAGAATAAGTATCCTCTTCCAAGGATTGATGATCTGATGGATCAGTTGGTTGGTGCTTGTGTGTTTAGTAAGATTGATTTGAGATCGGGGTATCATCAGATAAGGGTGAAGGAGGAAGATATTCAGAAGACGGCTTTTAGGACACGTTACAGTCATTATGAATATTATGTGATGCTGTTCGGGGTTTCTAACGCGCCAGGTGTGTTTATGGAATACATGAATCGTATTTTCCACGAGCATTTGGATCGATTTATTGTTGTGTTTATTGATGACATATTGATTTATTCTAAGTCTCGCGAGGAGCACACGGAACATTTGCGTATTGTTTTGCAGGTTTTGAAGGAAAGGAAGCTTTTTGCGAAATTGTCCAAGTGTGAATTCTGGTTTTCGAAAGTGAGTTTTCTTGGACACGTGATTTCAGGTAATGGTATTTCTGTGGATCCATCTAAAGTAGAAGCAGTTCTACAATGGGAGGCTCCGAGATCTGTTACTGAAATTCGTAGCTTTTTGGGTTTGGCCGGTTATTATCGACGGTTCATTGAAGGTTTTTCTAAGCTAGCATTACCTTTGACCCAGTTGACTTGCAAAGGTCAAGCGTTCATTTGGGATATTCGTTGTGAGGAAAGTTTTAATGAGCTGAAGAGAAGATTGACGACAGCTCCGATTTTGATTTTACCGGACCCTAATGAACCATTTGTGGTGTATTGTGATGCGTCTTTGATTGGTCTAGGTGGTGTTCTGATGCAAGAAGGTAAGGTCGTGGCTTATGCTTTGAGGAAGTTGAGAGTGCATGAGAAAAATTATCCTACTCATGATCTTAAGTTAGCGGCTGTGGTGTTTGTGTTGAAGATTTGGAGGCATTATCTTTTTGGTGCGAGGTTTGAAGTTTTTAGTGATCACAAAAGTTTGAAATATCTGTTTGATCAGAAGGAACTAAATATGAGGCAACGTAGGTGGTTGGAATTCTTGAAGGACTATGACTTTGGCTTGAATTACCATCCTGGTAAAGCTAACGTGGTAGCCGATGCGTTGAGTCGGAAATCGTTTCATATGTCGGCTTTGATGGTTAAGGAGTGGGAACTTTTGGAATCATTTAGAGACTTGAGTTTGGTATGTGAAGTGACTTCGGATAGCGTAAGGCTTGGAATGGTAACGATTACTAATGATTTTCTAATGACGGTTAGTGAGAAACAGAAGTTAGATGTGAAATTTGTGGATTTGATGTTGGCGGGAGAAAAAGATGCGAATAGTGATTTTAAAGTGGATGTTAATGGTGTGTTGAAGTTCCGTGGGCGAATTTGTATTCCGGATGATTCGGAGTTGAAAAGGATGATTTTGGAGGAAGGACACCAGAGTAATTTGAGTATACATCCGGGAGCGAATAAGATGTACCAAGATTTGAAAAAGATTTTCTGGTGGTCTGGTTTGAAAAGAGATGTGGCTCAGTTTGTGTATGCTTGTTTGACTTGTCAGAAATCGAAAGTGGAACATCAAAGGCCTAGTGGTTTGTTGCAACCGTTGGATATTCTGGAGTGGAAATGGGATAGCATTTCGATGGATTTTGTAACGGGGTTACCGAACACTCAGAGAGGGCATAATGCTATTTGGGTGGTTGTTGATAGGCTGACTAAATCGGCTCATTTTATTCCGATTGACATCAGTTTTTCTTTGGAGCGGTTAGCTGAGATTTACATCAGTGTGATTGTGAAATTGCATGGGGTTCCATTGAGTATTGTTTCTGATCGAGATCCAAGGTTTACATTGAGATTTTGGGAAAGTTTACAGAAGGCTTTGGGTTCTAAATTGAGGTTGAGTTCGGCTTATCATCCGCAGACGGATGGTCAGACGGAGAGGACGATTCAGTCGTTAGAAGATTTGTTGAGGGCATGTCTTCTTGAACAAGGTGGTACGTGGGATAGTTACCTTGCATTGATTGAATTCACGTATAATAACAGTTTTCATTCTAGTATTGGTATGGCACCGTTTGAAGCGTTATATGGGCGAAGGTGTCGAACGCCGTTGTGTTGGCACGAATCTGGTGAGAGAACGGTGGTAGGACCAGAATTGGTACAGCAGACTACGGAGAAAGTGAAGCTTATTCGAGAGAAAATGAAAGCTTCTCAGAGTAGGCAAAAGAGTTATCATGATCGGAGACGGAAAGATCTTGAGTTTCAAGAGGGCGATCATGTATTTTTGAGGGTTACGCCGGTAACGGGTGTTGGACGTGCATTGAAATCGAAGAAACTTACTTCTCGGTTTATTGGTCCTTACCAGATATCTGAGAGAGTGGGTGTTGTGGCTTATTGGGTGGCGTTGCCGCCGAGTCTGTCGAATTTGCATGATGTGTTCCATGTTTCACAGCTTCGGAAGTATGTTCCGAATCCGTCGCATGTGATTCCGATGGATGAGGTTGAGGTAAGGGAGAACCTTACGGTTGAGGCATTACCAGTTAGGATTTTGGATCGCGAGGTGAAGCGGTTGAGGGGCATGGATATTGCACTTGTGAAGGTAGCGTGGGGAGGCGCTGCTGAGGGCAATTTGACTTGGAAGTTGGAGAGTCGGATGCGGGAGTCGTATCCAGAGTTGTTCGTCTCAGGTATATTTTCGAGGACGAAAATTTCTAAGTGGGGGAGAGTTGTAACGCCCCAGTTTTTAGTATTTTTATTTAATTGAGTCGTTTTGATTATTTTATTATTATATTATTTTATTTTCGACTTTTATGTGAAAATATGTTATTTTTCAATGTTGTGATATTTTATCGGGTTCTAGAAACGTTTGCGAGATATTTGAGTGTGGGGGTATTTTGGTCATTTCATGATATTTTTCTTAAGTTAAGAGAATAGAAAATAGAAAGAGAGAAAATTTGAGAGAAAGAAAAAGAGAAGAAGGAAAAGGGAAAGAAAAGAGAAGAAGAGAAGAAAAAGATAGAAAACTTGGAAAACAAGAAATCAATCTCCCGACTTTTCTAAACACGATTAAATCGGGTAAGGGTGCGAAACTTGATTATGATATGCTTGTGTATGATTATGTATGTATGTTTTTTATTGTGATTGGATTGAAATGGAGAAATATAGTAAAAATCATAATGTCTAGAAATTGGTAGAAATTGATTTCAAATGTGTTTAAACTCATGTAGTTGTGTTCTTTGTTGTTTATACATGTTGGATATGAATTGTTATACCTCAAATTGGTGTTTTTCTGAATTTGGATGATGAATTGGAGAATTTTGGGTGTGAAAATCGTGACAGCAAAAACCTGCAGAATTTCTGATTTCGCCCTGGTCATACGCGTATGGGGCATGTTCATACGCGTATGGGCCTTGGCGATACGCGTATCATTGGCGTGTTTTGGGGCCAATACGCGTATGAGATGTCACTTTTCTCAGCCTTCTGGTGATACGCGTATGGTACGCGTATGAGAGTTGGTTGTACGCGTATGAGAGAGGCCATACGCGTATGGTCAGGAAAATTGCAAAATGGGATTTTTCAAAATATCGTTTTCGTTTTTCTTTCGTAACTTGGGTTCCGTTTGTCCGATTTTTACATTCTTGGTATCGTTGGAAAGCTATTGAGTTGCACTATGTGATTATGATGATTTGGAAGTTGTTAGCCGATTTAATTATGTCGGGAATTTGGAATAGTGTCGTTTTGTCGACTTTTGTTGTTATAATTGTGTGTAATTGGTGTGTTTCATGCAATGTGCTGTTGATATGGATATGGTATGAATGCGTGCTGTTGTATGGTATAAATGCATTGTTTTGGGCTTGAATTGCAAAGCGTGAATTATGTTAAGTGAGATGGTTGCATATATGTGTGCATATTAAATGTCATGAGTCATTGTATGCCAAGCATCATGATATGCATTGTTGTGACGTCCTGAGTGACGGATTGATTCCAGAGGGAATCCGCTATAACGTCGTGTGCCCATGTGGGGTGTGAGCGATGATTATAGACGATCGTGTGCCCATGTGGGGTGTGAGCGATCAGGTCGTGTGCCCGTGTGGGGTGTGAGCGATCCATAAACACCGTGTGCCCGTGTGGGGTGTGAGCGGTGGGTGAACATCGTAGGCCCGACGGGGAGTTACAGTGATGTAACGAGCGATGGTTCCAGCAGAGTTCCTGAGTGAACTAGTGATGAGAAACATTGGAAGTCGGTACCGCATGGCATATGCATAGAGTCGTTGTGTCGGTCTCTGTGCATTTGCATAAATCATGGATTAATTGTGTATGGAATTGTTAATGTGATTGATGAGGTGGAATATGTGTAATTTGATTGATGATGAGTGTATTGTGTATGATTGATGTGTAGTGGTATTTGATACTTGAGAATTGTACTGCGTTGCGTTGTATATGATTATGGTATGATTTGTGGTGAGAACCGTTTATATGTGTATTTTTGGTGTTATATATAATTATATGCAATTATATTATGATTGTGTTTCTCACCCTTCTGCTGTTTTATAATGCTCTATGAGGCATTGCAGATTAGAGTTGCTGGAGGTCTTTTTGTGAAGCTTTGCGTCTTCATTCTTTTGTCGGTCGGCTCTGATATGTGACACCGGGTAGTTAGGGAGGTCGTTTGTTATTATTTGTGTATATATATATATATCTTTTGGCTTGTACCTATATGACTTGACGTATGACAGATACACTTTTTATGATATATATATATATATATATGATATTCAGTTTTAGATTTTCCGCTTTTATTCTAAAATCTAAAATGTGGGTGTAAGGAACTGAGTTCCTCTGTTGATTGCTACCCCACTGTTGCATATCTTTATGAGCATGTGTTGTATGTTTTGTTTCAATATAATGTGATTCTCCCTGTCTATGCCAAGATAATTTAAATATACTCTGATGAAATTTTGAATTTTTTTTTATCGTTTTAATAGCTTGGGGGTATAGATCGGGGGTGTTACATATGACGCGAAGGCTCGTTGTGACTTCCATTCTAGATTCCTCCGGGCATAATATTGAGAAATGCAAGGCCTTTCAGCATAAGGTCCAAGACTTAATTGATTCAAAGGCAATCGAGTTCGCTGTTGCGAAAGAGATGGATGCTCCTCTCATACCTCCAGAGTCAGCCTCAGGACAGGGGCACATTCCATAGTCTGGGGTTTCAGAATCCTCACGCCAACAACATTTGTTTGTTCCTCGACCAGATTTGAAGAAAAAAGCGCCCGGGCAGGTTGGTTTCCGAGATCATTACCGTCCTCAAAAGAGACAACAGAGGTCAAGAAGGCCTAATAGAAGGTTCGATCCAATCCCCATGCCTCACAGTCATTTGCTTGCTCGTTTGCTCGAAGGTTATTTGGTTCAGCTAAGGAAGGACAAGCCTGTTCCAAATCCTATTCCCCATGGCTATGATGCAACTGCGATATGTGAGTTCCATTCGGGGGTCCCTAGCCATTCAATCGAAGATTGCAGAGCTCTGAAGCACCAAGTTCAAGATCTGATCGACTTAAAGGTCATTACATTCACTGCTGATGGTTTGCACATCAACTGAAGCTTCCAGAGTGAGCACTCAGATTGCGAGTATGTCATCAGAAATAATAAGTCCAAACGGAGTCAGACCTTCTAAATAATGGCAATCTTTAGCTTCTTTACTGTACTTTCATTTGTATTTTTCATTGTTCGTCAATACTTTGCATACATGTAAAACTCGTTTGTTATTGAATGATGACCTTAATGCAATGAATATGTTTTTTCTTGAAGTAATTCATTTGTGCTCATTCATTTAATTGTTTCTATGCATTGCAATACCAATTTACGTGCCTAAACTCTTAGAGGGAGGATGACGAATTGAAAATGCAAACTTTCTGGTAGTATGCTTTTGGGAACAAAACCTTGTTGATGATGTACAGGCATTGTTTTAACTCCCCAAACACCGGAGATATAAGGGAGATAGACACTCTTTAACCCATTTGAGCCTTGAAGTAGGAGTTTATTTTCGCAAAAAAAAACCTAACACTTAACCCCAGGGCAGGGTAGTTGTCAGTTGATTTGACCAAGCGTTCACATTTCAAAAGGATTATGCATCTAAGAATCCATTACCTTTTTTTCCCATCAGGAACCACAATGGTTATCCCTCATCGCAAGGAGCGAAGTAGTCACAATCTTTTCAACGAAGTCAAGGCAAGCCAATGTCACACGATTTGTTCAAAAAAAAAAGAAAAAAAAACAAGAAAAAGAAAGCCCGCTAAGTCGAAAGTTTGAAAGCAAATGACTTAGGCAAAAGTTAGGGCATCCCGCTGGACATCAAAATCGAAAAGGATTCAAAAGAATCAGTCCAGGCAAAATCAGGGAAACAAATGAAAAAAGAAGCAAATGAAGAAAGTGAAAAGGATTACAAAAGAAAAATCCTCGAGCAAGAACGATTCGTGTAACCACAGGCACCAAAGACGAAAGGAGTGACTGCCACTCCAAAAGAATTAGGGGCTCCTTAACCATCGCAGATGATATGCAATAACCTTTTGAAAGGTGAGCGTTGGTGCCAAATGAACTGAACGTTGGACCAAAGGACATCTAGGAGAATGGGTGGGTACAAACAAAATTTTGAGCCATAAATCCTTCTTTTTCAAACCGTGAACCAGGCCAGGTTACAACCCTCAAAAGTCCTAATTGAGGTAAGGTTATTCCAAAGGCATACTTCTGATAAGACAGCGTTCCTGACTCCCATGAGTAGGGCTAAAATGTTTTTGTTGGTGTTGCATGTGCATAATGTCTTTTATTCAAGAAATTAGTGTTGCATCTTAACTAGTGATTCGTTCACAAGGTTTGGCGACATATTTTTAGTGAAAACTTCAAGATAAACATGTATGTTGTATTAGAATAATCATTCTCAGAATAAACATTTTCTGCTTGCATACATTGTACTTGACACCAATGAAGCCTGAATAATGAGCATCAGTCAAGAAGTCTAACTTTGCTAAGAGGAAATTCCCGGACAACCATATTGATGAGCATGTAGTCAAAAGACTCTGTCAGCTAACGGTTTTCTTAGCAAGTTGTGCTCAAAGTTCAGCCAATCTGGGGCAGTCAGGTCAAGAAATTTCTCCAAGTTCAGCCAATCTGGGACAATCATGTCGAGATTCAGCAAATCCCTCGAAGACAAGGGAAGAATCACTACAAAACGCGTACTGAGACAGGTTACCTCAGGAGCAAGAAGTTGTCCCCCCAGAAGACAGTTGATCAAAAGCACCTCTTCACGATTCAGTATACTGGGGCAGAATATTTCATGTCATTACGAATCCTCTCGAGGTAAATTCCTTTGTAGGATATCCAATTTGGGGTAGTTACGTCGAGATCCGATAAATCTCTCCAAGAGTTTGAAGACCCTGGGGCATTTTGAATGTTGGGTTTTCTATAAAATCCTCTTGAGACGATTTCTCCCAGTAGAACATGTGGGCTGAGACAGGAGGAGATTCCACTTATGATAATTGGCAGGTGGTTGTTCAGCAGGAGCGTGAAGTGCCAAAGTAGTTCCCAGTATGGGGTTTCTCTTCCTCAGTAAGGCGCCAGAAGGGCATTATGAAGATTATGAATGTCTCCCTAGCAGAAATAGTCAAGATGGTACCATCCGTGGCAGAGGTTATGTCTTCTTATTATCCTCCCAGCAAGAGTCCAGAAGTTTGGTTTCCCCAGCCAGAGACGGATTTATCTTTTCTCTGGTAAGAGTTCAAACCCCAGATATGGTAGGGATGGTTGGTTGAATCTCCAGGCAGGTTGACATCCATAGCAAGAGACTCGTTTCTCCCCCCCATAGAGTACTGATATAATTTTCTCATCGAGTCAGGAAGTATTTTCTTCCTCAGCAGAGGCCTGTTTGATCTTAGTTCCTCAGCAACCAGGTTAAAAGCTTGTCATTTCCCCAACTGAGTCCTATGGTTATAGGTTTTCCTCAAGGAAGACTGGTTCAGGTGATGTCTTTCCAGCAAAGTCATCATTATCCGCAATTCAGAGCCCAAATGTATCAACATTCCTCCCAGCCGAGTTGTTGATCTGTTTCCCCACAGAAAGTCAGAAGATCAGATCAGTGATCATTTCCTCAGCAGAGTTGCTAATTATCATCCCTGGCAGATTCCAAGTCCAATGGTTATTGGCGCCTTTTCTGTATCAGATCTTTGGGTTCCATCATCATCAGTTGTCATTCTTAATCCCTAACGGAGTGTAAGTTCTCTTCAGGTTTCATCTTCAGCAGAGGTTTGGATCGGGAAGGTTGTCCAATTTGTCCTCCTTAGCATGGTTTGTGACCCCGAGGACAATTCAGTTTGTCATCCCCAGTGGAGTTGCCTTCATATCCTCAGCATTTATTTTGCAGAGGATTCCCTTTGCATCTCGCATGTAGTAATCATTGCATCCTCAAAACACGTAGCATTTCCATTTCGCATGAAGCATTATGCCATAGAAAAATTCAAACATATGCGTTTGAAACATAAGCCAGGTTTGGATATTCTTGCTGCCAGACGGTTCTCCAACAGAAAGTGGTTTAATCCAAGAGGACCAATCTTATCTTATCCCCGATGAAGTTGCCAATGAATTTGTTCATTCTACTGGTATTCCCCTGCAGAGTTGTCTGTTCAGACTTTTCTTATCCCTAGCATAAATGATGTAACTGTAGCCCTCCAGCAGGCACCTTAACCAATCACTAGGGTAGTAGATCGGTCACTCATCCCTTTTTGGTCTTTGTCCCCTAGAAGAGTAGTCAGACTAGGATGCCAGTATGCCCTCAATTCTTTTGATACCGAATAATATCATATTTCGATGCCAGAAAGTGTTGTCATTTCATTCCTCTTTCGATGCCGGAAAGTGTCATCATCTCAATTCCTCTTTTCAATGCCGGAAAGTGTCGTCATTTTATTCCTCGTTTCGATGCTGGTAAGTGTCGTCATTTCATTCCTCTTTTCGATGCCGAAAAGTGTCATCATTTTATTCCTCCTTTCGATGCCAGAAAGTGTAGTCATTTCATTCCTCCTTTCGATGTCGGTAAGTGTCTTTATTTCTATCTTTCTTTTGATACCAGATAGTATCATCTTTCGATGCTGGTAAGTGTCGTCATTTCATTCCATCTTTCGATGTCGGTAAGTGTCGTCATTTCATTCCTTCTTTCGATGCCGAAAAGTGTCATCATTTCATTTTTCCTTGATACCGGAAAGTATTCCTTTTGGTGCCGGAAAGCATCATCTTTCGATGCCGGAAAGTGTCGTCATCTCAATTCCTTCTTTCTACGCCGGAAAGTGTCGTCATCTCAATTCACCTTTCGATGCCAGAAAGTGTCGCTTATTCAGTGCACTTTTTCGTGTCTGTATTCCTTTTGATGCTGGAAAGCATCATCTTTCGATGCCGGTAGGTGTCACTGAGTCAGCCCGCGTATCTGCGTCTGTATCTTCCTTTTGATACCAGACAGTATCATCTTTCGATGCCGGTAAGTGTCGTCAATCCAGCACACGTGTTCGTGTTTGCATCATCCTCTTTTTTGATAATGGTGAGCATCATCTTCCGATACTCATCTGACCTTGTGATTTTAGACACCGGTCTGTGTCGTATCTTCCTCATAACACGTTTTCCCACCTCACACATCCCTTGCTATCCCCAGTAGAGTCTTCCACACTCATCAGATCTTCTACCCTAGAATATACACACAGAGTGCAAATTTTCAGTTTCTATTGGTATTCAACCCCTATTTACCTCGAATGTCTGAAAGCGCTGTTATCATCCCTTCAGGTCCACAGTTGATTGAATAGGGGCAGCTATAACACCTCAAAATTTGCCCTCTTATTTATACCCAATTAGTGGCTTATGCTTCACACTTCATTTGCATTTAGGTCATGAACATTACATATGCATCATTGGTCTTCTCAAGGCATGGTATCAAGGGTGTCCCCATCATTGATTATATAAGGCAAAAAGAATAAGACATCAGTTGCATCCGGTACGGTTCATCATAACATCATTGATTGCCCTAAGAGGTTGCATATAGCCATTGGAGCTGCCCAAGGTTTCTGCTACCTGCATAACAATTGTTCCACATATTTTTCATCGGGACGTGAAAACAAGTAATATTCTTTTGGATTCTCAATTCGACGCAAAAGTTGCTGATGTCGGTCTCACCAGGATAATGATTAAGCCAGAAGAACTTGCCACCATATCAGCTGTGGCTGGCACATTTAGATATTGCTCCAGAATATGCTCAAACAATTAGTCAATGAGAAGATAGATGTTTACAGCTTTGGAGTAGTTCTATAGGAACCGATATAGAAGACACTTTTGAGCCAAGAAGGTTGGCGATTCTTGCAGGGTTGTCGTAGGGATGTTTTGACTTGAAAACTAAAAAGGAAATACATGACAAAACTAACAGAAATTGCAGAATACACAACCAAATCAAGTGTATCACAAGGTGATAGCAATGAAACAAAATTTAGATAGCAGCATTTCATTCAGAAATTGATAACAGTTTCCAATTTAAAAGTAAACACCAGAAAAAAAAACTCATCACAACAATAAACCATCCTAACAGAATAACTTTTCACGAAAAAAAAATGAATAACAGTGACAAACCATAATCTCCTAACAAACTTTCCATCCTCTAACTTCCTAACAATTTTCTAACAGCTTTTTCTAACCAAAGGCCCTAACAGAAAATCAATATAACAGAAATTAACCAAAAAAATTCTAGGAGGAGAACTCAATATAACAGAATTTCAGAGATAGCAGAAGAGGAGGCTCTACGAGAATCGGTTACGAAACTCTCTCTCAATTCACGTCTTCGATTCTTCGGGGAGAATCAAGCTCCTTCACCTGCATACAATCATCTTCATTCTGGAATCTCTCCAACAACCTTCTTGAATTCACTTCATCATCTCCAATTCATCAATCACCATAAAGAACCTGCAAAACCAAAATTCAAGGACATCAACAAAACAGTTGCAGAACTCTTCAACACCATTCAGGTTTAATCGTAAAAATCCACAGAAACTTCGCAATTGGAAGAGAGAAGAAAAGGAGAAGAGTATTGAACAAGAGGAAGAGGGATTCGTGCAACAACAACAGTTTTTGAAACAGATTCGTAACGCACGCAGATACGGGAGCAAGAAGAAAGAGAAGAAAGAAAGCGAATTATCAAGCGTGTCGCAGTTAACGTAATCGTTGCAAGGTACGTCTTCAATTCAATCTTTTAGCTGCGGCCTTGGATTTAGAATTCATTGTGGATTAATCTTTACGCGTTAAGCTTCGTTGATTGTTGTTTGTTTTGCTCCGATCCCGTTGTTTGGTTGAATATTTGAGAAAATTGACTCCGAATTTGGAAAGAGGTTGAAATTTGGAGGGGGGGGGGGTTCATGTTGGAAGTTTTGAGATAGGAGGTGGTTGGCCAGAGAGGGACGGCGGTGGCCACCGCGAACAACCGCCTTCTCCGGCGTGTTTAGGGTTCCGGCGAATATGCTTAGAGAAGAGAGAAGGATAGGTGAAAAAATGTTTCACGTTCTGAACGTTAGGTTCTCATCTCCATGCTTTTATTTAAAATTAAGATAAGGATAAGGATTTTCACGGCCATTCCGGCGGTGACATGTGTCACCATGGTGGAAACTTGTCACCGTCCGGTTCACTCTCTCATTGATACGGTGGGTGTATCCCCATGGTTACTACCGTTCACCCTTTCGTTGTAGCTTCTTGATGATCTCAGAGATTGATCAAACGGTTAGGACTGATGCCTAGATCATGAGGGTTCACCGTGCGCCCTCAGACCATAGCCTTCCTTGGGCCCAATTCTATCTACTATTCGTACCCTCCTTTGGTGGCCCATGAAGGAGTTTGAACTAGGGAGATTTGCTAGTAACACCCCTCCCTCTTTTGTTTTCCTTTTAATTTTCTTTGCATATGCTTTACAAATTCGTTTAATAAAAATAACAAAAGTCATACCAAAATTTTGATAAAAATCATGAGAGTTCTTGAGGGTTTTAAATAATTTTTGGATATTTTTAATTCCTTATTTAGGCTTTTGTGAATTTTCTTATGAATTTTGGAAGAGTGGTCTGCTTAACATGATACCTTATAACTCAAGCATGATAAAGGGACCTTCCCTTAATCTTGTGACCCTGGTTTTTGACATGATCTTTGGTATTTGATTACTTGACATGTTGATGGCTGGTTGGTGTATAGTTCATGTATTTTGATTTGGTTGTGAACCTCATTTTGTGACTTGTGCTTATATGACCATCACTGGAAACATGCTTAATCTTTGCAATTGTTTGAGCATCTTTAGAGCATCTTTTTGATTCAATATTTTTTATGTGATCACATACTGACTTTGGCATAACATTAATAATTGATCTCAATTTATAAATGCTTTTTACTATTTTTTGTCAATTTTTCAATGTGAACATGTTATATGTGACCATACCTAGAATTAGGCCATGGTTTAGGATTTGTATGAGGCTCCTTGAAGCCAACTTTGGCAATGATTTAGAACACAACCATAAGTGTATTTTGATGCTTAATTTAGACATGTTGAATGTTGCATTTGTTCATGGTTCATATGCTTTGAATGCACTTAATTTGAATACTCGATGATGCTTAATGATTGGTTTGATACCTTGGCTTGCTCATGCCTTTGTACCACCCTTTATTAGGGACCATTTGTGCCTATTTTACAACATGTTTAGCATGATATAGGGCCTTCCCACATGGACTTGTAGGCCATTTCATATGCATTTGGATGATGTTTGCTTATAGGTGAATGATAACATGAATGATGCTTCTTAGTGTCTAATGATTTGTCCTCACTTGCTTGCTTGTCTTTGCACACTTGTTTTGTAGTTCAATTGAGATGTGTTATAGGTCATCCAACTCTCGTATAGATACTCGGACATTACATTGCCATGTCATTTCATTTCTTTTCCTTGTGTGACAAGTAGCATGCTTATAGGAAAATGTTTAGGTGTTTTGTTGCCTAGTTTGAATGGACTTTGAAAAGGACATTTGTTGCAAACTTGTGACATTTCAATGATGATTTGAAGCATTTGTGTATGTCATTTCACCTCTGACCTCAGTCTTCATATACCAACTTAATGGTTGCTTAGTCATGTCTTGATTCATGAATACTTTGAAACATGTTTTAGGTACTTTCTTCACTTAGAATTGCCTAAATTTTTGAGTGCTAATTGGTGTGAATACCATGGTGATTTGTTGACATTACAAGCATCGTTTATATGTCATTCACCACTGCCTCTTGTACTTAGGTACACATTTAGCATGATTTGGATTCACTTCCTTTATTTTGCATTTAACATGATTTTGTGGAATTGTGTGAATACTAGTTAGACAATTATTTGTATTGTCTTTGGATATTGGATTACCATGATGACATGAGTGATAACTTAACATGTTTATACATTAAATAACATGATTCAATTATGACCTTAGGCTTTCATGAATGCCTTTCACACTTGTTTACTCCTTACATGTTCATAATTATTCAAAACATGCTTAAGATATTATTTTTGTGCATAACTTGCAAATTATTTGCACATGACCTAAAGTGAATCCCATGATCATTTCTTAATGCTTCAAGCATTCCTTTGACTTGTTTCCATGATGTATGTTGCTTATCCATGGCTTGGTTCCACTTGTATTAACTTTGAGAAGTTTATTTGGTATAGCTTGTAAGTGATACATGTTTAGGTAATGGTGTAGAATAAAACTTGGCACTTTTGTATGTTCCCTTAGGACATTAAATTGGATAGGATTAGCTATGTTTAGCTACTGCCCTTAGTGGGATGTCACACCTCTAGGACCCTTCTAGTTTAGGTTGTTGTTTGATGTTCATCTTAGCGTAGTCTTAGGACTTTAACATTGCCATAAGCGCGTGTTGGTACACTTTGCTTTCAACTATTCATTAGTTGAGCTTGGCTTGGAGGAGGTAAGCTTGTGGTGCTTTACATTAATGCTTACACTCAAATGCATGCTATTTCATATCACTTCTCACTCCTCTTTCCTCTTTTATCTTTTGTGATTGTTTATAGTAATGTTTACTTATGTTGATTCACATGATCCCTTAGGATTCCTAGCTCCACTTAGGGTGGAGGTAGGAGAGAAATTAGGATAGAAATCCATGCATGCTAACATAGGTAGTAATCCCCTTCTAAACTCAACTATAGGGCCACCATTGTATGATGGCGTTAGAATCTAGTCTCCCCTTAGCATTTTCTTTCAACTTTGAGTATTTCTCTCCTCATCTCAAAACAAAATAAAAAACATGTAATAAATACAACGAGCATTGTGCGCCATGAGCCTTAAGTACATACGAAATGAAGAATGAGGGGTCTCCCTTCACTCTTATAGAGTGTTTAGCATACGTCCCATTAGGGGCGACCATGCGACGCATTCTCTCCTATGTCATAGACTTTAGTGCAATGCAAGTTTCAAACTAACTTCAAAATACTTTCTTCTAAAAAACAAAAACAAATAATTCTCTTCTCATCTCCCTCACTCCATTCATAAAGGACTCGTCATTTCCATTCTATCGCAAACAGGTAAACGCGTAAGACTCCACACAACGAGCGGCAACACATAAACTGCAAGAGCGCGAACGTTGACGTTTTCCACTTAAACAACAAGACCCTGTTAGGTCGAACTACGACTGCTCTGACTTCCTCCTTCCGGTAAGATTGAGGATACGTAGGCACAAGACGATGATGTCTTTGCGAGCAATCTTCCCCCATAAAACCGTAGTCTGTCGAACTACGTTGACTCTGATTTTTCATTCTTCCATGAAGATACGTAGGCATAGGATTGTGATGATCCTTGTGAGTCCTCTTTTTCTTTTCTTCCCCCCGTTTTTCCCGTTCCATTCCAGTTAGCAGTTGAGCTTCAGATAACCTACACCCTTTGATCGATAACAACAAGCATGGATCCCATTGAGTATGATGGACGCGAGGGGGTGCTAATACCTTTCTCTCGCGTAACCGACTCCCGAACCCAAGCTATGGTTGCAAGGACCATTCATTTCCCTTTGTTAAGGTTTTCTTCGATCGTTTCCTTTCCCTGCGTCGGGATAAATAACGTTCGGTGGCGTCTATCCTATTTTTTCTGCCGGTTAATTTTTACAGATGCGACACATCACACGATGGATTTTAGAAGGAAAGCCGACACGAGGGCGGTCTCAGATCCTAAACTCTAAGGTAGGCCGACACGAAGGCGGACTCATAACCAGAGGTTACCATCACAAAATGAATTATAAAAAGGAAGGCCAACACGAAGACGGACTCAGATCCTAAACTCTAAGGTAGGCCGACACGAAGGAGGTCTCATAACCAGAGGTCACCATCACAAGATGGATTTTAGAAGGAAAGCGGACACGAGGGCGGTCTCAGTTCCTAAACTCTAAGGTAGGCCGACCCGAAGTCGGTCTTATAACCAGAGGTTACCATCTCAAGATGGATTTTAGAAGGAAAGCCGACACGAGGGTGGTCTCAGATCCTAAACTCTAAGGTAGGCCAACACGAAGGTGGTCTCATAACCAGAGGGTACTATCACAAGATGGATTTTAGAAGGAAAGCCAACACAAGGCCAGTCTCAGATCCTAAAATCTAAGGTAGGCCGACACGAAGGCGATCTCATAACCAGAGGTTACCATCACAAGATGGATTTTCAAAAGGAATGCCGACACGAGGGCGGACTCAGATCCTAAACTCTAAGGTAGGGAGACACAAAGACGGTCTCATAACCAGAGGTTACCATCACAAGATGGATTTTCAAAAGGAAGGCCAACACGAAGGCGGACTCAGATCCTAAAACTCTAAGGTAGGCTGACACGAAGGCGGTCTCATAACCAGAGGTTACCATCACAAGATGGATTTTCAAAAGGAAGGCCGACACGAGGGCGGACTCAGATCCTAAACTCTACGGTAGGCCGACACGAAGGCAGTCTAATAACCAGAGGTTACCATCACAAGATGGATTTTAGAAGGAAAGCCGACACAAGGGCGGTCTCAGATCCTAAACTCTAAGGTAGACCAACACGAAAGCGGTCTCATAACCAAAGGTTACCATCACAAGATGGACTTTCAAAAGGAAGGCCGACACGAAGGCGGTCTCAGATCCTAAACTCTAAGGTAGGCCGACACAAAGGCGGTCTCATAACCAGAGGGTACCATCACAAGATGGATTTTCAAAAGGAAAGCCGACACGAGGGCGGTCTCAGATCCTAAAGGTTAGTAGAATCAACAGATCTACAAAGATGACTCAGTTGGGGAAAAGAGAAAGCTAAACAGACAACTCTACAGGGGAGGATAAGCATGATAAACGAATTCACCGTCAATTTCACTGGGGATAATGTAAGATTGAATCTCCTGAAATACACCATTACTGCTGGGGAAAAACTGTGAAAAGAAAGTATCAAACCTGGCTTATGCTTCCAATGCATATGTTTGAATTTTTCTATGGCGTAATGCTCCATACGAAATGGAAATGCTACACATTTGGAGGATGCCATGCAAAGATGCTTATGCTATGCAAAAGAGCCTCCTCAGCAAAATAAATGCTGAAGACACGAAGGAAACTCCACTAGGGATGACAAACCAAATTATTTTTTTAGGGTCACAACCCTTGCTGAGGAAGATAAACCGACCGGACTTCCTGATCAAAACTTCTGCTGAAGATGAAACTCGAAGAGAACTCCCACTCCGTTGGGTATTAAAAACAACATTTGAAGATAGAACCCAAAAATGACTCCTCATACACTGGGATCAAGAATGACAACCGCTGAAGATGGAACCCGAAGAGAACTCCCACTCCATTAGGATTACAAATACACCTGCTGAGGATGGAACCCAAAGATCTGATATGGAAAAGGTGCCAATAACCATTGGACTTAGCAACTGTCTGGGATGTCAACCACTGTTGACTAAACCGTTGAGATGACTACACCAAACTATGCTTGGGGAATGAAGTCAATAACACCGAACCTGCCGAAGAACATCATTAACCTTAACATGCCGCTGAGGAACGACTTTAACCTGCTGGGGTAATGGCAGGAATTTGCTAACGAGATTAGCCTTCCTGACCTGATGAGGAAAGTAGACGCCCCAAAACTGTAGGGAATATGATATCTCTGCCTCTGAGAGACATCCAACCAATCTCCTGTTGGAGATGAAACATTATCATGTCTGACACGGTCGACTTCTGAATACTTGCTAGAGAGTAATCAATCATTCTGATCGGGGGAAAATAATCCTCTGCACTCATGCTGGGGGGAGATACATTCTCCATGCTCCGCTGAGGATGCTAGATCTCTATGCTGGGGAGATAAACTCTGCTGGAGAGAAGTAATCATGCCACCCTGCCAACACACGACAACCTGAACTTTCTTTATGGTCATAGACTCTACTCGAAAACTCAACCAAACCCTCATTCTATCACAAACATCTGCTGAAATGCCCCAGGGCTCTGCTGAAGAGAAATACCAATAGCAACTGGTTTTTTGACCTGCTGGGGAAAGCTGACCACCACCCACAAATCTGCTTAGCGAACGACAATTGACGATATCAGCTCTGCTATGGGACAACATTCTACCCTTACTCCATTGGGGAGACAGAACCTACCTTGCCACAAACTCAAGAAACACCAACCCAAAACTCTTGACTTGTACAGGGAGTATGAACTCACGCTGAAAAGCGATAAACTTCACCATCCTGGCTGGGGGAGAGCAAACTTCTGAACTCTTACTAGGGAGGATAATCAAAATCTTCATAATGCTCTACCATGAACGATACGACTTCAACTATCTTTGCTGAGGACGAATGGCAATTCAAACACCACGCTGGGAAAAGACACTTTTTGGCGCCTTGCTAAGGAAGAGAAATTTCATACTGGGAACTACTTTGGTGCTTCATGCTTCTGCATGTTGATTCTCATGTGTGACCAACAACCCTTTGAACTTTCCACTTGCCCCAGACTACAAGGTCTAACGGAAGAAATCATCTCAAGAGGATTTTACAGAAAACCTGGCTTTCAACATGCCCAGGGTCTTCAAACTCTTGGAGAGATTTATCAGATCTCGACGTAACTGCCCCAGACTGCATAATCTATGAAGTAATTTACCTCGAAAGGATTTGTAATAACTTGGAATACTATGCCTCAGTATTTTGAACCTTTAAGAGGTGCTTTCGATTAACCGTTTTCAGGAGTGGATAACTTCTCGTGCTCTTGAGGTGGCCTGCTCCAATACGAACCTTGAAGTGACTTTGCCTCTGACCGACTGGTCTTCGAGAGATTTTCCGAATCTCGATGTGATTGCCCCCGTTTGGCTGCTTTAGGGAGATTTTTCAACGTGATTGCCCCAGATTGGCTACATCTTATCACAACTCATCGGGAACGCCCAAGCTGCACACAGTCTCTTGGCAACACGCCTTGACATGACTATCCTTCAGATTTTTCATCTCAACTCAGCGTGATCAAGTTTATCGACTGATGTTCATTGTGTAAGCTTCCTTGATGCTTAGACACATGTATGCAAGCGAAAAATGTTTATTGTAAGAATGACAATTCTAATGCAACACATATGTTAAACTTGAAGTTCTTTATTGAAAATATATCACAAAACCTTGTGAACGAGTCACTAGTTACGACTTTGATTTTTGAATGGAAAACAATACGCACATGGAATACCAACAAAAATCTTATTAGTATAACTCATAGGATTCAAGAACGTTATCTCGTTGAAGAACACCTTCGGAATAAACCCTGTTTCAATTAGGACTTTTAAGGGTTGTAACGTGGCCTGGTTCACGGTTTGAGAAAAAAGGGTTTATGGCTCAAAGTTTGTCTGTACCCACCCATTCTCTATGATGTCCTTCGGTCCTATGTTCAGTTAATCCAGCATGAGCGCTCACCTTCTAAAAGGTTATGGCATGCCATCGGTGGTTAAGGAGCCCACACTACTTTCGGAGTGGCTGTCACTCCTTTTGTCTTCGGTTCCTGTAGTCACACGACTCGCTTTTGCTCGAGTATTTTTCTTTTGCAATCCTTTTCACCTTTTTTTTATTTCCGTGATTTTGCCTGGACTGAATTCTTTTGAATTCTTTTTTTAGTTTTGATGTCCAGCGGGATGCCCTAACTTTTGCCTAAGTCATTTGTTTTCAAACTTTCGACTTAGTGGGCTTTCTTTCTCCATTTTTTCCTTTTTTTTCTTGAACAAATCATGTGACACTGGCTGTCTTGATTTTCTTTGAAAGGATTATGACTGCTTCACTCCTTGCGGTGAGGGGTAACCATTATGGTTTCATGCTCCTTGACCTCATGATATGTGAGGAAAGAAAGGTAATGGATCCTCATATGCACCCTCCTTTTGGAATTTGAACGCTCGGTCGAATCAACTGACAACTACCCTTCCCCGGGGTTAGATGTGAGGGTTTTTTCGTATGAAAAGAAACTCCTACTTCGAGGCTCAAAGGGTTAACAAGGGTCTATCTCCCTTATATCTCCGGTGTTTAGGGGATTTGAAATAATGCCTGTACATCATCAACAGGGTTTTAACCAAAAGTATACAACCAAAGATTTTGTTCTCACTTCATCATTCTCCCTTAAGTGTTTAAGCAAGAAAATTGGTATTGCAGTGCATAGAAACATGATATGAGTGTATAAAAGTAACGTATTTCAAGAACAACACATTCATTGCATTAAAATCATCATTATTCAAAACAAACAAGTTTTTTACATGCAAGCACAGTATTAACAAAAAATGAAAAATTACAAATGAAAATGCAGTAAAGAAGCAGAGGATTGCCATTGTTGAGGAGGCTTGGCTCCGCCTGGACTTATTGCTTCTGAGGACTTATTTGCATCCTGCGTATCCCTTTGGGTAGCTTCAATTGATGTACATACCCTCTGGTGTGAAGATAACGACCCCAACATCAATCAGATCTTGCACCTTGTGCGGGAGCGCCTTACAGTCTTTAGTTGAATGCCCTCTTGCCCCAGCGTGGTAGTCACATCAGGCATTGGCATTGAACCTAGGTGGATATGGAGGAATGACCGGATCTGGCTTCTTCGGTACTATCAACCCTCTTTTGACCAGCCCTGGCAATATTTTACTGTACGACACTGGCAGCGCAGTAAATTGTCTCTTTCTTGCTCTTCGTCGTCCCTGTTAAGAGTTATTTTGTCGTTGATTCCGATTCGGGTATTCCTCTGGCTCAGGCCCCTTTCTTTTTTAGACCTAGTCGGGGAATAGGCAGTGATTGAGGATGTGGTGACTTGAAGATCAAGGAATACAAGACGTGCCCTTGACTTGAGGCGGCTTCAGGAGAGAAAACCAGGATATCCATTTCTTTTGCAGCAACTGGCATAAGACCATCTGGTATGCTCAGGTCGTTTGGCGTGAACTCAATTGTCTTTGAGTCTATCAGATCCTGGATCGCATGTTGAAAAGCTTTGCACCTCTCCACATTATGCCCCGGTGCACCAAAATGAAAATCACAGTAGGCACTTGCATCATAATTCGATGGGGGAATACCAGTAGACGGAGCCAGCGTCCTAGGTTCAACCAATTGAAACTGGAGCAATGTCTTCAATAGCTGAGAATATGGCACTGGTGGAATCTCAAAATGCTTGTTCCTCTTTGGTCTATCCTGATATCGACGAGGAGCATTGCCCTGTTACTGAGATTCAGCCGGGATGGTCACAGTGGCAATCTGTTCACTCTTTGGGAGGGGTCCCTCATGAAATAGAGGAGAGACAATTTTAGCCACATCCTCAGGCATGGGATTATTATCCTTGCTCAACACATATCTCACAACTTCCATAATCAGACTCATCTGAGTCTTCAGTCGATTAACCTCTTCCTTCAGCATTTCTTGTCCCCGAAGTAAGGTTTGAATGTCCCCCATAAACTTCCCCATCTGGCTTTAGACTGCTGCCAACTCATCTTGAATCTGTTCCATGTGGTGGTTGTGAGCAAGCCTTTAAGTTGTTGTATGATTGCAAATTGTGTGATATGCATGATATAAGATTTGTATGCATGATTAGTTTGTACATACATATGATTTCATACCTACTATGATTTAAAAGACAATGCAAATTGATTCATATCATCATTGTAATCATAAAAACGTTTTTCCCTATGTATGCATCGATTCATACGTGGCTTGTATCGACACATACCTTTGATAAACTCACAAAAAAAAACCGTTTTGCTTCAGTATGTATCGATTCATACGACACTTGTATCGATACATGATCCTTTGTAACTAGGGTATGTATCGACGCATACGCATCATGTATCGATGCATGATTTACTTCACATTCTGAAATAATTTTGCTTCAGTATGTATCGATTCATACGATACTTGTATCGACACATGTTCCTTTGTAATTGAGCTATGTATCGACGCATGTGCATCATGTATCGATGCATGATTTATTTTACATTCTGAAAATTAACAGGTACAGTATGCATCGATGCATACAACCATGTGTCGACTCATGCATGTGTTATACTCACTATGTATCGACGCATACGACTCTTGTATCGATACATAGAGCTGTTTGTTGCTTTTAACCGTTTCTGTTTTCATATATAAGTGTCATGACAGTTCAGTTTGGAGATGGAGAATTCTGGTTAGAGTGAAAAAGTGCAATCAAAGCAAAAGACAAGTTTGGTGTGCATGATTTTTCAAGAGCAGTGTTAGAAACCTGAAAGAGACTTTGTCTTCATCATCTTCTCAATCTCGTTAATTCAAGAACATCAACACATAATCATTTTTGTTCTTCGGATTAAGGGATCTTTGAGATAACGTTCAGTGGTACGATCATTGATCTAGCTGAGTTGAAGATACAAAGGGGGTTTCGAGGAAAAACCATTTGGTTTGTCCTTCAAGAACGGGTGTGTTCTTGAGGGTTTATTAGTTACGATTGCAGAACAGATTCAGCCGCAGCGTAGGGTTTGGAAATCTGGAGATTTCGCAAACAGGTCGTGGAACCGGTGAATTGTCTGTATTTCTTGCAGGAAAATTCTTGATCAAGCTCAGATCAAGTGAAGGTTCATACAATAGGAAGATCTTGGGGTTTAGATTTCTGGATTTGTATTGTAACCTTGTAAAGAACGAATTCAGCATTATTGATATAACAGGTCTCAATTTCATTTTGAAATTGAGAGGGAGACGTACCCACACGCGAGGACGGAAGTGGGGAACTTCCTTACCAAATCTCTGCGTATCGTATTCTATCTTTATCTCTTTACGCTTTCAACAATTTTGTGATTCGTTTGGTGTGTTGCGTATTAAAGTTTCAAGATACAATAGTGGTACGAAAATCTTTGTCAAAATCACCATTATTGTTAATCGTTGAATGCATACACGCCAAGTGTTTGACAAAATTGTTTGCTGTGTTTTTGTTCATTGGAAACAGTCTTTGTATGATAAGTGCATTTGAGTCGATTCATATCTGGTGTTAATATATCTTTGTCATCCTAATAAATCCAGCATAAACTCGTGTGTCCGGTTTTCTAGTAGCTGGTTCATAATAGACGGAAGTCGATTCGGGATCATAATTTTTCCGCTAACTTGAAAGACTCTGATGAACTTTTTTAAATCCTTGAGTTTCAAGGAGGTGATCTATGCACTCCCCCCTCTCGATCACTAGCCACACCGTCTAACAAGTGGTATCAGAGCGCCGGTTCGCTGGTGCTTTGTGGCTGCTTGTAACGATATGGATTCTGAACCAAATGGGGCATATAATAGAGCGCCTGTTTTCAACGGTGAAAATTATGGCTACTGGAAAGACTGCATGCGAGTTCATATAAATTCTGTGGATAGGAATGTGTGGGCTGCCATTCAAAATGGTCCTTTTCAAATTACTATGAGAAATGAGGCTGGCGCCATAGTTCCTAAACCAGAAGATGATTACGATGAGAAAGATGAGAAAAAGTGGTCGAGTGATTGGAGAGCTCGAAATATGCTAATTTCAGCACTTAGTGCTGATGAGTATTATCGGGTATCCCATTGCTCGACAGCTAAAGAAATGTGGGATGCTTTAGAAATTGCCCATGAGGGTACTACTGAAGTAAAACAGTCCCGTATTAACACACTTAATCAAGAGTTCGAGCTCTTTCGCATGAAACAAGGAGAATCTATCTCTGACATGCAAAAGAGATTCGTTCATCTCATAAATCAGTTGAATGCACTTGGAAAACCTGTTTCCAATGAAATAGCCACTAATAAAATTCTGAGGTGTCTTAGCAGGGAATGGCAACCTAAAGTAACAGCTATTAAGGAAGCCAACGACCTCACGACGCTTACTATTACAACTTTATTCGGCAAGCTGGAAGAACATCAGCAAGAACTGGAAAGTCTCGAAATATTTGAGAAAAAGAGTAAAAAGGAAAAGAATAAAGACAAAGAGAGTGAGAAGAAGCCAATAGCTCTTGTGGCCTCTAACTCAAAGTCCTCACAAAAAGAGCAAAGCGACATTGATTCAAGTAGTGACGAAGATTCGGGTGATGAAGAAATGGGACTTTTTGTTAAGAGATATGATAGATTCATTCGAAAGAATGGAATCCAGCATTCCGACAAAAATCTCATTAAGTTTCGAAGACAATCTGTAGAGTCAAAACAGGAAGAGAATAAGAAGCATAGAGTAAAAGGATCGTGTTTTAATTGTGGTAAATCTGGACATTATAAAACAGAATGCCCTATGAAGAAAAAGGACAAAGGAAAAGCTCAACCAAGAAGGTCAAATAAACAAAGAAGAGCTTACATAGCATGGGAAAGCGATAGTGACTCATCAAGCTCACAAAGTTCAAATGATAGTGATGAGACAGCAAATCTGTGTCTTATGGCTCACACCAAAAATCAGTCCTACCACAAGAAGAAAATCAACGATAAGAAAGTAAGACAAGCCTACTATAGTAATGTCTCCTCTATGTCTTTTTCTGAACTGAAAATCGCTTTTGAAAAACTGCATAACGAAGCTGTAGATGCTTTCAAAAGATTATCTTCCGATAAACAAATTTTTTCATTCTTGGAAGGTAAAGTATACAAAGCTGAAAAAGATTTAGAAAGCTTGAAAGCTAGTATTGCAGAAAATTCAAAAGATATTAATGTTAACGGATGTAGTAAAGTTAGGTATTGTGAAGCTTGTCATATTTGGCAACAAGAGGTTAAAACTCTTAAAGTCAAATTGGAAAAAGCTTTACAACCCAAGGTGACTTACGCCGTTGATTCTAGGTTGTTTAAGAAGTCATTAAATCCACCATATGCAAAATACTCCTTTATTCCAAAGGGTTTAATGATAAAAAATAAACAAATACATCATCGTGGCTTATGTCACTATTGTTGTCATACTGGTCATACCATTGAAAAATGCAAGTTTAGGAGATTTCTTGTTCCTAAAGGCATTTATCAATGGAGGCCTAAAGGCAACCATGTTACAACTTACCCACATGGACCCAATGAAAATTGGGTACCTGTTTCTCTCTTTTGATATTGTAGGATGAGTGTCTTGCATCCGTAGATAGAAGATGGTTTCTAGACAGCGGGTGCTCAAGGCACATGACGGGTGACATATCGCTTTTTATAGACTTCAAAGCAAAGAAGAAGGGATATGTTACTTATGGAGACAATAACAAAGGAGCTATACTTGGCAAAGGTAGTGTAGGTAATCCCTCTACCACTACTATTTCTAATGTCCATCTAGTTGAGGGGCTTAAACACAATTTGTTAAGTATTAGTCAACTGTGCGACAAGGGTTACAAGGTTTCTTTCACAAAAACTTGCTGCACAATTGAACATACTAAACAGAATATTGTGTTTAAGGGTGTAAGAGTAAACAATATCTATATGCTTGATCTTTTTGATGTACCTTTAACAAGCTCTAAGTGTCTAGTTGCCTTGAATGATGATTCTTGGCTTTGGCACAGACGCTTAGCGCATGTTAATTTCGATTTGCTTAATAAGGTTGTATCTAAGGATCTAGTAGTCGGTCTTCCAAAGATAAAATTTTCAAAAGACCATCTATGTGACGCGTGCCAAATGGGAAAGCAAACAAGGGTATCTTTTAAATCCAAAAATGTAATTTCAACTTCACGACCCCTTGAGCTTCTCCATATGGATCTCTTTGGACCTTCTAGGACAAAGAGTCTAGGCGGAAACTATTATGGTTTAGTAATCGTTGATGACTATTCTAGATTTACTTGGACTATATTCCTTCATAGCAAAGATGAAACGTTTTCCGCTTTTAAGAGTTTTGCAAAACTGTCCCAAAATAAAATGAATTCTAAAATAGTTACAATTCGAAGCGATCATGGAGGAGAATTTCAAAACTATCTCTTTGATAAGTACTGTGATAAGTATGGTATTGAGCATAACTTTTCAGCTCCTCGAACTCCACAACAGAATGGCGTTGTGGAGCGCAAAAATCGCGTTTTAGAAGAGCTGGCAAGAACAATGCTAAATGAGGGTGGATTGCCAAAATATTTTTGGGCTGATGCAGTTAGCACAGCCTGTTATGTTCTAAACAGGATTCTAATTCGCCCTATTTTAAATAAAACCCCTTATGAGCTTTTAAAAGGAAGAAAACCAAACTTATCACATCTTCACGTATTCGGTTGTAAGTGTTTTGTTTTGAATAATGGTAAGGAAAAACTTGGGAAGTTTGATGCAAAAGCGGATGAAGGTATTTTTCTTGGTTATTCACAATCAAGTAAAGCATATAGAGTGTATAATAAGCGTTTACTTTCCGTTGAAGAATCTGTTCATGTCTCTTTTGATGAGTCTTATCCGAAAAATATCGGAAAAGGTATTTCTTTTGATGACACAGGTATATCTACAGAAGACATACTCAAAGAAGTTGTTTAGGAAACTGATCAGTCCAAAACAGAAGACAATGAGGAGGAGGAAGATACCAGTCATGTAAAAGATAAGGAAGAAGGACAAACTGAAGTGAATGTCCTTCCACCAACTTGGAGATCTTCAAAAGATCATCCTATTGACAACATCTTGGGAGACATTTCAAAGGGAGTCATGACTCGTTCTAGGATAAGTAATTTCTGCTCTCACTTCGCTTTTGTTTCACAAGTAGAACCTAAAAATGCCAAAGAGGCCTTGATTGATGAATTTTGGCTAATGGCCATGCAAGAAGAGCTTAATCAATTTAAAAGAAATGACGTTTGGGAACTTGTTCCTCGTCCGCGAGATCATCATATCATAGGTACTAAATGGGTTTTTAGAAATAAGCTTGATGAAAACGGAGTGATAACTAGGAATAAGGCACGTTTAGTGGCACAAGGGTATAACCAAGAGGAGGGCATAGACTATGAGGAAACTTATGCTCCAGTTGCTCGCCTAGAAGCTATACGTCTCTTGCTTGCTTATGCGTGTTCTAGAGATTTTAAGCTTTACCAAATGGACGTAAAGAGTGCGTTTCTAAATGGTGTCCTAAATGAAGAGGTATACGTCTCACAACCTCCTGGTTTTGAGAATGCTGAATATCCAGATTATGTTTACAAATTAAAACGAGCTTTGTACGGTCTTAAGCAAGCCCCTCGGGTTTGGTATGAAAGACTTAGCAAATTTCTACTTGATCATGGATATTCAAGAGGTAAAGTGGATACCACCCTCTTCATTAAACACAAGGGAAAACACATTCTTTTAGTTCAAGTTTATGTAGACGATATAATTTTTGGTTCAACTAACATACACTTGGTCGAAGAGTTTTCAAAAGTTATGCAGGGTGAATTTGAAATGAGTCTTATGGGGGAGCTTAATTTCTTCCTCGGTCTCCAAATAAAGCAGCTTGATGAGGGTACAGCTGTGAGTCAAACAAAATACTGCAGAGAGCTGCTCAAGCGCTTTGGAATGAACGACTCAAAATCAATAGATACACCTATGCCTACCAACGGAAATCTAGATAAAGATGAACACGGTAAGAGTGTAGATGTCAAACAGTATAGAGGTACGATTGGGTCTCTCTTGTATCTTACTGCGTCTAGACCTGACATCATGTTTAGTGTCTGCATGTGTGCACGATATCAATCGAATCCTAAAGAGTCACACTTGAAAGCTGTCAAGCGCATATTTAGATATCTTCATGGAACATCTAAGTATGGGCTCTGGTATTCAAAAGGAAGCGATTGTAGCTTAGTAGGTTACTCCGATTCTGATTTTGCTGGCTGCAAATCAGATAGGAAAAGTACTAGTGGTACATGTCACTTATTTTCAAACTCTTTGGTCAGTTGGCATAGCAAGAAACAGATGTCTGTCGCATTGTCAACTGCTGAGGCTGAGTACGTTGCAGCCGGTAGCTGTTGCGCTCAGATCTTGTAGCTAAAGCAACAACTACAAGATTTCGATATTCAACTCAAACGCATTCCAATAAAGTGTGACAACACCAGTGCTATAAATCTTACTAAGAATCCTGTTTTACACTCACGCACTAAACACATAGAGATTAGGCATCACTTTCTTCGCGATCATGTTGAAAAAGAGGACGTTGTATTTGAGCATGTTGATACTAAAAACCAACTTGCTGACATTTTTACTAAACCATTAGCAACGGAACCGTTCTTCAACATTCGTCGTGAATTAGGGATTTTAGATCTCTCCTCATCGATGTCTTAAGCATGTTGGTCCTTATTTATATATATCTCACTTTGGCTGTTAAGCTTTGTTTTTAGACATCACTCAGACTCCATAAGGTTTCATCAACAGAGGTAATATCATTCCTTTCTAAAATCTCTTTGGAACTTTGTGATTAGTGTATGGTAGAACAAATTCGTTAAGATCATTTATATGTATTTCATTGCATATGTTGTTTGAACATTAACGTTTGATTCATGAATTGTACTTGAGCATCATTATCATGACATCATCTATACTGCATTGACTCAAGAGCTGTTCACAGGTTTCTAACTCAACAGGTAGTCACAAATCAGTTAAAACATGTTTTAGCATCAAGTATGTATCGATACAACAAGAACATGTGTCGACACATTAGAGTTTCCGATTGATACATTCGTGATATGTGTCGATTCATGTCTTTTCATTTTCAATTTTTTTAAAACTTGTTTCAGTATGTGTCGATGCATCCGTGCTTTGTGTCGACACATAGGACACTTTCAAAAACAAAAATTTCGCGATATGAATCGATCCATACCCTTTGTATCGATACATACTGTTTCTTTTACAATAAATGCATGTTCAAATCAGTTGTGGATCGACACATCAGCTAATTTTAAAGGGATAATTCACTCTAACCTCTCTTCTCCTCTCATACCCACACGGCTAACCCTAACCTTCTCAAACATCTTCATCTCCAAAACCCTAATTCACATCTTAACCCCTCTACAATTCATCACCATGCCTCCCAGAATTATACCGGCTAGACAAAGAGGAAAAGGAAAGGAACCCATTGGGACGTCTGGTCAGTCTCCACAACCTCCAGAAATCCCTCCCAGTGCTCTCACTCTTCTTCATCCTGCCATCGCTGAGGAGTTTGAGACCTCTTTCAAGACAAGGTTAGTTATGAAACCTCATGTCTTTGATAAAACTGATGCATCTGCCCTCCATCTCAACGATGTCGTTGATTTATTGAAGGCACAAACCCTTGGTACATTTTTGGCCATAAATGATGCCTATCATGAGGATTTTATTCGTATATTTTATGTTGGTCTGCAAACTGGTAGAGGCTATATGTTCAGATGCTCAATTGGCACCAAAACTTACACTTTTGAAGCCACTGATTGGGAGAAAGTGTTTCAAATTCCGCTTGGGGTGCCTGGACTGAAAAAATGGCATGACCAAAGTTATGATACGGAGTTTAAAATAAGGGACTATGTTGCATCTATTTCCAAATTGGATAGACCTCTCGGAGAGGATGAACCCATCACTTCTGGTATGATTACAAGCATACCTAGAATACTTCACTGGATTGTCTCGCACATCTTGCGTCCAAAGTCTGGTGGTCATTCTAGGTTGGATCGATCAGACATTCATCTTGTGTACCTTCTTCACAAAAAGGTCCCACTTAATTGGCCAAACTACTTTGTGAAACGCATGTTTCTTATGCGTAACAGTATGAAGAATATCACACTTGGATATGCTGCCCAAATTATGCGAATCATCAAATACTGGAATGTAACCATCCCTTTAGTACCCCTTACATCTTCCTCTTCCGCCCAAGAGTTCAACACTGCTACTTTATCTCATATGGGATACCGGTGGGACAAGGAGCGCCAATGTTTTTATTTTCTGGACAGAGGATCCAAAACAAGGGTGTACAATTTTGATGTGCCATCTGAACAAGTGTTTGTGCCTGAAGACCAACTGGATGAAGAAATGCATGAGGCCAATGACGAGAATCAGCCTGAAGCAGATGCTAATGCTGGCTGGGGTGATTGGGTGCCACAAAGGTGGTCTCCAACAAATTATGAACCAGGTCCACGTGTTCCTCCGTTCTCTGGCGCTGCCTCCTCTTCAACTGCCCCTGAGTACTTGACTCAAATGTTTCAGCAAATGGAGCTTGCAAATCAAGCCCGTCATGAACAGGCGCTTGCTTGGCATGTGCAGCAAAATGAGTGGCATAAGGAGCATCGTGAGTGGCATGATGAACACACAAGGATGTATCATAATCAGCATGCTTGGCACACGGAATTGGTTAAATGGCATCAAGTCTTTTACAATGAAATGTCTGGTTTTATGGACGATTGTCGTGCACATCCTGGTATCATGGACAGATTCAGAAGTGTTGAAGTTCAGAACTGGTTCCGGCGATACAATTTCATGGGCCATAATCCTGATGAGATGCCTCCTCCGCCGCCTCCACCAAGCTTCAGAGATCCTGATAGAGAGGATGAGGAGTCCTGTGGAGGCCATAACCCTTTTTAGGCTAGCATCATGTCATTTCATTACATTTCATTTCATCATCATGTTGTTTCAGTTTCCTTGCTACATTGTTCAAACTTCATTTGTTTTGGTTCTGCTTATGTAAACTCCAAGTACTTTCTTAAAATTTTAATGCTTATTTCTTTTAGTTCTGTTTACTTGTGTTAGTCTTTCCCTGTCTTATCATTCTCTGTGAATGATTCTGTTATGTTAAGCTTCATTCTTGGGATTGTGAGCTTCTATATCAATATTGCTGTCTATTGTTACATCAATTTTGCTGTCTAAGCTTTGGGACTATTTCACCAGACTGTCTATCTCTTCTTTTTGATGTTGACAAAGGGGGAGAAGAAAGACAACAAGATGTTGACAGCCATGCACAAACTCAGGGGGAGTGCTCTATCACATCTTGCAAATTTGCCATCATCAAAAAGGGGGAGTTTGTGAGCAAGCCTTTAAGTTTTTGTATGATTGCAAATTGTGTGATATGCATGATATAAGATTTGTATGCATGATTAGTTTGTACATACATATGATTTCATACCTACTATGATTTAAAAGACAATGCAAATTGATTCATATCATCATTGTAATCATAAAAACGTTTTTCCTTATGTATGCATCGATTCATACGTGGCTTGTATCGACACATACCTTTGATAAACTCACAAAAAAAACTGTTTTGCTTCAGTATGTATCGATTCATACGACACTTGTATCGATACATGATCCTTTGTAACTAGGGTATGTATCGACGCATACGCATCATGTATCGATGCATGATTTACTTCACATTCTGAAATAATTTTGCTTCAGTATGTATCGATTCATACGATACTTGTATCGACACATGTTCCTTTGTAATTGAGCTATGTATCGACGCATGTGCATCATGTATCGATGCATGATTTATTTTACATTCTGAAAATTAACAGGTACAGTATGCATCGATGCATACAACCATGTGTCGACTCATGCATGTGTTATACTCACTATGTATCGACGCATACGACTCTTGTATCGATACATAGAGCTGTTTGTTGCTTTTAACCGTTTCTGTTTTCATATATAAGTGTCATGACAGTTCAGTTTGGAGATGGAGAATTCTGGTTAGAGTGAAAAAGTGCAATCAAAGCAAAAGACAAGTTTGGTGTGCATGATTTTTCAAGAGCAGTGTTAGAAACCTGAAAGAGACTTTGTCTTCATCATCTTCTCAATCTCGTTAATTCAAGAACATCAACACATAATCATTTTTGTTCTTCGGATTAAGGGATCTTTGAGATAACGTTCAGTGGTACGATCATTGATCTAGCTGAGTTGAAGATACAAAGGGGGTTTCGAGGAAAAACCATTTGGTTTGTCCTTCAAGAACGGGTGTGTTCTTGAGGGTTTGTTAGTCACGATTGCAGAACAGATTCAGCCGCAGCGTAGGGTTTGGAAATCTGGAGATTTCGCAAACAGGTCGTGGAAC
Organism: Lathyrus tuberosus; assembly: GCA_022829125.1. NCBI lineage: Eukaryota > Viridiplantae > Streptophyta > Magnoliopsida > Fabales > Fabaceae > Lathyrus > Lathyrus tuberosus. The sequence goes on along the minus strand of JALAZF010000094.1, from coordinate 617,686 downwards.
CGGTGAATTGTCTGTATTTCTTGCAGGAAAATTCTTGATCAAGCTCAGATCAAGTGAAGGTTCATACAATAGGAAGATCTTGGGGTTTAGATTTCTGGATTTGTATTGTAACCTTGTAAAGAACGAATTCAGCATTATTGATATAACAGGTCTCAATTTCATTTTGAAATTGAGAGGGAGACGTACCCACACGCGAGGACGGAAGTGGGGAACTTCCTTACCAAATCTCTGCGTATCGTATTCTATCTTTATCTCTTTACGCTTTCAACAATTTTGTGATTCGTTTGGTGTGTTGCGTATATAAGTTTCAAGATACAATAGTGGTACGAAAATCTTTGTCAAAATCACCATTATTGTTAATCGTTGAATGCATACACGCCAAGTGTTTGACAAAATTGTTTGCTGTGTTTTTGTTCATTGGAAACAGTCTTTGTATGATAAGTGCATTTGAGTCGATTCATATCTGGTGTTAATATATCTTTGTCATCCTAATAAATCCAGCATAAACTCGTGTGTCCGGTTTTCTAGTAGCTGGTTCAGAATAGACGGAAGTCGATTCGGGATCATAATTTTTCCGCTAACTTGAAAGACTCTGATGAACTTTTTTAAATCCTTGAGTTTCAAGGAGGTGATCTATTCACCCCCCCCTCTCGATCACTAGCCACACCGTCTAACAGTGGTGATGAAGATGATATCCTGCCTGTATCAAACATGGTCAGGGAATCCAGAGATAAGCACCTGTTATGAAAATGAGTATGAATATGCAAATGCAAATGCCATGTTTAATCATTCTAGGGTATATCCATATTTTGATTCGAGTTTTGATCGGGCGAGGGATCAGATACAATACCGGACAAATAAAGTCGGAACAGATAGATATTGCAGAGGAAATAGATCTGGACCACCACCATTGAGAAAATAAAACGTCATTATATTATACTCCGGAAAGCCATACAACTGATCCTGGTGCAATCAAAGGTGAATCCATCAACAAGCCTGATGGTAAACACGATACTCAGAGATACAAATACAAATCAATCCCCCACCCCTAACCCATACAGACTGGTCTTGACCTCTTCAAGCATGGCCTTGGTGTTAGGGTGAGTTGGTTGCTCCATCAGCCCTCTAATCAATTTGTTCCTCATCCCAATGCCTTTGTTCAACTTGACAATGTACCCTGCACTATCGCCGTCTCCGAAAATGTCTCTGAGCTTTGACTTCTTGATCCCAGCCTGAACCTTGAGCTCTTCAATCTCTTTCTGAGCTTCCCTCAGTTTGTCGGAGAAGTGTTTCTTTCCTTTCTTCGCCTTTTGGAGTTCCTTCTCTAATTCCCCATTTTCAGCCATGATTTCAACCCATTTGTGCTGAGAGTCAGCAAGCTTAGCACTTGTCTCTACCAAGTGTTGCTTAGTTTGCTTGTGGGTCTTTGCGGAAGATTCAACAGCCAACTTAAATTTCTGATAGAACTGAGCTCTGTCTGTAAGGTCCTTCTCCCTTTCTGGTAGCAGTTTTGTTGCATCTTGAGCTTTCCATTCCAATCCCCGGTTGGCATGCAAAGCGTCTTGCAGACGACTACTTAAGTCGGAGTTTTCGACACGGAGCTCATCCACCGGAGCTTGCAAGTTGTTAAACTCTTCAATGGGAACAGTGGTGGGTTGCTCAATCATTAAGGGATACAAAGGTAGCTCCTTTGAGAACGGCAAGAGCACCTCATCCGATTTCTTCTGGATCCACTCAACGTAAGAAGGGTAGGCTCTACAGTCATTCTTCCCCATAACAATCTTCCCCTTTTTGTGAACATGTGCCCAAGCACTCACAACTTTTCTTAACATCTCATGATCTTTAGTGCCATTAAAGAACAAGGATTCGACAATGTCTCAGTCTTCAGGAGGACCATTCAGAGCATATCTAAACTGTCGGACGACCAGGATAGGGTTGTAACTGATTCCACCCTTCCTACCCACTAGGGGCACGTTTGGAATGTTTCTGCATTTAGCAATAATCTCCGTACCCAATAGTTGATGATCAACCCATACGATGTTGTTAGCAGTCAACCCCATTATCCACTTAGACCATTTTAGAGAAGCCTTTGTGTCGACGAAGGCACCAATCTGAGGCAGATGATTCAAAAACCAATTGGACAAGAGCGGTGTGCAAAAATTCACGGTCCCACCTCTTCTCTTTTCATTTTTGAAATGCACTGAATGATAGAAATCGCCCAATAGATTAGGAATTGGATTTTTCAGAATAAAGACCCTCACGGCATGCATATCCACAAAGTTCTCTTGGTTGGGAAACAACACGATCCCGTAGATGTACAGGGCCAAAATAACATTGAAAACCGTCCAACTCTTGGCGTCGGCATACTATTGCGCTTGGCCTACCAGAAACTCCAACGGAAAACCTTTAAATCCCCCTTGTTGGCAATACTATCCTTTGGAACTGTCTGACCCACATGTAGAGCAGCTGAGATTTCCTCTAAACCTGGACACTCCTCGAAAAAGAATGGTATTCTTGGATTGATAGAGATCCCCAGGACGAAAGAAAAGTCTTCTAGTGTTGGCATCAGAATATAATCTGGGAAGACGAAGCAACGCAGCGGAGGCTCATAAAACTGCAATAGTGTATGAAGAGCGTCATGCTCGTACTTCGTGATGTTGCAGACCATACTCAATAATCTCCTATACTCTTTTCTAAAGTCGGTAAGAACACCTGGGTCGGCCATGGCAACCACTTTGTGAAGCAAATCTAAAGTCGGTCTCGGAAATCTGTATACCACATTATTCTTCCTCTTAGTATCCATCCCTATTGAACCCATTGACCAGAATCAAAAGTAGGATATGCACCTGGAAATGACAAACATGAATGTTAGGATATGATAATGCAATGAAAAGGCATGGTATCATAGTGCCACATATATCTGGACGTGTCTGTGATGGACTGTGCAAAACTATGAATAGTGTCTATGCAGAACTGTGAATAACAACTAATTGAGTATGATAGAATGAACCGTCCACTTCTGTAAAAATACCAGAAAACCAGGTAGGTTGGAAGTCATGGCTACCTGCAAACCTGTAAACCTCCCGCCCTTCTCACATGTGGGTTCTAAGACTGGGGATCCTCAGCGTCACGAACTCTCAGGTCGAGAAATGATGATACGTTCACTATTTCTGGTTTGGAATCATCATCAATCGAGGAGGCCTCAACTGATTCCCTTCAAACGGTCATCCTATGGCAAGTTATCAGCTTCGGGTCCTCGGATCAAGAAGCGTAATGGGTTTGTCATTTCTGGTCTGCCATTATCACCCCTTGGGAGGAGTGCCTTAACTGAGTCCTCGGGAATGGTCACCAGAGTCGACAGCTTTCTAGGTTAATACCCCAAAATGCACAAGACGCGTAAATCAGAGCATCTTCCAAGAATACCTTGTCTGGGTGTGGGTTTTGTGAAAACCAAACGTACCAAGATGCTACATAGGTCACACTACTTTCCACTCTAGTCCTAGGTGTACACTCAAGCCTGTGTAATGGGCTTATCTCTCAGATCACCCATCCCACCAAAAACAACAGTCCAGCACAGTCCAGAATATATGGCAATAGTGAAATGTAAAGCAAGTAAATGCGATGAAAGCGATAAACATGCAACAATGCCATAAATAAAGCGAGTAAAACATATAGATAAAAACCCAATAACCAAAAGCACACAAGCGCTAAGATTGACTAGCTTAGGGAACCAGAGTCCTCAGCAGAGTCGCCAGCTGTCGCACCTATGAAAATCAACCGGCGGAAAAAACAGAAGAGTCGCCACCGAACGTTATTTATCCTGACGCATGGAAAGGAAACGGTCGAAGAAAACCTCAAAAGGTAAAGGAATGGTTGTCATAACCATAGTCTGGGTTCGGGAGTCAGTTACGCGAGAGGAAGGTATTAGCACCCCCTCGCGTCCATCGCACTCGATGGGATCCACGCTTGTTGTTCTAATCAAAGGGTGTAGGTTATCTGAAGCTCAACTGCTAACTGGAAAGGGATGAGAAACAAAAAGGAAAAAAGTAACTCGGTAGGACATCGCCGTCCTAGGCCTACGTATTCCCTCGGGAACAGGAAAATCAGAGTCAACGTAGTTCAGAGGACTACGGGATTGTGAGGGAAGGTTGCTCGCCAAGACATCGCCGTCTCGTACCTACGTATCCTCAATCTAACCAGAGAGAGGAAGTCAAAACAGTCATAGTTCGACCTACAAGGTCATTACGTGTTTTTTATGAGCAGCGTTAAGTTCGCGTTCGGAAGTTAGGGTCGATGCCTGTTTGCGACAAAACGGAAGTAACGTGCTCTTTTCTGAAAATGATTTGAAACCCAATTAATCCCGAAGGATGAAAATGATTTGAGTTTTGTTTGTGTTTTTAGACAGAAGTGGCTTAAGTTAGTTTGAAACTCGTATTGCACTAAAGTCTATGACATAGGATCGAATGCGTCGCACATCGACCCAAGACGGGACACATGCTAAACACTCTAGGAAAGTGAAAGGAAGCCCCCCACTCTCCATTTCCCATGTACTTAAGGCTCATGGCGTACAATACTCGTTGTATTTATTATGTGTTTTGGACTTGTTTTGAGATGAGAAGAGAAAGACTCAAATTTGCAAAGAAAAAACAACTAAGAGAGACTAGGTCCTAATGCAGTCATGCCCATGGTCCTAAGATTGAGGTTAGAGGACTATCCTACTTGTTATCATACCTGGATTTCTAACCTAATGTCTCTCCTACCTCCATCTTAATCGGAAATTAAGTGGAGCTAGGAATCCTAAGGGATTATGTGAGCAACACAAGTAAACATTAGCTTAAACAATCACCAAAGTGAAAAGAGAATGGAGAAGTAAGATGAAATAGAATTCATATGAGTGTAAACATCAATGTGAAGCACCACAAACTTACCTCCTTCAAGCCAAGCTCAACTAATGAATAGTTGAAAGCAAAGTATGCAAACATGCAATAATGGCAATGTTAAAGTCCTAAGACTATGCTAAGATGAATATCTAACAACAAGCAAGGTTAGAAGTACCCTATAAGTGTGATATCCTCCTAGGGGCAGTAACTAAACACACCTAATCCTATCCAAGTTAATATCCTAAGGGAGCATTCAAAAGCCTCAAGTTTTATCCTACACCATCGCCTAAACATGTATCACTTACAAGCTACACCAAAAGAACTTCTCAAAGTTAACACAAGTGAAACCAAGCCATGGATAAACAACATACATCATGGAAACAAGTCAAATGAATGCTTGAAGCATTAATAAGTGATCATGGGATTCACTTTAGGTCATGTTCAAATGATTTGCAAGTTATGCACAAAGATCTTATCTTAAGCATGTTTTGGACAATTAAGAACACGTAATGAACAACCAAGGGTGAAAGGCACACATGAAAGCTTAAGGTCAGAATTGAATCTTTTTGTTCAATGTGCAAACATGTCAAGTTATCACTCATGTCATCATAGCAAACCAATATCCAAAGATAATGCAAATAATTGTCTAACTAGTATCCACACAATTCCACAAAATCATGTTAAGTGGCAAGCAAAGAGAGTGAATCCAAATTACATTAAATGGGTACCTAAGTACAAGAGGCAGTGGTAAATGACATATAAATGATGTTTTAAATGTCCACAACTCATCATGATATTTACATCAAATCGCATTTAAGAGTTTAGGCAATTCTATACAAAGATATTACTTAAACCATGCACCAAGCATTTGTGATCAAATAATGATTAAGCACCTACAAAGTGGACATGTTAAGGACCTAATTCAGAACTGAAACCATGTATTAAAGCCTAAAATATATTTAAAAAGGTCACAAAAGTTTACTTCAAACACCTTCTCCAAAACCAATTCAAGTTAGGCAAGCGAATCATCCAAACAATCTCCCTATAACCAGGTTACTTGTGACTCAAGCATAAGGGATGAAATTGCATGGCAATGTAACATTCAAGCACCAAAGTTATAAGTGAATGACCTATACTATGTCCTCATTGAACCCCAAAACAATGTGCAAATATAGCATACTAGTGGCATCAAAAGAAATGGTCAAAGTGAAGCATAAATTCATGTTTTCATACACACAAAAGTATGCGATATTCAAAGCATATGAAAAGATCAAATGCATCATTCAAGAATGTCTCAATTGTGCATCAAAATACACTTATGAATGTGTAAACACTCATCCAAAGTTGGCCTAAGGTAGCCTCATACAAATGCCACACCATGACCTAGTTATAAGCATGCTTACACACAACATACTCACTTTGGAAAATTGGTGAAAAATAGAAAAATGATCTTGAAAATTATGATTAATTGAACATATCATGCCAAGGGCAGTGGGTGGTCATATGCAAAATATAGGCTCAAAATTGTGGACCAAAAGCATTCAAACAATCTCAAACATTAGTCATAATGTCAAAGATGTTCATACAAGACAAAGCTCAAAGATGAAGCTCAAAACCAATTCAATAGTCATGGTCAAGGTACCAATCAAACATAAATAGGTCACATAATCAATGACCTAAATTTAAACAAAAAAATAGCTCCAAATTGTCAAAGGAAGATCACATTTTTGGACTTGCATCACAAGATACATTGTTAAGAACACATTCTTTTCCAAAATTCCAGAAAAAATATCAAAACACACCAAATGTGAAATTAAAATTCATCAAAAATTAATTAAGACCCTCAATAACTCTCCTGAATTTTCTTAGAATTTTACAAAAAATTTTGGTATTTTTAATTTGTGAAATTGAAAAGTGTATGAAAATATAAACTAACAAAAATCATGGAAAGAAATGGGGGGTGCACACAAGTAAAAAAAACTAGTTCAATTCCTTCCTGGGCCACACGCATGGGCTGTGAATATCAATATAAACTAGGCCCAAGGAAGATCAGGGCTTGAGGGTGCACGATAGACTATCATGGGAGTACGCGCACGACATCATAAGGGAAGGCACTGGACGATGACAAGTGTCCCCTGAGGCGCCACATGTCAACGTCGGAAAGACTGATGGCAACATCTTCTTATCTCTCTATCCGCTAAAAAAAACTCACGGTGAGTAAGCCCTAATATATTCACGTGAAACACTCTCTCACTCTGCCTAACACTCTTCTTCTCTAACCTATCTCTCTCTCTGCAAATTAAAGCCTCAGAACCCTAAAAACCCTACCGGAGAATACGGTGGCGCGCGGTGGCCGCCGCCGTCCTCCTCCGGCCAACCACCTCCAAACGCCAAAACCTATACATGAACCCCTTTCCAAATTTCACTCTCGTTACGAATCTGGAAACGACACTTCTTAAAACTTCATCAAACGATGAGATCGAAAACACGAGAAGAGGAATCAACGAAATCAGAGCAAGATAAACCAAAATGGACTCTAAGTCCAAAGCCATAACTACGAGAGGGAAGACGAGTTCGTACCTTGATGACGATGGTGCTAACGGCGACCTGTTAGGTATTCTTCTTCCCCCCTCTCACACCTCCGTTTGCGAACTCTTCCTCTACTTCTGAACTTTGTTGATCGTTCGCTCTGGGATTTGAGCGTTGTCAATTGCGGTGGTTGCTGAGAGTTTCGTCTGGTTTTGTGTAGGTTGAAGGTCAATGAAGATTTCACAACTTCAGAAATTGAAGATGCGAGAGTCAAGATTGAATGCTACGGGACTTCGTTGCGAAATTTGCTCCCACTTTCTGTTATTTTTTCTGTTATGAAATCTATAATCCGCTCCCACTTTCTGTTAGTTACTACTATGTATTTTTGGTGTAGAAACTATTATTGATGTTGTGAATTTTTCTGTAATAATTTTCTTCTAGAGTTTTGTCACTGAATTATTGTATAATTCTGCTGTTTATTTTTTCTTTGTGAAATTTTCTGTTACAGTTTTGTATTGTGAATCAAGGCTTTTGTTATGAATTTGTTATAACAACAACTCAAAATATACCATCCTGCTCATCTAGAATGTGAGGCAAAATTGGTATGACAATACTCGCCTGCCTACTATTGACAAGTGCCTCTTCATGGAAACAAATGTGATCTTTTTCTCAAATTGGATGTGGTTTAATGGATATGGTAATGCTATTGATTAAAATGGAGGTGAAAAGGGTAATTGATCAAGAAATAATTTAGTCTAGAATATGGATTTAAAAGAATGGTTTTATTTGAAATGGATTGGAAAAGTTGGTTTTAAATTTTGAATATGGATATCAAGAATGGTTTCAAAGTAAAAAACATAACTTGGATATTGTTTTACAGAAATGGATTTAGCAAAATGAATATTAGAAAATGGATAATTGATTTCGAAAAGAATGAACATGAAAAATCGGGAATATGGATATGGACCAAGAAAGAATCTAAATGTGGATATTGACCCTAAAAATGGTTGAAAAACGGACTGTACAAATGAATACTGAAATGGGTGAAATGGTTAATTGAATTCTGAGAAATGATTTCTAAGAGTGAACGGTTTGAAATGAATATGGATGTTAACGTGAGTTGAAAGTGGATATGGATGATTAAGAAGAAGTATGTGTACATGAATGATGATGATGGAAACCCTGAATAATGCCTTCCAAATAACCCACAACTATTCACTCTCTGTCCTTACTTGAACTAGATCTTTGGACAAAATCAACTTGCATTAATAGCAACAGGTAAGAGGCCTTGACCACAATGAACCCTTTGGTGAGAATAAGCCTTGGAACGCGGAAAGAGGTATGACCAAGATAAACTTGACCTGAAACCCTTAATCCAATGAGCCTCAGTTGATAAAAGTCCACAAGGTTAACCATGAAGTAATGACTTAAGTTGTTCAAATCAAACCCTAATCCTCCTTGATATACCCTGGCAATGATGAAATGACTTGAATTGAGAATGAGTTAAACCCTGATTCATATTCTTCTCCATTAAATCACAGACGACACCCCCAACCACTTGATACTCTTGAGGAATCTTGAGGAGGATGAACCTTTGTGGCTTGAGTATTTGAGCATATTTTATCTTCTTAACTTTGCCCAATTAGTGACGGTGATACCCTTAATACCATGCCTTATGAAAGCCAGTGATGCGTATGCTATATCTATGACCTAGAAGTACATGAAATGTGAAACATAAGCCACTAATGAGGGTATAAATAGGAGGGCGAATTTTGGGGTGCTACACATGGTAAGAGGTGTGATAATCACAAATTGCCACTCTCGTTAGGCAGAAGCGACAAAGCTTTGAAAACAATAATGACAAGGTCAAAAATAACAAAGAAATGACAATAAGCGATAAACTCCCATTGCAAATGAAACATCATACAAAAAATAGTGGTCAAAAGTTTGGCGTTAAGAAACACATACAAGTGTTAAACCCCTCATTATGTAGGCCTAACATGGAGGATAAATTTGCACATGAACTGATAATAAACTTGTCAGAAAATGAAGCTTGAATGTAGTAAAAGGAAGTTGAAACCCATACTTTTGCAATGAGGAAAATAATTCGCAACTCAATATGCATTATCATCAATGTTCGACATGGCGTCCCATTACATGGCTTGGAGAAATCTGACAAATAAATAAGAAGAAGAGAAACATACCAAGATAGAAATTTCAAAAGAAAAATGAAACAACGACGATGAGTTGGAAACATGGGTGAATAACCAAATGTGGAGAAGCAAACATTGAGAAGTAAACTTCGAAAAAGCTACCTAAAGAAAGACGAAATGTGGGAGCAGAGAAGAACACAAAATAGTAAGAAGCGATGATTTCCTATTTATGAAGAGCCTCTTAAGCCATGAAACATAACGTTAAAAGAAAAACCTCAAATTTTAGAAATGACGAGGACAAGTAACCAATGGTCATGTGGCTTATCGGAGAAAGATTTCTCTTACTAAAAATCATTATACAATTTTTTTTCTCATGTCGTAATCATCACATCTCGATTTAGGATAAAAACCATTAAATGTACCAAAATTTATAATTCCTAACATCATACCTATTAATCACGTGACGGCTTGAAGGACACCACACGTCAAAGGAAGATTGACCATGATACTCCTTATAAAAGTAGAGGGTATAAATTCAATGGGAGGAAATCTTACTAAATTTAAAGCGCGTATCAACGAGTTCGCGTGGTCCTCTGGAACGATTGATAGAATACATTAAACAAGGCTCGTCGATACTCAAGAGAAAAAACATATAGAGATAGTGACTCCAAAACAAATAACGACACGACTTCGTTGACCCTTCATTGGGGGCTATTATTCTGGTATGGGCCATGACTCAATTAAATTTGATGTATCTTGATACGTGGTCGTCTATGAGCGATACTGGCAGAAGGCCTATGGATCGTCAAATTCGAATATCAAAGGAAACTAATGTCATTTCTTTATTGTTAGAATGATGACGTCACTCCTTTAGAGCAGTTATCCACAAGAAGTTTCTAGCATCGAGACAACTTAAAATGAATCTGCCTTAGAAGGACACCTAATTAGAACAATTAGAAGGTGCAGAACTGATCAGAAAGGATCCTCTAACATATATCATTTCTTACCGTTGTCCAAATAAAAGGTTTAGGCCCCTAAAAATCCTAGAACCGACTATAAAATTCAAACAAATGGTCAGATTAAAATACACATTATCCTAACCCGAACCCAGTCATTAGGGATGACAGGCAGACTCAAATCCACGGGGCCCACCCCCACCCGAACCCGAGTCAACGGGTGAAAACCCGAGTTGACTGGGTTCGGGTTCGGGTGCCACCCGATATTTCAGGTGCGGGTTTGGGTAATGTGAAACCCGCGCCCGAAACCCGAAACCACACTCGCTTAAACATGAAATTACATAAGTGTCCCTAAATATATATAAGTATAATATTTAATTGTAATGTTAAGATGTTGAAAACCTTAATTTTAATTATAATGTTACCAAATTTGATGGAAAATTGTAATTTAATTCCTTAATTTCTTTGAGAGACCTTGATGGAATTATTGTGTTTCAAATAATTTCAATGTTGTTGTTATATTTTTGTGTTTTTGCTACGGATTCGGGTTTGGGTGAAAAACCTGAACCCAACGGGTGTGGGCGTGAGTGTTATTTTGCCACCCAAATAGCCTTTGAGTTCGGGTTCGGATAATGATTTCAGGTGCGAATTTGAGTAGTGTGAAACTCGCACCCAACCCGACCTGTTATCATCGTATTGACTTGTACATTAGATCATGTATCTTTGCCAAACTAAAGCATCAAGACATCAAATCAATGATCTGTTAACTACATAGATGTTTATACTAAAAGAAAAATGGCTTAAATGCACTTTTGGTCCCCCTAGTTTAGATTTTTTACACTTTCGGTCCCCCTATTACAAAACCTGCGATTTTGGTCCCTCTAGTTTAGATTCTTTGCAATTTTGTGGTCCCCCTCCAATTTTGCTCCAAAAACCGTACATGAACAGTGCACTGTTCATGTACGGACATACATTGTTCATGTACGGACATGCACTGTTCATGTACGGACATGCACTGTTCATGTACTGTTTTGGAGCAAAATTGGAGGGGGACCACAAAATTGCAAAGAATCTAAACTAGAGGGACCAAAATCGCAGGTTTTGTAATAGGGGGACCGAAAGTGTAAAAAATCTAAACTAGGGGACCAAAAGTGCATTTAAGCCAAGAAAAATTAGATTAGATAGATCAATAAAAACAATTTAAAATAATTATGTATTAATTATGTCTCATTTTAAAATAATTTTAGATATTTACATCATTCAAGGATTTAAAAAAAAATGATATAACGTATAAAAAATTAACATAGTCAACGCAATTTAAATCTCTTATTAATTTTTATCTGTTTTCCAATAGGTCAATAATAAATTAATATGACATGGAAAAGGGACATGCATAAAATTTAGCGGAAAATTAATTTATAACTAACCAGGCTTGTCACTTGTATTAATATTTTTTAACATGTTTGTCTTTTTTAATATATATATATATATATATATATATATATATATATATATATATATATATATATATATATATATATATATATATATATATATATAATTGAGTAATTAAATTACCTCCACACAATTATTTTTATAGAATACAAATATATATAATTCTGGGACATGAGCATCAAACATAATTTGAAAGTGTTTCACCCAAAAAAAAAAATTCAAAGTTCATACACAAGCAACCATTTCCCCAATCAAAATGAATTACATTAAACACGCTAATTAAGAAAAAACCAAGGTCAATTATTCGGCGGGTTGGTGCCCCGACCCATTCCAAACTCCGTTCCACCTCTTTGGGGTTCATCCCCACCAGTCACTGCCATCGCATGATAAATCGGAACTGGACCGGGGTTCGGCACAGCTTGATACACTTGTTGTTTCAAACCGTCGCGAACCACGGCAGCCGTGGGACTGTAAGGCTGCCCTGGGGCCACATGCCTCATCCCCGCACCATACACTTGACCCGAACCCGGAACCATATGATGATACCCAATTGGAACCTGAGGTTGCATAACTGCTTGATAAGGTTGTTGAACGAATGGATAATGAACCTGTTGGATCGGCATATTTCCGGGTTGAACTGAACCCGAAATATAGTAAACCGGAACCGGTTGTGCATGATGACCCGAATATGCAGTTTCTTGTGCTTGTGAAACTTGTGCTTGTGGTTGAGGGTAGTGTTCTGCAGGGTTAATCTGGTAAACATTCGGTTTCAATTGCGGTTGAAAAACTGTTTCGTTTTGATTTTCTTTGAAATCTGAAACCGGGTTTTCGAGTTTGGTTTTAACCGGTGGAAGATTCGGGATAGAAGGAACACTCAACACTGATGAAGTTGAGCAAAACGGTGAAGAAACAACCGGAGCAGGAGAACCCGGATCCGAATTCGAAACATTATCATGTTGTTGAAGAAGGTGGCGTTCCTTAGGTCGTGATTCGCGAAGGTTTTGGTTTGTTTCTTCGGAGTTATTATCCAACCCGAATAAATAATCGGGTACTTCAGAAAGCATAGAAGAAGCTTCAGAGCGACCTCGTTCGAGTCCTGACACGCCACCGTTTAAAGCGTCCATGAACCAGTTTTCTCTTTTGGTTGAGCCGTTTAAGAGCGAGCTTATGCTGTTGGTTCGAGAATCTTCGCCTTCGGGGAAGAGGAAGACACGAAGCCGAGCCCCTCGCGGGTTTTCATTCTGTGAGACGCGGTCGTACTCGTCTATCATGTTCTCCACGTCCTCGTCTGTTGTAACGGTGATCAACGCGTCTAGGTCTTCGTTTGGAAGTTGGTACTTTGCCGTTATGTTGCTCATGCCTGCACACGATCAAAATTCAAAACCACCATAGAAAAAAACTATAAGAAATCGAGAAAATTGAAAAAGTGAGGGTTTGGAAATTGTTACCACAGAGTTTGGAGAGTTTGTGTACAAGGGCGGAGAATGGAATGGAGCGATTGACGGCGACGATTCGGGTGTCGCCGCCGACGTAACGGAGTTGATTGTCGGAGGGACGGGGGAGGATCTTGCCGCCGAAACTACACATGAAGCGGACACGTGGTGGAGCGTCTTGGAAGTGATCGGAGCGAGGGGAAGGGGAGACGGAATCATCGTCTAAGTGTGGGAGTGACGACGCCATTATCCACAGTGGCGGGGAAAGGAAGCGTTATTTGATGAAAATAAATATAAAAAAATTTAGAACATATTTTAGATTCGGTGGTGGGAGACACGTATTAATTGTCCGCTGGCAATGGTTTGTATGCTCTATCAATCAACGAAGTATTTATCAGGGACCGCCCCAATCCCACATCCACTTGGTCTCTCATTCGTTGGTGCCAATTGCGGTACTATTATATAAGATATAATAAATAAGATAATATGATGTCATATCAATCATAGCCATACTTTTACATCAATCATAATATATAAATACATGATATTTTTAAAGCAAATATTTTTAATTTTTGTAGATGTATTTTTTTACCTATCCTAACACACATTTAACAAATATCATTTTGACTTATATTCAATACCCCCTGCAATGTTAGCGATTTCTCATTTTAGTCATTGGTAAAATTTTTTTTTTAAAAACCCCCTCGTAATATCCAGATTCCCTCACTTAGCCCCCTGGCTGCCACATGGCAGCAAAGATTTCTTTCTCTTTGCTTGCGTGGCAGGCAGGTGGCATTTTTTATATTATTTTATTATTTTATTATTATTTTATTTTTTTTTTATTTTTTTTTATTTTTTTTTTATTTTTTTTTGTTTTTTTTTTTATTTTTTTTATTTTTTTTTATTTTTTTTATATTTTTTTAAAATTTTTTTTATTTTTTTTATTTTTTTTTTACTTTTTTGTTTTATTTTGTTTTATTTGTTTTTATTATAATTTTTATAATTTTTTTTTCTTTTTTTTTATTTCTTTTTCATTTTTATTTATATATTTTTTATTTTTTTATTTTTTTTTTTATTTTTCGTTTTTTTACCTAATTTTTATTTTTAATTCTATTTTAAACAAATTTTTATTTTAAAAATTACACTAGTGCAGAAAAGACTTTTTACATCGGGCGAAAAACACATTTTACATCGGTTCTGGGTCCGATGTAAAGTCAAGCGATGTAGTAAATCAAAGACATTTTACATCGGGCCATAGTCCGATGTGAAAAATACATCTACTACATCGGTTGACTATTAAGTCTGATGTGAAATACATCTACTACATCGGTTGACTATTAAGTCCGATGTAAAATGTATGTTTTTACATCGGTTGCCTTTCTGGCCCGATGTAAAATGTATGTTTTTACATCGGTTGCCTTTCTGGCCCGATGTAAAATATTTTTTTTTACATCGGTTTCCTTTCTGGCCCGATGTAAAATGTATGCTAACTTTCTTAAAATGTATGTTTTTACATCGGTTGCAAGGCGAAAAAGAAATAAAAAAAAAAGAAAAAAAATTATAAAAATTATAATAAAAACAAATAAAACAAAAAATAAAACAAAATAAACAAAAATTTAAAAAAAATTTAAAAAAATAAAAATAAAATAAAATAAAATAAAATAAAATAAAAAATAAAAAAAATAAAAAAAATAAAAAAAAATAAAAAAAATATAAAAAAATAAATAAAATAAAAAAAAAATAAATAAAATAATAAAATAATATAAAAAATGCCACCTGGCTGCCACGCAAGCAAAGAGAAAGGAATCTTTGCTGCCATGTGGCAGCCAGGGGGCTAAGTGAGGGAATCTGGATATTACGAGGGGATGTTTAAAAAAAAAAATTTTACGGGGGCTAAAATGAGAATTCGCTAATATTGCAGAGGGGTTTTGTATATTTAACCCTATTTTTTTTTTAGATATATTTTCGGAATATTTTCATAATGAAATTAACATTCATAGCATAAAATAAGCATTACATAGATGATTTTAATATAAAATGCAACATTACATTTTAATATTTAGGTGGACGCTTTAATATCTTCGCAATATTTTTTATCGATCTTGAAATCGTCGCTTCCAACTTGAGCGAAACTTTTGTTTCGAAACGAAAATATGTATTCCACACAGCTCTTACATCTGCTTGCGTCTTAAGCTCAAATTTGTTGAACTCAATCTTCCCTCTGTTGTCAATCGACGGTGAACGGTACTTGAGCTTCACAATTTATCGATTGTCTCTATAAGGTAGGAGATGGTGAACTTCGTCTTTGATATATTCGAGGGAGGCGAAATCGGTGAGCTTAATCGTTCGCCCGGGTGTAAGGCTGGAGAAGGGGACATTTGCGACATATCAGTAGATGTTTATTTGTGACATTTGAGACAATTTAAGTTTGTGTGAAATATAACATAAAAGCACCTTAATTTATAGAAGTCATGGATCAATATGGACCACTCAATAACCGGCATGCTGATTCCAGAGATATATTTCTGGAACAACACCCTATTATCTTGTTTTAGAGATGCATCTCCGGAACTTCTCCTGAACCAGTTTCAAAACAAAACCTATTTTTTCATTTACAAAAGAACAAATGTTGTTATGGGGAAGATAAAAAATGCATTAAGACACAATATGAATAGATGGTGAATATATTACATTTCACTTATATTAGACACAATTATATACACTTATTTGTCCGGTTAAACAAGAAATTAAAACAAATCGAAACATATATCGCCGGCTAATCTATGGGTGGTACCCCATTGGACTTTTATGCATTTGATTCTTTTTCAATATTGTTCAAATTTTCAAATTCTTGCATCCTTTCCATAAAATGATTTGGCCAAGTCTCGGCTTTTATGGTTGAACGAGTCATCAAATCTTCATCTTAATCATACCCGTGGAAATCATTCTCTTGTGTGTGTGTGTGATGATTAATCTTAGGGAAATATTAGGGATCTAATTGTTTGTTGAAGTGTGTAGATTTGCAAGAGGTGTTTTGGTCTTGGAAATTTCTAGGGTTGAAATTTCTTGAAGGAAAAAGAAGAAGAAGCTTTTCTCCATTGTTGTGGAGTTTTTCTACAGATTTGTCAACTTGTTGAAGAAAAAGATTCAAGGCTTGGAATTTCAAGATTGGGTAAAATTTGGGAAATTCATCAAGAGAGGAATCCTTCAAAAGCTGAAAATCAAGATCTTGGGTAAAGATCAAGTTAGCGGTGGTAGCTAGTTACAAGCAAGTTCGTACAAGAAGCAAGAAAGAAGATTACGTGAATTGTTATAATTTGTCTTTTTGCTTTTGTGGATTGTTGTAACAAAGAACCAAAATTCAATATTGTTTTAATGGAAGAAATAACTCTTCGATGGTTCTCCGTCGAAGACTAGATGTAGGTGTCTGTGAGGACGATAGCACCGAACTAGATATAACCTGGTGCACTCTCTCCTTCTCTCCCTCTCTCTTTATCGTTTAAAATTACATAGTTTTTGATTTGTAAAAAGTTTAGGTTTGATTAGATTTGTTCTTCTAAAGGATCCAGTTAATTGATTATTGTAAGAACATTGAATTTAGATTTGCCTTAAAATTGAAGAATTGTTAAAGTCTTTAAGCATCTCGTTGAAACTTTAACCATTATTCAATTCAGTGTATTCTACCTCATTACAAACCTTTGGTGTAAGTATACCGCAAATTCTCTTCCAATATCATAAAAACTTTTCTAAACAATATTTCACCATATCCGGTTCCGCTTGCGTAATCTGATTTTTTGAAAAGAAGGGATTTTTGTAATTGTTTATTCAACCCCCCCTTCTAGACAAGTTACTCCATATTCAAACCAACAATTGGCATCGAGAGCTGGTTCTTTTGATAAGGTTTAACGACCTTAAAAGTTGATTGAATATGGCGCAAATTGATCCGAAGGGAGCGTATAATAGAGCCCCGATTTTCACCGGTGAAAACTATGCATATTGGAAGGATTGTATGTACGTACACCTTATGTCCGTGGATGTACAATATTGGTTAGCCATCGAGGACAGACCCTATGTTCCTCAAAGAGTCGTTGATGGCGTACCAAGTGCAAAACCACCTAAGGATTGGAATGAGGCCGAAACTAAAAAGGCGTCTTATGACTTGAAAGCGAGAAATATACTAATCTCATCATTGAGCATGAACGTATATTTTTCAATTTCACATTGTAAGACGGCTCAGGCAATGTGGAACGCTCTTAAAGTTCTCTATGAGGGAACCGAAG